>QVQW01000045.1:0-217694 GCA_003635345.1 Coniochaeta pulveracea | reverse complement strand
AGCCAGGAACTTACACTTCTCCCCCTCCTTACAGGTAATCTCCGCCAGAAAACTCCCATCCCCCGCCCCGTCCGCGCCGCCGGGGCAGTCGAACCGGAAACTCCGCAGGGGGTAGGTCATCATCTTGCAGCCGGTCAGGGTCTTCTGGGTGTAGTTGTGCCACTGGTGGGTGCAGTTGTTGTTCCAGTAGAAGCTGACGCTGGTGCAGTTGCCCCAGTCGCGGACGTGGTAGGACCGGGCGCCGTCGTGCTGGTAGCCGTCGTGGTCACGGTCCATGCTGTGGCAGTGGGTGTCGCGGTGGGTCGGGGTGCGGCAGAAGATGGCGTGCCGGTCGAGGTAGGTGCAGTAGGAGCGGGCGGAGCAGTGCACCAGGGACCAGGTGGTGGCGGGGTCGGGGAGGAGGGTGAGGAGGGAGGTGAGGACGGGGAGCTTCATTTTTGGGTGGTTGTTGTTGGATTGATGTTACGTGCTGGGAAATGTCATGCCTGGACGTAGAGGGAGGTGCAATGAAGGTAGGTGATAATCTTGGGTTGTCATTTTATTCGTGGTGGGAAGGCCAAGGTTACGAATGGGTGCCATGGCTCTTTCGTCTGAAGCTTGCATAGTTCAAAACATGCGAAGGATAATCGAGGCCATAGCTCCAACACATGCGAGATCGAGTATGGACGAGACTTTAGGTTATGATAGAACCTAAGATTGCTTAAGCAGAATCTAGGTTATCACATTACTATTGTGCAAAAGATCCAGTTGTCGTGAAGGGATGCTGTAGGGTAACCTCTTTCGTTGGACATCCCAAAACGGCAACTTTTGTGTGACTGCAGGTAGCTCTTGTGTCGAGACTGGGGCACTAGCACATCGAATAGTACTGTATCAAACAACAAAAGGCACATGATAAGCAAGTGCAACAATAATAAGGTGGTTAAATCTTCGTTCAGCGAAATAGTATAAATGCTCAAGCTTTTGAACTTGCTCCATTTTCGGATGTGACATCAGGCTCATCCGAAGCTTCCGTTTCAGCGTTGCCACGAATCGGGACGCGTGTACATTTCATAACGAAAAGGCAGTTACCTTGTGGTGCCTTGGCAACCAAACATAAGAAAGGTGTCCGCAAAGCATCGACATCATTTAGAACTACACTTGATGGATGCATTCGCAGGCTCGTCCTGTGCTGACTGAGTTTACCAAGTATGTAGTTTGCTTGTCACTTACGTGGGGAGCCTGAAGGTGGATAATTTGGTCTGTAAGCTGGAGTCTGGGTCTCTGGGATCTTCGAGTTCCACTGATGGAGGCTGTGTTTGTTTTAGGTTTCCAGTTAAACTTGGGACCGAGAGTAATGGGTTTGATAGTTCTACAGCTCAAATCCGACGAGTTAATCCATACGTTTCTGTTGTCCTTTTTGTTACTTCCTAGCAATTCTACTTCATATGGCAACCGCTTTTTCACTGAAGCGTCGTCCCTTCCTCCGTTTCCACATAATCAGTCAAAAGGTTCAAGCCTTCATATGACTTGAAATACCAGGCCAGCACCTCAATTTACGACGTTTCACAGAAACAACTACCTAGGGACTTTCGAGTACACAACCCGACAGACGACCGTATCGCAACAATGCGGTTCTCACTCATCAGCCTACCTCTCCTCCTTGGAGCCACAACCGCCCAGGTGACGGGTATCACCTCCCCTACAATCACCGCCGCCTCAACGTCCACACCAAGCACAACCTCTTCCTCAGCATCAACAACGACCGACCTTGCATCGCTAGTCGCCCTTCTCCCGACCTGCGCCCTCTCCTGCTTCGTCACAGCAGCAAAAGACATATCCTGCGCACCCACAGACTTCTCCTGCCTTTGCAGTTCCGCCTCTGCACTGGTGACTAAGATCGGTCCCTGTATTTATATCAGTTCGGGATGCTCCAGCAGCGATATATCCAGTATTTCTCTCCTTCTCCTCCTCATCCTGGCCCGGTGTAGTGCTGTTGCTGACAACAGACACAGATGTGACGAGCCTGGCACCCAAGATATGCAGCGCGGTGAACAAAAATGCAACTGGAGCCGCGGTGTCGGCGGCGAGCAGTATCGTGAGCACTGCGTTGGCCACAGTGACGGGGACACAGACTGCTAGCGGAAACGGAGCAGCCAGGACAGAGGGAGCTGTGATGGGTTATGGTATAGGAGTCCTCGGAGGTGGGTTAGCATTAGCGCTCATGGGATTGTGATAGGTAGACTTGATGGAATGGCCTTTGAGCGCTATCACAAGAAGACGGAAGACAGCTTGGATGCTTTGGCGTTGACCCTAGACCAAACCGTGCTGAATTCGACGGCGAATCTTGCCTATTAGAGTTCCCAGATTCACGGAATATGTACCCAATCCATTTGCCTACCCAAATGGCTGCGTGCACTTAGGAAAGTTTTAGGGTCTTTCATATTGTGAAGTTATTATCCTTTCTGGGCTCATTCCAGTGTAACAGCCGCAAAGCTGCAAGACCCCTAGACACTAGTTACGTAATAGGTAACGCACGGATACGTCTCCAGTCAATGTCAACAAAACAACCGAAGTCGTGAACCCTGCAGCAATCCGTACCCCCAAATTACCCTCGGTCTCCTGGACTTGACCGCTCACCATCTCATTGGGTCCTTGATCATAGCAACGCGTCTACCAGTGAATAGGTCAGCACCAACGACTTGTTGCTTCAACCATGTCTGCCAATCCCGGAACAGTGAGAGGCACTCCCGGCCGCGGCCAGGGACGAGGAGCGATCCCTTTTGCCAACAGCCCGGCTGGTACCCCTAGCACTTCCAACATTCCGAGACCAGTCCTGGAGACCACACACAGCAACACCGCATCTAGTGACGTGGGTACCTCGATGAGTGCTAGCAGGCAAAAACAGACCAAGAGAGATGAGGTGCGTAACTTGCAAGCCTCGGAACTGATCTCAGCGCAACATTCGATATGATAGGCGATATATGCCGGGCTAGAGACCGATATCTTCAATGGCGGACACGGCATGCTAACAATGTCTCCTAGGCGATCCGTCGCAAGATGGAGAATGACCTCAACAAGAAGAAGCACCTGACGAGCCGTGCCCGACACACACGAAAAGCACCGCCTGGTACCGTCCTTGCCCTCAAGCCCAGTCCGGCTCTTCAGATCAAGCCTGCCACGACGGTTGCCGAGGCTGCTCAGCTCATGGCCGCGAAGAGGGAAGACTGTGTTCTCGTCACGGACGACGATGAGCGGATCGCTGGCATCTTCACTGCCAAGGACCTGGCATTCCGGGTGGTCGGAGCTGGCCTGAAGCCAAACTTCGTTACGATCGCCGATATCATGACCAAGAACCCCCTGTGTGCTCGGACAGATACCAGCGCCACCGACGCTCTCGACCTGATGGTTCGCAAGGGTTTCCGCCATCTGCCTGTCATGGACGAGAACCAGGACATCTCGGGTATCCTCGATATCACAAAGTGCTTCTACGATGCTATGGAGAAGCTGGAGCGTGCCTATTCCTCGTCAAGACGGCTGTACGATGCCTTGGAGGGTGTACAGACGGAGCTTGGAGCCAGCCAACCCCAGCAGATCATTCAGTATGTCGAAGCTTTGCGCTCAAAAATGTCTGGCCCTACGCTTGAGTCTGTCTTGAATGGCATCCCTCCCACGACTGTGAGCGTGCGGACCTCGGTACGCGAGGCCGCACAGCTGATGAAAGAGAACCACACGACGGCTGTCCTTGTGCAGGATCAGGGGGCTATTACGGGTATCTTCACGAGCAAGGACGTCGTTCTCCGGGTTATTGCCCCGGGTCTTGACCCCACCAACTGCAGCGTCGTCCGTGTCATGACTCCTCACCCGGACTTTGCTCCGATGGACATGACCATCCAGGCCGCGCTGCGCAAGATGCATGGTGAGTACTTTCGTAGCCTGGGAGGAGAGGGATCCTCGTACTGACATGTTGCAGACGGCCACTACCTCAACCTGCCTGTCATGAACGACGCAGGCGAGATTGTGGGCATGGTTGATGTTCTCAAGCTCACATACGCCACTCTTGAGCAGATCAACACCATGTCTAGCAATGATGGTGAGGGCCCCGCCTGGAACAAGTTTTGGTTGTCGCTCGACCACGAGACAGAATCCATGGTTTCCGGGGAGGGTTCGCACCACCACACGCACGCCACGCGGTCTTTGATGTCTCCAGACATCACTAGGAGTGAGAGACTTGACAGCGTTGCGCCCGGTGATTCGGCCAGCCATGCCGGCGTCGAGTCTCCCGAGCACAGTGCTGTTGCTCCGGTGCCCGAGGTGCCTCCTGCTGAGGTTCCCTTCCCTTTCAAGTTCAAGGCTCCTAGCGGACGTGTCCACCGCCTTCAGGTTGTCGCCGCACACGGTATCGAGGAGCTGGTTGCTAATGTTACCTCCAAGCTTGGCGGAGAAGTGGAGGGTATTGGTGGTGCACCCGTGGTCGAGGATGGCAAGGTTGGCGCCAGCGGTTACGCTTTGAGCTACCTCGATGACGAGGGAGACTCTGTTTCCATCACTACTGATCATGATCTGCTCGAGGCCATCCTTCTTGCACGTCAGGCTGGCCAGGAGAAGGTGGACTTGTTCGTGCATGACCCAGCGCACCCTCCTACAGCTCCTGCTCCTACCCCGGTGCCTGAGCCAGTTCTTCCTACACCTGCTACTTCCGTCGTTCGCCGCCGTAGAGCCGCGGCCGATAGCGAGGATGAGGAGGAAGAGGACAGCGAGGAGGACTCCCGTGTGAGACGCTCAAGGAAGACCAAACAGGCTGTGCCCCAACCTGCGGAACAGGTCATCGCTGGTGTCCCCAACGAATTGCTGCTGCCTGGTGCTATCGCCGCTTTGGCTGTTGTCATTCTTGGAGTCTTCACCATCTCCAGGCTTTCTAGCAGGTAGGCATGAGGAAAGGAGAAGGACAACGAGGAGCAGAGATACCGAGGTTGTCAGAGATGAGTGTTAAGCATTGCGCCTTCTAATGTAAATTTGTACTCATAAGCCACCATCATATAATCTACTGCCATTCTTTCACATTCATCGCCTCTGAGTTTTCCGCAGTTATGTTTCCCCTGAGCCTGTTTCGAGCCATAAACCATGGCCCGTTGCAGTGAGTGGGTCACCTACTTCCTGTGGACCCACCACCACGAACTTCCCGGTCCACTTGAGTGTATGGAGCACGGGCCCTCTCAATGCTTCGCAGGTGGGAAAAAGTTAGCCGGACCTTGAGGAGCGCGCGACAGTACGGCTTCTCGCGACTTCAGACTCTTCTCGGCCAAAATGATAATAAGGAACCTAGCCGTACGGCATGGTAAGATACAGCAATTATGGCGATAACTACGACATGCTAATCAAGCCATCTAGGCCGCAAGGCTCTGTCCAACACCCTTCCTCGATCTTGCCTCCGGGCCCTGTCCACCGAGACGACGACCACAACCATAGATACCCTCGAAGATACCCTCCCAGCAGAACCGATTCAAGAAACCTTGGCCACCAAAGCGCCCAAGCCCGCCAACTCACTGATTGCCAAAGTCACTCAACCGACCCGCTGGTCTCAGAAGCAGAAGTCCAACACGGACATCTCTAAGATTCCTGAGGATTGGAGGATATACAATACCATCCAAAATTCCACGCGCACATTAGGCTCACGAGTCGAGTTCCGTCATGACCCAGACCATCTGCTCAAGAACCCACCCGAGGACGCGTCCTTAGAGCTCCTCATGGCTAATCAAGCGCATATGGGACACCACACTTCGCTCTGGAACCCGGCCAACTCGAGATATATCTACGGTATCCGCGAAGGAATCCACATTATCTCCCTTGAACAAACAGCCGCACATCTCCGCCGAGCAGCGAGGGTCGTGGAAGGCGTCGCATACTACGGTGGCATCATCCTCTTCGTGGGCAACAGGAAGGGCCACATGCCCATTGTGACCCGGGCGGCCGAGCTTGCAGGCGCATGTCACTTGTTTTCTAAGTGGACGCCTGGCGCGATCACCAACCGGGATCAGATCCTGGGTGGTATGGAGATGCAGATTGTGGACGAGCTTGACCGGCCGTTGGAGGGATTCGATAAGCATCTCATGGATAGACGGCCGGTTGTGCCGGATCTCGTGGTCTGCTTGAACCCCTTGGAGAACTACCCCTTGTTGAAGGAGTGCACATTGGCCAATATACCGACGATTGGAGTCATTGATACCAATGCGGACCCTACTCTGGTTACATATGTCATTCCTGCCAACGACGACAGGTGAGACCCTCCATCACTTCTTCTTGTCCGCGGCGGCCACGTTTGCTAATATGAACCCTTAGTTTACGAGCAGCAACCGTCATCGCCGGTGTCCTCGGCCAGGCTGGAAAGCGTGGCAAGGACAGGCGGATCCAGGAGGCCGAGAACGGCCAGGTCACATGGCAGAACCCACAAGAAGTCCGCGACTTCTTGATTCAAGAGAAGAAGGCACAGGAAGCGGCAGCTGCTGAGCTCTCGGAGAAGAAGCCCGAGGCGCCCCAGGACATGGATGGTGTGATGAACGCGGCTCAGCTGGAGGCATTCCAGTTACTACAGGAGATTGAGCGGGAGAGGAGATTCAAGGGAAGGCGTGGCGGAAAGAAGGGTGAGGAGAAGGAGGAGGAGGATGAGTAAACTGATAGGGAGGGGAGGAGAAATGAGCGGCTGAGGATCAAGCCGTGGAGCCTGTACATATATACCATGTATTTCAAGTGGTGTAAGATAAGGGTGGAATATATGCATCAGAGCAACCATGGTCACTATGCAAACTCTTGATACACTCTGTCTAGGTGCCTTTCCTTTCCCTTTGCTCCGGGTGACCTGGTTGGGGTACTTAAACTACCTGGCTCTTGTCCCCCAATTACCCTTTGACTCCAGACGTGCCTACTCCACCTACCGACTAATTATAGCTGAGTACTAAAAGCCGTCAGGTAGCCTAACTGTCGAGTGTTACTTTTGCGGTAAAGAGGTCCCTAAATCATCCGGAAGGATGAAGCGAGCACCAAGCAGCGACGTTTCCTGGCCAATCAAATCGTGCACTCCAGCCAACCACTTTATTGCAAATCAACAAGCCAAACAACGCAACCTATTCTCCATTCAATCCTCAACCGTACCTCGATCTCTTTCATTATCGGCTGACGGCCAGGTCAATTAGTGAACCGGCAGTCCTTCCGTGCCGTTGTCCTCCGTTCGCCGGTCGCGTTGCCTTGCCTTGTCCTCTCTCGCTTTTGCCGTCTCCCCTTATTTATATCCGTCACACATCTCACAATGGCCGCCCCTCCCACATCCGTCAAGGAGGTCCTCCAGAAGAAGCCCGAGGGCCTGGACCTCTACGCCCGCTTCGCCCTGGCCGGAGCCCTCGGCTGCTCGGTCACACACGGCGCCTTCACACCCGTCGATGTGTACGTCTTCCCTGCTGCCCTCAGCGCTGTCCCCGTTGCTGCCCTCCTTGTCGACAACTTGCTAAAACCCCCGATAGAATCAAGACCAGGATCCAACTCGACCCGGCAACGTACAACCGTGGCATGATCGGCGGCTTCCGCCAGGTCATCAAGAATGAAGGAATCAGCGCGTTAGCCACGGGCTTCGGTCCCACGTTCACAGGCTACTTTGTCCAGGGCGCCTTCAAGTTCGGTGGTTACGAATTCTTCAAGAAGAAGTCCATCGACCTCATTGGCCTCGAGAAGGCACGTCAGAACCGTACCGCCGTGTACTCCGTGTCCGCTGCTTCGGCCGAATTCTTCGCTTCCATCGCCCTCTGCCCGTTGGAGGCCACCCGTATCCGTCTCGTCTCCACTCCTGGCTACGCCAAGGGTCTGATCGATGGCTTCACCAAGATCCTGACTACCGAGGGTGTCGGCGCCTTCTACGCCGGCTTTGGACCGATCTTGTTTAAACAGTATGTTCTTTCCTTGTCCAGTCCACATTGCTCCAAAGATCTGTTGGCTAACCTACGTGTGTTCTATAGGGTTCCGTACACGGTCACGAAGTTCGTCGCATTCGAGAAGGTTTCCGAGACCATCCTCGCTCAATTCGACAAGTCCACACTCTCGAATGGTGCCTTGACTGGTATTAACCTGGGCTCTGGCCTACTGGCTGGCTTTGCTGCCGCCATAGTGTCTCAGCCGGCCGATACGATGCTTTCCAAGATCAACAAGACCAAGGGACTACCCGGTGAAAGCACCATCTCCCGGCTCGGCAAGATTGCCCGCGAGCTTGGCGTACGCGGCTCCTTTGCCGGTCTCCCCACGCGTCTCTTCATGGTAGGCGGGCTAACGGCTGGCCAATTCGCCATCTATGGTGATATCAAGAAGGCTCTCGGTATGTTTATGATTGCCCCGTGCACGCCTTCCGCAATATTAGACTGCTAACCCTCATTATCGCAGGTGCTACGAATGGTGTAGAGATTTCCAAATAGACGTTGATCGAATTGGGGCGTAGACATGATACAGTTGCTTTTAGATTTCTCTAGCGGGCGCGTTTTCCATACCACTCTCAGGTAGTCGTATCTGCTTGCCGGGATGGGTTCATCACTACATCACTAGCGCGTCAGCGCCAGCAGCGATAAAAGATGTGCCTTGTTTAATGACGAAGAGAAAGACTGACACCCAACTCTCTACCTCGAGATTCTTGATGAACTCCCGCAATGGTTCGGTCTCGCCGTCAGGTATGCACATTATGGTCTGAGTTGTCGAACAGCGGAAAACCCTGCCCAACCGAGGCTATCATATAGTCATCCTCCTCACTACCGACAGACAGGTCGTCCCAGGCCGACCTTGGCGTGGATCAATTGCTCAGGTCCTTCAACCCATAGTAAGAAGGATCGAGACAGCTTTCATTACGAATAAGTACCGAAGGGTCGGTTCCACAGCTTACACCTACTTGAAAGAGTGTTCTTCCACTGGGAGACGAAAGATTCAAGATTCCAGATCCGACAGCATACCTATGCTCTCAACGACGGCCGAAGGACCGACACTTTATGCCAGAAAAGTGTTCAAGGCGCACGTCGCCAGTCCACCGGGACATGCTAGGTTACTACGTTGGTGATCTGGATGTCCTCGGCGACGACGGTCAGCTTAAAAAGGCTCCATGGTCATTTCATCGGAGCGGCTTACGACACCAGCGATCCGTAGACGAGAATATCCGGCTTCACAACACTATCTCTGTACGCATCGTTTGCCACTGGATCTGGCACGAGTGAACATAGGAAGGAACATGACAGGCCCCAGCTCCGATCATCATAGGGATGGACACTCTAGGTCGCGGTCTCAGCCGAGTCCAAGAACACCCAACGTTTCGAGATATTATGCGATATGAATGTCGAGAGATGAAGGATTGGCACCGAGTGCAGGCCATGGGCCATGAACTTAGCTGCGGTGGTTGGTCTATTGCACAAAAGAGCAAAAGAATGAACAGAGTGGGATTCGAACCCACGCCCCTTTCGAGACTACGAATAGTACATTCACAAAGTGAAACCTGAACGTAGCGCCATAGACCGCTCGGCCATCTGTCCATTTCCAGTAGTTAGACCTCGTCATTCAAATACCATGAATCTTGCACTCCAACAGCTCAAGTCATGTAGGTACCCCTTTCCCCGCTGCGCGCTTTATGAATCGTACCGTGTTAGGAACTGCTGCCGAGGAACAACTCATCACCACGAACATTTGAGCACGACATATCGCCACAACCCTGCACGACTGTCGGACATTCCTTCTGATTGGTAGGTGTATAATACCTAGGTACTGCTCTCATCGTCCTTCTTTGGCTTTAACAAACCCAACTCAATAAATGTGTATTGCCGGTCCATGAGTGATGGTGCAAACCGTCTTGCTCATTGGGATGTTGATGGATTGATCATGGCTAATGTCTCGAACACGACAGGTCCGACAGGATCTGGAGTGGGATTGAAAAAAGACCTTGGATATATCGTCACGTCGTGCCTGGTTAGGTCGAGAAAATGCCCGCCATTCTGGATGATCCCTCTGCAGGGACAATCTACCGAGTGTCTGGCGAACCTCCTTTTCCTGGCCCAGCTCACAAGGTCCTGCCGCCGTCTATCACCCTGCGTCATGTGACTCTGCGGGATAGGCAGACTACAGCAACCGTCATCCCTTTTGCTTCTCGGGAACAGGTGCCAGAGGGCTTGCTGCGCTATCTCAGCGACCAGTTCAACAAGGAGATAGAGGGCGGCGATACCTATCCCATGCTGGAAGGCATGCCTTTTGAGCAGTTTGCCAACTACTGGTTCCAGAACTTTGCCGGCATCATGCTGCTCGGCAACATTTCCACCGCCGGGGAAGTGGTTGAGGGCAAGGACTGGTCTAAGGAGTGTCTAGGTACCTTCTACATCAAACCGAACTACCCAGGCCGGAGCAGCCACATCTGCAATGCCGGTTTTATCGTGACGGACGCCGCCCGTAACCGGGGCGTGGGTCGTCTAATGGGCGAAAGCTACCTCGACTGGGCTCCCAAGCTAGGCTACGTCTATTCCGTCTTCAACCTTGTCTACGAGACCAACGTCGCCTCGTGCAAGATCTGGGATGCCCTGGGCTTCAAGCGCATTGGCCGGGTCAAGGGTGCCGGGAACCTCAAGAGCTATCCGGGACGTCTCATCGACGCCATCATCTACGGCCGGGATCTGGGTGGCGACGCGAACAGCGGCGAGGAACTCGTGAGTGAAGAACGTTTCGACAAGATCAAATTCTATCTAAAGTACGGACGCTATCCGAACGGGGCTGACCGGGCCGAGAAATCCAGACTGCGTAGCGCCGCCACACATTACAAGCTGCTCGAAGGAGACGTCCTGATGTTGAAGGACAAGGAGGTCATCTCGGATCCGCAACGACAGTACGAGATTGCGAGAAACGTGCATAACCTGGCTCATGCGGGGATCAATAAGTCGACGGCCACGATCGCGGAGAAGTATCACTGGAGTCGGATCAAGGAGACGGTCTCGGATGTAATTAGGAACTGCTCTGAATGTAAAGAATTGGGGAAGATGTCCAGTGCGCAACAACCGGTGCCAGGTGCGAGTCTGAAGAGGACCCTTAGCAGCAACCCTGCTCCCCCTTCTAAGCGTGCATCGCCCAGTCCATCGGCTTCTGGTCCCGGTGACAGCTCCGCTCCCCTCTCAACCACACGCCTAGCATCACTACAGGACTCCACCACTCTGCCACCTTTCGGCCTCCACCCCTCCCACTACGTCGATGCCGAAATGGACATGCTCTCATCCTCCTCTCACACCCTCCACCACCACCAACAACCCCTGCTTCAACACTCCCAACCGAACATCTACCAACCCATCGACCCCCAAATAATTTCCCACCACGACGACCACGCCTCCTTCTTCCATTCCCACGACTCCTCCCCGGACAACCAGATCAGCCAAGACGACGACAACACCTTCCAAGCCCTCTTATCCGCCACCACGCCCGACGACCACATTCCAGAAGACAATGGTTTATCACAACACCAGCATCCACCATCCGGACACGACACACCTCCTCACCGCCTTCCCTTGGCCGACCACAGCAGCAGCAGCAGCGACCACCTCCAACACAGCCACGACCCGGGTCAAGCCCACCGACAGGACGAACAGATACCACAAGAAGGACAAGATATCGGCCACCAAGATCTAGAAATGTTGTTGTCTCAGACCGAGCAAGAACAAGCCGACGATGACCAGGGCGACGATATACACGTGCAGCTAGTCGCGGACGAAGGAACGGGGAGGCTGGGCAGAAAGATGGGTTGGATAGGGACGGTGGTTTCTGCTCGTGGTGATAGCGGTGGTGGCGAAGCTGCTGATGAGCTGGGGATGCTTCAGGGTGGTGACGGTACGGGACAGGAAGATTAATGGGAACAGGGTCTAAAACTTCTTCGTGAAGGTTTTCAGAAGGGTTTGAAAATACAGGTGGCGTTCGGGATAGATGATTGGGGAATCGAATAGACGGATGGGTAATGCTGCGTTCAGGGGATTTGCGGCACACGTTGAAAAGCACCAGGCTGGAATTTGCATTATCACTGGTTTGATTCATCGTTAGACGTCCAACTTGTAGTCAGGCATCATACATCACAAGTGACTAGGCGCCTATATCTAACTCGAACTTCCTATTCTTGGTTCGCTAGACATGATCTACCGCCTCGGCATGCCCCGGCCTCTGCCCCTGAGAGCCCTCTGGGCAGCTCCGGGTGGTAGTGCCTGGCCGGGAGCCTGGGGTTGTGCGCTCTCCTCGTTTCGGATGGTCTCGTCCACGCTCAAAATCAGACAGCTGGCCTCAGTGGCAGCTTGTATAGCGTTGATCTTGACCAGTGCAGGCTCCCAGACGAACCGGTCCATCATGTTCGCCACACCTTCGTTCTGGAAGTCGACACCAGCCCACGTGTTGCCCTTGCGGTGCTCGACGCGGAGCTTGTTGAGGATATCGGTGGCATCGAAGCCGGCGTTATCGCACAGCTGGCGGGGGATGATCTCGAGGGCCTTGGCAAAAGACTTGATAATGGCCTGCTGCTTGTGTTGAATCTTGTTGTCGGCGAAGCGGTGAAGGTACGCTGACACCTCCATCTCTGTGGCACCACCACCGCCGACGATTGTCTTGTTGCGAATGGCCCGCTTCACGATCATGATGGCGTCGTGGAGGGAGCGTTCAACCTCGGCGATGAACTGCTCAGCACCGCCACGGAGGACGAGGGTGCATGTCTTGGCCTCTGGACAGTCCTCGAAGAAGTTGAACCGCTCTCCACCAATCTGGCGCTCCTCAAACTTGCCGCAGACACCCAAGTGCTCGGGGTGGATGTCGGAGCAGGTGGACTGAATCGTGGCGCCTGTGGCCTGCACAACGCGCTCCATATCCTCAGATGCGACACGACCGGCGCAGAAGATGTCGCGGTCGGCAAAGTATTGTGTGGCTAAATCACCAATGGGTAGCTTGGACAGCACAACCTTGGCACCCGTGGCGGCAACCTGCTCCAGCTTCTTGAAGATAATCTGCCATTCGGCGTCGACGATGGCTTGGTATTCGGACACCTGCTCAACGCGGACCTCGGCATTGTCCTTCTCCGCCTTCAACTCCAGCTCGACGTTCAAGCACACAATCTTGGGCTTGACGAAAGACTTGGGCTGCTGCTCGAAACCGGCGTACGAGAAGGTCTTCTTGAAAGCCACACCATTGACGAAGAGGGTATCGGTCAGCGATCCACCGGGAATCTTCTTCATGCCTATTAACTTTTCGTTGAGGTCTTCTTGGTCGAGGGTCAAGACGGCATCGACAACCACTGCAACTTGTTAGCTTCCCGCGAGCCTCTTTTCCGCCTAAGAAACAATGCCTTACTCTTGGTAAAGAACTCGGTGTTCCGCTTGATAAGCTTGCTGGTCATGGCGGTGGCCGCCAGCTTGCTCAACGTCTCCCTCTGTGTCGCCTGAGTCGTGTCCACAGCAATCTCGTTGATTTTGTTGACGGCCATCTGCGACGCTCTCCTGAGACCCTTGATGATGATCTGAGAGCTAACTCCTTGCTCGACATGCTCCTTGGTCTCCTTCAAGATCTCGCCCGCCAGGACGACGACTGACGTTGTGCCGTCTCCCACCTCGGCATCTTGTGACCGCGCAATATCGACGAGGATTCGCGCTGCGGGGTGGACGATATCGAGAAGCTTCATCACGGTTGCGCCATCGTTGGTAATCGTTTGCCTGCCGTTGGCATCCACCATTAACAAGTCACCACCATAGGGACCCAATGTGGATTTTATGGTCGCTTGCACGGCGAGGCATGCGTTGATATTGGAGATGATCTGGCCCTTTCCTTGGGAGGCATCGGTACCTAGAGCAATGGAGAGTCAGTTTCTAATAGAGCTGGAGAGGAGGGGGGATAAGGAGGGGTTCCTGACCCTCTTTCAGGACGATAATCGTCGGTGTCTGACCGCCGAAAGACATTGTGCAAGAGTGCTATAAAGAACCGCAACCTGGGGTATCGTGAGGGTGTACGGGGGAGGTAGGTTCTTTCGCAAGTACTCGGGTTGTCAGGAAGCTGTTGTTTGATGTTCGAGGCAGACGGTCAAGGTGGGACACTTGCTGCACCCCGGTAAGCTCAGAAAATAATTTGACAGCCTTCCACCACCGCGTTGTTGGCTGAAGCTCATTGAACGCTAGGCTCTTCTGGGTGTAGTGTCAGTAGCTGCTATCGATAAGGCGCAGCTTCCACTCAGCACCCAGGTTCCCACCAAGTCCTGCAACATCGGGGCAAGTACAACGTGGCTAAGGCATCCATCACGGCAACCCGATTTCAATTAGGGGGCTTCTTATTCGTATCAAACTGAAATGAAATACTTCGAAAGCTGGCTGGCAGATCGGCTTGGAGCCGTGGGAGGCGTGAGAGCCTCTAATGGGACGTGCAAGGCCTTGAAGCTGTGCTACGTTTTACAACTACGACAGCTTACGCATTTTCTTTCACTTCTCCTTACTCATTCTTCCTGACTCTCGAACTGACGAACAAGTCGTTCGTGTGGTCATGCCAAACTCTAGTGCGGCCTCAAAAGTAATATCCGCAAACCATGGAAGCCAGCAATGCCGATCCTCGGGAATGAGGGGCCAAGGTGTTCACGGTGGCTTCTGCATGTCAGAGCGCACGGCAGAACGTTGATTGCATCCTTCACTGAACCCCTCAGGAACAGGCAGGCCGAGAGTTGGGGTAGATGAGGGGATGGTGGTTTTGGGAGAACTCCCCTTTATACTTGGCCCGTCCCGTCCATCCATCAAGTCTGACTGTCAAATTCACCTTGCTGAGTATCACAATCATGGGATCAACTGGAAGCATGGAATCCGAACTCGCCGAGATCAAGCAGCAGGTCGCTGCTCTGCAGAAAGAGCTCTCAAGAGTGTCTGGTATGGCAGAGCTCCTTTTGCTTGGACTCAGTTGAAGATAGTCAAGGGACTGACTGAATCTGGAACAGATGAAGCCGAAGTGCGCAAGACTCACTTCAAGTATGGTTATTACCTGGACAAGTGTCTGTACGACGAGGTATGCACACGCACGTCGACTTGATTAGGTAACCTTGGCTAAGAGACGCAGGTCGTCGACATGTTTGCAGACCACCCCGACACCTACGTCGAGTTTCTGGGTTCGCGTTACCGCGGAAAGGAAGGAGTCAGGCGTCTCTACAAAGGCCGCTTCCAGAACACCTTTGTGAAGGGTCGCAATGGTCCGGTTCATGGGTTCCTCCTGGATCATATCATGATGCAAGACATCGTCGACGTTGATCCGTCGGGCACCCACGCCTGGGTTCGCATGCGCGCTCTGATGTCAGCAGGCACTCACCAGTCAATTCAAGAGGAGCATCCGCGCGGACACGCCCAGTGGTGGGAAGGCGGTCTGTACGAGAATGAGTACATCAAAGAGAACGGCGTCTGGAAGCTGTTCCGTTACCGCTACTTCCCCTTCTGGCACGCCGACTTCGAGAGGGGCTGGGCACACACCAAGAAGAACTACGTTCCATGGCCGACCAAGACGTACCCGGAGGATCCCCTTGGGCCGGATGAGATCTTTGAGCAGAAGATGCTGTGGCCCGATACGCGGGTCATTCCCTTCCATTATCCTCATCCCGTTACGGGGAAGAAGATTGATGATGATGCACTGAGGGCACCCAGATGGGGTCAGGATGTCAGCACGTCGGATCCTCCCTTGGTTCTAGACTTGCCTGAAGGCCAGTCGAGGCCTGGTGCTAGCAAGGAGGAGCCCAAGCCTGGAGTCAAGATCCTGCCAGAGCTACGCCAGAATGCTTAGGCTTCAAGATACATGATAGCGTTGCTGTAGTGCAGTAGTCCCAGTCAGTATGAGTTCTCCGTATCAAATTTCAAGCTAGTCCGCAATGACAAGTCATAGTCAAGGCTCAAACGTTCACTTAAGTTTGTCCCGCTCACCTCGAATCAGTATTGTTTTCCCAATGTCACCTCCTACACCTCGTGTTTCGGTGCTTACTGTAAGTCCGACTGTTGGGGGTTCCTGATCTCCAACATTAGTAGGAACTGCCGTGAGTGCTTGGCTCTTGGAGTCAACCCCGCAAAAACTCTCATGCGAACATGCACAGTTATAGTGGCAGTTGGAGAAGAGGGGGAAGGCTCGGTAATTGACCCTTCGAAGCAACCACATCGCAATCTGTAGTATGGTACGATGGTTTGTCGCCCACTTACCGATGAGGGACCGGCGTGGCCTGGAGACGTACCTTTCTTGATCGTGTCGATTAAAGCCCCTGTCTCCAGCCACTGCCATTCCTCCACCTGAGACAGCAGCTTTCAGTATATAGCTGGACAGCCAGGTCTCAGCTTGTCCTACCGCCAAACCTACCGGGCTCGTCTACCGATCTACCAAAAGCATACCTCACCATGGCGCACATCTTCGACCTAGCCCCCGAGGTCTCCCTCCCGGACGAACCCATCTACAAAGACGGCAAGCTCCACAGACCAAACCACGTCCAGTTCCCCCAAACCCCCGTCTTCGCTTCCATGAACAAACCCTCTCGGTTCGAAGGCACCATCCTCTCCCTGGAACACACGGGCATCATCCCGCCCGAGATCAACGGCACCTTCTTCCGCGTCCAGCCCGACCACCGCTTCCCGCCCATGTTCGAGGACGACATCCACTTCAACGGCGACGGCAGCGTCACCGCCATCCGCATCTTCGACGGCAAGGTCGACTTCCGCCAGCGCTACGTCCACACGGAACGCTACAAGGCCGAGACCAAGGCCAGGAGGTCGCTCTTCGGCCGCTACCGTAACCCCTGGACGGATAACGAGAGCGTCAAGGGCGTCATCCGCACGGCGAGCAACACTAATGTCTTCTTCTGGCGGGGGATGTTGCTCGCTACCAAGGAGGATGGACCGCCTTATGCCATGGACCCGGTCACCCTGGAGACGTACGGACGGTATGATTTCGAGGGACAGATTCTGTCGCCTACTTTCACGGCGCATCCGAAGTTTGATCCTAGGACGGGGGAGATGGTGTGTTTCGCGTATGAGACGGGTGGAGATGGAGCGGACTGTAGTAGGGAGGTGATGGTCTGGACGCTGGATAAGGACGGGAAGAAAGTGAGTGAGCGATGGTTCGAGGCGCCGTTTGCGGGAATGATCCATGATTGTGGATTGAGTGAGAACTGGTTGGTGTTGCCGTTGACGCCGATCAAGATGGACTTGGAAAGGATGAAGAGGGGAGGTAATAAGTTCGCCTGGGATCCTAAGGAGGACCAGGTTTATGGTCTGGTGCCGCGGAGGGGAGATGGAGAGGTGAAGTGGTTTCGAGGGGAGAATGGTATGTTGCCCTGGCCTTGCATCTGTCGAAGAAAATAAGCTAACATCACCTCAGCATTCCATGGCCACGTAGCAGGCTGCTACGAAAACGCCCAGGGCCACGTCGTCATCGACCTCACCGTCGCCGACGGCAACGTCTTCTTCTGGTTCCCTCCCGACGGCGAGGAACAAGGTCAGTTCGCCAAACGGAACAAGCTCTCCTCCCCGACCCACCGCTGGATCCTCGACCCCTCCCTCCCCAACAACGCCCGCATCACCCCGGCCCTCGTCTGGCCGACCAACGGCGAGTTCTCCCGCATCGACGACCGCTGGACCACCCGCAAGTACAAGCATTTCTGGCTCGCGAAAGTCGACCCCTCCCGTCCGTACGACTTTGCCAAGTGTGGCCCGCCGGCGGGAGGGCTGTTCAACTGTCTGGGACACTATACCTGGGATCTGGACAATGAGCTTGCCACGGGGCAAGAGGATGTGTACTTTGCGGGACCGACGTGCACGTTTCAGGAGCCGACTTTCATACCGAAGGGTGACAAGGAAGGGGAGGGGTGGTTGATCGCGTTGGTGAATCATCTGGATGTGTTGAGGAATGATGTGGTGATCCTTGACGCACAGAATCTGGCAAAGGGACCTGTGTGTACGATTCACTTGCCATTGAAGCTGAAGCTGGGATTACACGGAAACTGGGTGGACTGGAGAGACATTGAGGACTGGACGAAGAGGAGACAGGAGGATGGTGAGGTTGGGCCTGTGCAGGTGGCAACGGAGATGTTGCCGTGGCAAAAAGCCTTTTGGGAGAAGGAGAAGGAGAAGAATGGGAATGGAGTTGAGGGTCCTAACATAAATGGTACCAATGGGGCGAATGGCACAAATGGAGTAAACGGCAGCAGTCACTGAGATGAACCCATGAGACAACAGAGAGGTGACCAAATGGTAGCCAGCGCTGGCCACTTGCTCGAGCTCGTATTCACGAAAGCAAGCAGCAGGCCCACGACAGGAAAAAGACGCAGTCGTCAATCACATCCAACAGTCCTCCCGTAAGTGTTGTGCCAGAAAGAGCATTCCCGTGTGGTGGAGGCCAAGGGTACGGCCAGGCGGCATGTCATAATAGAAGACGATGACGCCAAGATGGCTGCCCGCCCGCAAGGATTGTCTGCTGCCCTGAAGAATCGTGAGTGTCAAGGTGATGTTTGAACGGGCAATTTCCAGAGATGGTACGCGATTACCCTCCATGCCCATGCCCTCGCTGGAAGAAGTGGACAGAGAACCTCCAATCCTAGCACCCTCGGTCGTAGTCCGGTCGTAGGATATGACCGGGTTGTTCGGAACGCCGGATCGTCATTGGCATCTCGCAGTCAATCGTTAATTCCTGTCATCCAGCAGTCTAAGCATAAAACAAGCACAAAGCTCTACATAACTCTAAGTCTATCGTCAAAAAACGCATACGGGGAAAACAGTTGTCCAAAGCCAACAGTGCCAAGAATGGTTACCCAAAACGCCGTTAAACTGGCGGCGAACTCAGCTGAGAGTCTTCTAGTTTCGCCATCTCCTGTTTGAGAAACGCCCTCTGCTCTTCCGCGGCCTTATCCAAGTCTAGAAAGAACCAGATAAAGGCTGCACTCAACAGCGTCAACCCAAACAGGAAGTAAAAAGGTGCGCTGTTGTTGCTCTTGTTCGGCGTTCGGTCGATGATGGCACTGCTCACCAACGGTCCGATGAAGGACGATGTCTTGCCGATGATGCTGAACAGCGAGAAGAAGAAGAACTCGTACCTCGGGGGCGAAACGGCCGAGATCAGGATCTGCGAGTACGAGTACCATTGACACACAAACAGACCATAGAAGGCCTGGTAGCACCAGATCTCCCACAGGTTGTGGAAGCCGAACTTCTGCGTCCAGTTCCCGATCATGCCCCAGAGGTCGAGCAGGATGATGGCCGCCATGATGGCGTTGAACATGGTCTTCGCGCTGAGCTGGAATCGCTTCTGCAGCCACCAGTAAGCACCAATGCCCGCTGCCTGAGCGGCAATACCGACAATCAGGAGGTAGGTGAGTTGCAGGGTGTTGTAAGCGACCACCTCGTTCTGTAGCGTACCGATAACCGTGACAGTGGTATTGAGGGAGTCGCCCAGCAGGAAGTAGCCGACGAGGTAGATGAGACTCTGCTTCAGGTGCCAGATCTTGCTCAGGGCCTCTTTGAGCTGCCAGAACCCAGCCGTGAAGATGGTCTTTCCTTTCGGGAGCGGAAGTCCTGGCCGAGTCTCCTCATACCAGAACCACGGCAGGGCAAGAGCAACCGCAAAGGCGGTGGCTGTGGCGATCAACACGCTCAAGCCCCGGTTGTTCGCCTCGACACTGTCGTTGACATGGACGGCAAACATAACGCCGACAATGATGGCCAGAATCACCAGCTCTCCAAGCGACTGCACATAGAAGGCCACATTGCTAATCCGGCTCCTCTCCATCTCCCTAACTTGGTTATAGTGTGCCTCCTCCACCGCGCCCTGCTCCATAGACCTGAACGCCTCCTGGCTCCTGCCCGTGTTTCTGGCCAGCGCAGGGAAGGCGGCTGTCCAGTACGTGAGCGTCAATTGGTAGGATATCAGTCCTACCATATACAGAGCTGCTGCAGTATGCCATTGCTCCGGCTTATCCACGCCTAGCCAAGCAAAACCGATCCCAAATGCAACCAGACTCCAAAAGACGAGAATCCACCGTCGACCGGTGCCGAAGTCGGCGTAGGATCCGATGAACAGGAAGAGGACTGCCTGGAGGGCGAACGAGATACCGTTGGCGACGAGTACTATGCTCGCCACGTCTCTGTCGCTGCCGGCGAACCTCAGTAGACCAGATTCAGGGGCGGCTTGGCTCAAGAGATTCTGAAAAGCCGTAGGGCCAAAGTTGAATGGGCCCAGACCATTGAGGCCAATGTAGTAGACGTAGTATGACCATAGTTCAGGTCTTTCGACCAACGCGTCTGGAGGAGTGAGTACTGAGCCGTTTTGCTCATCCTCTACGTCCACGTCGAGCGCGCCGGATTGGCTGCGTGGATCCACATCTTTTGATTCGCCAGCGGCGTTGAAGCCGTCCAGACCTACGACGCCGACAGCGCCTGATTTGTCGTCGGTGTTGTTGCTGGTCGCCTGCGCCCTGGGGTCAGGTATCGGCGCTGGGACGGGAGCCGACATCGCTTTGGAGATGTAGTTGTGTTTATCAACAATTATACTGTACTGAAGTTACAGGGGAACATGTAGCCAGTGGTATCGAAGAAGCGCGCAAGTTCAAAACAAAGTGACAACCCACTGAAAACGCGTTGTCTCAATCTACCGCTCGGTGGTTATAAACTGTCTAATAAGAAAGTCTCCATTGGAGAGGTGCACTTGAACGCAAATAGCTCGCATCGTAATTGCCGCGGTTGTGGCAACCCCGAAGCAGAAAGTCTCTGCTCCTGCCCGTACTCTCCTGGTTCCTAGCATCAACGTTTCCAGTTGGGACCCGCGATGTACCACAGTGCCCCACTTTATTCTGCTGGTGTGACGATCGCGTCCTCTTCAAGGGTCCAGGTACTTAGGTACATCGAAAAATCATTTGTGCAAGCGCACTGACAGCGCCGAAACTGAGTAAGTACAGGGACATACCAAAGGAAAACTTAAGCTATAAAACAAATCAACAATCACTTCTTTTTGATGGGAAGAAGGGAAAGAAAGTCTTATGTTACTAGGTATCTGGAAGAGCAACCTCATTTTTTGGGTATTCAAAGCATGGTTCCAGTTTGAGTGGTTTATCTGCACAGAGATTGTGCCCGGGTCTTCCAGAGGCAGGTTTATGCAAGCATTATGACTCGAACTATTTTACAATTGCATCCTTGTGCATCCACTTCTGGCCTTCTGCATCAAAGTGCCCCAAGTCCAGATACACCAACTGTAAACGGGAAACCTCGATTGGATCTGACATTGGGACCGAGATGTGGCTATCAACATGCATTGTCTAATCTTGTACCTAAGCCCACCGCGTTTACAGAGAACTGCCTGATGGTTCTAAACCCAGCGTCCGTTATCACGTTTGCCGGCCCAGCCGCCAGCCCATCAGGGAGGAAAGCGCAGCAGCATGCATCGCTTGCCGGTTGCCAGGAACCAACTGTCTTCAGAACCGGTGCGCGGGGTCCGAAACTCTCCAATTAGGGGTTGCCACGGTATACTTGAACTTCTGCTCGTCGTACGTGGTGTAATAGTTCTTGGTGACTGGCGACCCGACGATCCAGCCCGGGTTCTTATTGGGACTGTACCTGTTGCTATTCGAAGTGTTAGCTGACGTGTTGATTATATGATCTTCTACCTGCGCGACTTACAAGTTGGTAACGTTGCCAAAATGGATGATGACGGCCTGGCAGATCCCGTTCAAGCCTGGGTAAGGACCCACGTTCAAGTCTTCCTTCGCCAGCGTCATGTTCCTTTGCAGTTTGCCAGTCGAGCCAAAGGTGAAGACAACGTCCTTCTTGACCCTGTCGAGGACGTCGCACGGGGCGCCCCAGGCTCCCAAAGGATCAATCACTTGGATCTTGGGCGAGATCCGGGAGTACAATTCGCGGGCGGCTTCAAGACTGGGGGCAGCTACCACTGAGCTACCATAGTCCAGGTTGATGGACCCGTATGGAAGGGGTGGCCTGCCTGGAGCCGTACTGTTCGTCACCCTCTTGCCATCGATGTATATCGCTGGGAGATCGATGATGTACGCGCCGTAGCCAGTACTCGACACTTCGTCCAGGTCCAGAGTCGTCACTGGGCCGTGGTACTTGGTAGGGTCACGGCCGCCCAGGGTGAGCTCGGAGGAATGGGGCTTACCCGGCACGACATAAAATGAGATCTCGGCGCTAGGAACCTTCCCGCTGTCAACGACTGACTTCCACCACGAGGGTTTGGGATCCTCGCCGCCCTGGGCATATGCGACGCCAAAAATACCGTCCATGGGCTGGTCGTTGAGCTCAGGGCTGTAGGTATCAGCGACATTGATTGGTGTGTCTGGTTGGCAGAGGCCACCTAGGCACACGGTGTCAGTGTACGCAGTGGCGTTGGCTCCGACCACATGACTGAAGTCTAGAGGAACCGGCGTTCCACCAGTGCCGTAGCCGAGCTCAGAACGAACACCAGGAAGCGGAGAAAAGCTGGTCGACTTGGCGCTGTCGAAGCGGTTGTGTGTTCCGCACGAGGAGCCGCACTGCACGCCTGGGAAGACGAAGTCTTGGGAGCCGGGATCAATGAGTGCGGTACTATTGCACGCGTTAGCAGACTTCAGCCTTCTATCTGTGGATGGGAAAGAGTTTTGGTTGCACCGAACTTACAGTGTCTGTGGCGGAGTGCCTACAGTGAAGTTTGCGTACCACTGCATGTCCTCGCCATATCTGAGCCAAGTGTCGAGAGGGACGTTCCTGGGGCAAGGACTCGAGCGGCGTCTGAGGGCTGAGACGTCACGATCGATCTTGCGTCCCTGAAGAGACATGGTGATACCATTGGGATAAACAGCTGCTGAGTCTGGCTGCGGAAATGGAGTGGCCAGGACGACTGGGCCCAAGGCCAGGAACAAGGCAGTGGCCTTCATTTTTGAAGCGCTCTCTCCTGATGGATGATGCTGAAAACTATGAGAATTGGACTCTGGAATCAAGTAAAGAGGTGGCGCAACGTGGAGTCGTTGCCTTGGAGAAGATGTCGTGAAGACCAAGCAACACCAGGGCAGGCTGATGATTTATACTTGACAGCCTTTGGTGAGATCCAGCCGCTTCGTCTCTCTCCCACCTGTCTACTATTCTTCCTGGTGAGGGGTATCGGTGAGGTTGAGGCTCGAGATGGAGCTATCCCCAGGCCCAAATGCCAACGAACATCGCCTGCATCCTAGAGGCACTACTTTGAGGATGATTGGTATCATTCTTCTGGTTTGCCATACCCAGCCGATAGCTGAGATTGGTCAAGATCAATAGGAGGGTCGCTTCGCGTAACAGCTAGTTTGAGAGGGCGTTGCGCTAATGCTTTCCATGCGTCTTTCTAGAACAATGTGGCTTGCAGGGATTTGGTTACCGCAAAATGGGAACAATACTAAGTATCTCCTGGTACAATCATAACCACAGAACGACTACCCACCAGCCACCAGTTGTAAAGCCTCAGGTCAACCAACAAGTCAAGACAGATTCTTGGCATCTCCAGAAGAGATCATCAGATCTGAAGTTGGCGGGACGGCCGTGAACGGAACGGTGACGCCGTGATCCTGTTGGTGGTATCTTTTAGCCTGAAGGTAACCCTGATCTGGTTGCACCCTTCCACTGCTTCCACAGCCGCAGCGACGGTGTCGGCCAAGTTTGACCCGACTGGTCGTATTGCTCTCAGGTCTGACTAGCTGAATGTCGGTTGAAGCGCCTTGCCTGTAAGAGGGACAAACATGCTCTATCAGGACCTATCAGAACCCGCTGCCTTGCATGCGATAGAAGCTTTGGAAGCTTCGAAGTTCTCATATCATGCAGGTCAGCAATATCTCCGTCCAACGACATACCTTGGATTAAATCCGCATTCCACCAACAAGCCAACGCCTGAAAACAACCATGAAAACAACCAGTCATTCCAACCCAGCGTAGTCAAAAACGGGCCATCATTGTCCATGCCAGGTGTCAAGTGACCATCCTCGCATCCTTCTGTCCTTCCAGAAGAGGGGTTTGTAAGACATCTTGTACGACAGTGGCCCACGTTGGTCATGACTTGCAGGAACCTGACAGCGGACGAGATGCAGCTTGCTGGACCGAGCAGTCAGCTAAGTTGACTTCGATAGGCAAACATGTTCGAACGCTTCACCGCTTCGGTACATATTGGCATGGTTGAGCTTAGCTTCCGAAGCCGTTGGACCTTTCCCTGGCTTACCATTGTTTGTCTGGTCTGGTTGCGGTTGCGGAACGGGGCACTCGGCCGTACGAGTGGGCTGGGCGGCTTACACCGTGGTTGGTGCAATGTACAAACATCGCCACGGACCGATCGGTAGAGCCGCCGGGTTCAGCATTCCCAGCAACGTTGGACAAAGACCTTTAACGGCCGTGAATCCACGACGTTATTCGTATCCGCCTCTATCATCTTTCTTGTTCATCAGCCTTTTGTCACCTAGGAAGTTTGAGCTGGACCAGGTTAGAGCTGAAACCTGGCTGTAGCTTTGGGCATCTTTCATGCCTTCCAGACTGGGGCTTATGCTACCATATCCAATGAGGACTCTTGCTCAGAAGGACAGGCTTACCTTTCTTTTCTCGGTGTGACTTGTCCTCTCTCTCCTGTCCTGGATGTTCTCGCTTTCCCTCTGGCCTGTTGTCGGGCTAGAATAACCATCCCCGATGACCTGTCGCAGATGAAGGGCTCCTCGCGGTGTCACGACACACCTTACACGTCCTGCTAACCTGGCTGTTTGTGAGCGTTGCCACTCCGAAGATGGACAAACGCCATGGTAGTTTATCTTGAAGACATAGGATCTTACCCTCTCATCGGCGTCAGTGAAGTCATGAACAGAGAGGTGGGAGGGCGAAACCTCGGGGGCATCAAGCAAGTATGAGAGGAAAGTCTGGTGGCTGATACCAGCACGCTTTCAATGAGCGACTCTTACGCCTCCGCTTCTCAGATTTAATAGTGGCTTGAGAAGTCCCAATCTTGATCCTGGAACCCAATGGCGTCTGAGGTGTTGGGGTTGGTTCAGACCACGGCACTGCATGGGTTCACTGACTCTGCAATGGATTAGGTGGTCGGACGTAGTGGCTGTGGTTACCCAGGTCAAGCAAGTAGGAAATCACCACTGTCTGGACGGCCAATACGGTACGAGCTTTCAGTTTCTGCCCCGGAAGTGCCGATAAAGTGTACAAGCAAGTTCACTTAGACCGAACCGTGCCGGATGAGGAAGGTAGCCTTCGAGCTGTGGACTCCGGTCTGATAGACTTGGTGCCTGACCACAGTCAAAAGAACAGAAACGTTTTTGCAAAAGCCGACGAGCAACGAGGAGCCACAAGCGGCAGCTGTTCATCGTCACTGACGTAGGTGGGTTTTCTAAATCGACGTCACCGCAAATGCAAATCCTGGCAAAGACAGGACTGAGACAACCGCGGCAACAATTTCAAGCGAGGTCGTGACATGGCACGTCATGCCAGCAAAGGCTCAAACGAAGGTGTCTTGGATTGACATGAGTTGGAGCTCCAGGCTCAGGGCTGGTGGAAGCCAGTACGTCTGACCCTTACGTATGACCAAACACCATCCAAGCCCAGTATTAGAGGGCATCACTTCTTTCGTGGGGTAGTGTTATTACCTGGCTATTCTTACCAAAAACACGGAAGTCCAGCGTTCGCTTTCCGAACTTGAAACTACATTACCCATTGACACCTTTTCCAGCTCTATGATGAGGGTTTCCCGCTGTCCAATACTCATGGAACGTGTTCATGTAACGTGGGACTTTCCTGCTGGCCATCAGGCAGACAAGACACTGTTGCAGGAAGGTGTCAGCTATGAGATAATGCAGTCACATTGTGGCTTGCAGGCGCGGAGCCATCAGACCATGCATGACAAAAAGGCTTACCCTACAGTCGATCTTTTGCAATTCTTTGACAGCATGTTTGGTTGATCCTCGCTAATCTTAGCTTGGCACCAGGGGCCGCGGTTGCCAAGAGACCAGTCAGGCTTATTCCCGATTAAGCAACTGCCCGCAATAAGCTTGTTTCACTGAGCGGGACGTGGGCCTGTCGGTGCTTTGGATGCTACAGCACGACAAACGGAAATCTACCGCGATCATCAGCGCTCAACAATTCCTGGCGAAAAGTCCGACAACGTGCATACACCAAGCATGCCATATTTCTCCAGCTTCCTTCCTTAGAATAGCTCTGGTATGCTTATAGCACGCTTTGGAATGCGGAGCGGAAGGCGTTGAGGCACTTTGAGGCAGGCCGGCCAACTCCGCGCCTGTGGGGTTAGTCTGCCTCGGTCAACGTCACGTAGCACCAATGATGGTCTCTCATCACAGTGCATGCTCAAATCGTCGGTAGAGGTTGAGGGCATGATCATCTCAGCGGCCTATGATTCGAGATATCGACCTTCCTCCTTCCCCATGCGTCTAAGACAAGTGTTGCTCTCCACCAATTACCCCGCCGGCAACATGGGAGGGGAAGTCAATCTGTTGACATGATCCGCGGGCTGTGTCACATAAGACGGAGAAGTGTTGTTGCGAGACTGGTCTGTTGGCGGGCCGGCCCGTGAGGTTAAAAGGGATGGGTTGCCCTCGGAACTTTTAGACAGGACCAACAGGACAACACTTCAAATACACTTTGTTCATCATCATGAAGACCGAATTCATCACTGCCCTCGCCCTAGCTGGCGCCGCCCAGGCTGCGGTCCAAGGCTTTGACATCTCCCACTACCAGCCAACCGTCAACTACCAAGCTGCCTACAACGCTGGTGCCCGCTTCGTCATCATCAAGGTGAGTGGCCTCTCCTCTCCAACATACCCACGACAAAGACTAACATGCTCCTAGGCCACCGAGGGAACAACCTACACCGATCCCTCCTTCTCCACCCACTACACGGGTGCCACCAACGCCGGCCTGATCCGCGGGGGCTACCACTTCGCCCACCCGGGCGCAACCACCGGCGCCGCGCAGGCCGACTACTTCCTCGCCCACGGCGGCGGCTGGTCCGGCGACGGCCGCACCCTGCCCGGCATGCTGGATCTCGAATCCGAGGGCTCCAACCCCCAATGCTGGGGCCTCTCCACCTCGGGCATGGTCAGCTGGATCAAGTCCTTCAGCGACCGCTACCACACCGTCACGGGCGTGTATCCCATGCTGTACACCAACCCTTCCTGGTGGAGCACCTGCACGGGCAACAGCAATGCCTTCGTCAACACGAACCCGCTTGTGCTGGCGAGGTATGCCAGTGCCCCTGGTACCATCCCCGGTGGCTGGCCTTATCAGACGATCTGGCAGAACAGCGATTCGTACACCTATGGTGGTGACTCGGATATCTTCAACGGTGATTTGGCTGGGCTCAAGAGGCTGGCTTCTGGTTAGAGGATCTCGGAAGTTGACTACTCTCCAATGTCTTGACTTAGCTAGCAACGTGGTTCAGACCTCCAGCACACGAACAAAATCTATATGCTTTGCCTCCTCGCCTAGTTGACGAACTTGTGAGAGCTGATGATGCTTATGTTGTTATGAATGTGATGATAGATGATGTAAACTTCGGACCAACTCGAACATTCATGTCACACTCACACTGCGTACATAAGATCGGACTTCAAACGAATGGCGTGAAATCAGTTGTATTATCGCCAAACACCCGATACTAGTAGCCCAGTTGCGCTGACACTACCATCTCAGATGATCCCATAGAGCCCCAGCACGTCATCTCCATCCAACGGAATGTCTCCAAGATCTTTCGATAGATACAATGACATCTTCCCAACACTCCCTGCCGTCCTCGTTAAAAACCTTGGAGCCAATTTATGACCAGCCAAGGGAAAAAAGAGTGATACTAGCAGATCGCCTGGCCGAAATTGTGCCAATAACTAAGATATTCCTCCACCCCATCACCCGTAATCTGTTCCTCTCTCACGAAACCGGGTATCTTTGGGTATGTGTTCTGTTCAAGGTGTGTTAGTGATGCTCGGGGCGTATGACAGGGAATGGGGCCATGGTACGAACTATGGATATCGTGGAGGGTGGGTGTATAATATGAAGGAGCAAGTGCTGTGACCGGGCACTGCATCCTCAGGTTGTTGTTGAAACAACCCTTGCCCAAGACCTTGCCGTCGGGGCAGACGAAGTACGCGGGGGAATGACCGGTTGTTTGCCCCTAGGGGTCGGCTTCCGGGGCGGTGTCGACGGTGGCGATGACATAGGCGTAGACACAAGGGACGTGCCCGAGGAGGATGAAGAGAGGGAGGTGGACGACGAGTTGCGACTGCTCGACGTCCAGGTTGACTGAGGGGCTAGGCCCCACCTCCGAAGAGAGCCGCTGCGTAGAAGGCCGGGGCACTCCGCGATGTGCGCCCGGAGGTCGTCCAAAGACGCCGTTGTCATCTGCAGGGCGTACGGACTCTTCGTGAACCGGCCGAGGGTCGATAGCGGCGCCTCGAAGACGCGGTCCACCTCTATCCAGCTCGCTTCGGGCATGGGCCATCTCTGGCCGGGCTCTAACTCGAGGAGCGGGCGCCAGTTGGGCTTGGCGGAGCCGTTGAAGGCTCGGAAGTGGTGGATGCGGCGGGCGTGCGTGCGGTTCCGTATCCACGGGATCGCCTTCTCCGTCCCCTTGAACTTCCCGGCGCCATGGGATGTGACCGTCCCGAGAACTGCTGCGCCACCGAGCAGCTTGATGATGATGACGGGGTGGCCGGACTGAGGGATCCCCTGGACGGGGTGGCAGTAGTGGACTGAGCCCTCGCGGAACATGGGGGAGGTCGACATGTTGAAGACTGAAAACATGTTAGTTACACGATATAAGAAAGACAGCAGGTGACAGATAGAAGTAAGAAAGACATAAGTCATGATATGATAAGATAGAAGAACATGGAGAGATAACAGCAGAGCATGATAACAAGGAATCAAACTTACTGGAGTGGTGACTAGGTCAAAGTTTTGTAGGTGGGTAATAGTGTGTGTAATCCAGAAAAGAGAAGATAACTTGCCAGCTGCGCAATACGGTCAGACTTGGACTCGACTCAGTTGTGGATGAAAAAACAGAAGGAGGGAAGCCGGAAGGACAGAAGAGAAGGTAGGTTCATATAGTATTCGGGGCCCTTACTGGGACAGCCATGCCCTATTTCGATTGAGTCAGCCGTTTCATGATGATGGAGCGTTTGGTTATGTCGTGCACCAGCATGAAGATCCCCCTTGCTGCCTAGGGAAGCCCGGCCATGTATGGTGGTGAGGAAGCTCTAAGTTGGATACCTTGATCGAATTATGCTTTCCTTATTGTAGTACCAAGGTGGTTGCCTCCATGCGCTAG
Organism: Coniochaeta pulveracea; assembly: GCA_003635345.1. NCBI lineage: Eukaryota > Fungi > Ascomycota > Sordariomycetes > Coniochaetales > Coniochaetaceae > Coniochaeta > Coniochaeta pulveracea. The sequence goes on along the minus strand of QVQW01000045.1, from coordinate 188,393 downwards.
ACGAGGTTATTATATCTCCCGGTACTTTTGCCAAGATTCTGTTCAGGCGTGAGCATCATTTCACTGGTATTGTGTAGACTGAACCTGTTCCACATCTTGGTAGCCATCCTCAAATGAGTTCAGGAGCCGATGTCTGGTATGAGGCATCATATGTGTAACACCACGAGTCTTGCTCAGCATGTCCCAATTACACAACAACACCAACTTGTTTCGAAACTACTGAGAAGGATAGGAGCGGTACAGTTCGAAGTGACCGGAAAGTGTCGCCCTGTCATGCAGATGATGGTAGGGCAATGGCAATTACACCTTGTGGATGCAGGAACACCGAACGACTGGCTATGATGCCAGGCGGCATGTTTTGAACACCGTCGACAAACCTTCCTGTAGTCGTCACTTCCCACTCTGGCCATGAGCATTGCTTAAACTCTGATCGGACCCAAGTAATCTTCACACCTAGACCATCACAGCAAACTCGGCAAACATGGACACTTGACAGCTATTCCAGTTTGCTCGCTCTCTGACTTTGACTGTACCAAAAACCTTGAGCATCGAAAAGAAAAGTATGGTTGGAGACAACGCGCGTATCACATCATGTGCCAAGCCGATCTTTGGAGATGCAATGAGCGAGGTACAGCTTAAAAGTTGTCCGCTGGGATGGAATCAAAACACATGCAAGGGACATTCGGAAAGCTAAAGTTTAGCATTAGACCCAGCAGTGGCCCCTGAAACGTGACCGCGGCGCTCAGATGCCACCACAAAGGTAATATATCTCGGCTCAAAGACTTACTCTAGTACAGGCTCGGAAGAAGCATGGTCTCCGTGATGCACACTTCGGGTATGTTGCTGCCTGCCTCCATAAATCCAGCCCACGCGTTCAATCCAAAGCAATTCCAAGTGTGAGTCATGGTGCAGCGAGGTTCCCGCCATGACGGGTCGATACCTTCTAGGTACAGCTGCATCAGAGCGCACAGTGTGACCTGGCCCAAGACTCTGGGGCCTGGGGAAGCCTCGGACAAGCATAATTCGACTCAGACCATATCATAGCAGCTGAAATAAATCGGCATGGATTAAGAAATTACAGGGGCTTAGAGCTTTGTCTCTACGCAACGAACTTTCACGGCTGTGGAAAGTGCAGATGTTGCGACAATGGTTTCCAAATCGGGAAACGGAAAAGGGGTAAGTCAGGGTTAGGGGCTGTGCCCGCTTCAGCATCGCATTGCGGTCCCGGTTCGAACAGAATACGGTGGGCAGGGCTTGGGACCATTCAAGAAGTTCTATTGCGATATAACTCGTCAACATGCAGATTCTGAAATGGGGGGTTGGCTAAGTGTGAGGTTGTCAGAAATGGTGGTACCGGCAGTAGTGGCTTGGCTGCATGCGACGAGCTCTTGTCATGAGCCTAATGACATGAGGGCGTTGGCGTGAGAACTAGAATGGTGTAGAGAAAGTAATGTGAGCGGAAACTACGGGGAATGCAGCAGATTGCTATGTTTGGTAAGTACCTGGGTAGTCATGCTCAAGCGCTGGTTAGAAAGCTGTAGCAGATCACTCGTGCCAGAACGCTGGGAGGGATTGAATAATATATTGGCCAATATACTATTGAAGGAGTTTCAATAAAAAAGCGAAGATCATAAGTGAGGAAATTGTGAAATGAAATAAGACATGAATGCAGGCACCTTGCCATACCACAACCAGATCTAGCACCCGCAGCTAGCAAAGTTGTCATCGCAGGTGCAGCCATGTGCAGCGTTAACCCAGCCAGTCAAGCGGTTGGCGACATCACTAGCATAGCAATGCGTGGCAATACCGCACTCCAACCGGGTGCTTCCGTCAACACTGCCAGAGTTGTAGATGCGGGCCGCACGGTAGAAGTCCTGGTCGGTGCCCGTGCCGGCCTGGTTGATGCAGTTGGCAAGTCCATCACCTGAGTTCGTGCCGGCCGTTCCTTCACGGATCATCTGGGTGATGACACCGGTGGGGCACGGCGTCTGAACTTGGCCGGTCAAATCGGAGTTGCAGGTTCCGTCGCCGTTATGGCACTGCATGAGACCTGGGTTGCGGACACCGTAGTTGGTGGTGTGGACGCGCACGCAGCCGCCGGACTCCTGGAGCATGACAGCAAGGATGAAGCGGTGGTCTACGCCGGTCTCACCGGCAACCTGTTGGATCGAGTCCCAAATTGCACCCTGGTGACAAGCAGTATTAGCGAAGAACTAGCGACGGGGGGCTACTGAAAAGCGAGAGATGGACGTACGATTTCAGGGCCGCTGTCGTTGGGCACACCCATCCACGCGCAGGAGTTCTGCATCAAGCCCTTGTTGTTGTCAAACATGTTCTGGAAGCTGACCCACTGACTGCGGGTTGGCCAGCCCTCGTTGGCGCGACCAGCACCCCAGTACATACGGTACGAGTCCGAGCCCGAACCGATACCATCCTGGATGTTGCTGTTGTCCCAGCGAGCAAGGTTGCCGTTGCTGACCCACTCGCCGGTGACACGAGCGAGCAGGGCTTTGCCACGCTTGACGTACTCCCCAGTGGTATTGGGGTGCACCTGATCGCTCCGGCCACTGTCCGGCATGTAGTTGCCACCCTTGTGGCCGAAGAAAGGCTGGGTTTTGGTGGCAACCACGTTGGTTACTGGTGCGCTGCCCTCTCCTGGGTAGGGGAGAGGCTCTGCAATAGCCAAAGCAGCCAAGATGGAGGTGAGGAACGTCTATCGAGAATCCGTGTCAGTGTAGGTCTTAGGAACGGGGAGGGAAGCAAGAACTGACCAGGCGAGCCATTTTGGTAGTGCTATGATGTTACTGGTGGCTGTGTGATCGCTGCTGGCTGTGTATTCTTGTCGGCTTGTCTGCTGTCAAACAAGATGCTCTTCTGTCCGGAATGTCCAACTCCTCTTATAGTCATCTTGAGGCCATCCCTGACCACCTTCCCCAAGCGCCGACATGTTGCTGAGTCCTATAACCAGCATGACATGTCCCTCCCCACTGCGCTTGAAGTCGTATCGTCTCTACCTCGCTCCACACAAGCCTAGTCTAGTTTCTCCATAGCCTCATGCCCGTCGAGCCGGGATGGTGTGATGCGTAGTAAGGCCGACATTTCTTTTGGGGTTCTCGATGTGTGGTTGAGGAGTAAGGGGGGCAAGCCACTTGCACCCCTACCATCTTCCCCTTGAGATGCCCCGTCGCTGCAACCTCATATGTTAACGTAGCATATCCCGCTCCTAGCGGCAGAAAACAGCGCACAGACGATGATCTTTTGAGGAGAAACATTTCTCATGGCCATGTGATGGTCGAGCCCTGACATGATGAGACTAAGATGTCCAGACCCCTAGTTACGCTCAATGATATCGAGTGGCGCCGGTTTTGTAGTGAGGGTGGAGTGTTGCTGTGTAAGCGCTGTAAGCACTGTCACTCTGTAAGCACCGCAAGCGTAAGAATAGGGTAGCATTGAACGCTTCAAAAGGTTGACCTCGATACAGAGTGTGGATAATCCCAGTAGCTCAGATGTTCTCACCTTCTCAAGACTCAGGTCGTGTGCTCTGTTAACGCACTCGCTCTTTGAGCCCAGACAAACACAACACCACACCACTCTTCATTCCATCTTCACCACGAAAAAGAAAAGTGGGGAAAACGGGAGACGCTCAGACTGAGGGTAACCGACCAGAGTGACCGGGAGTCTTGAAGAAGTGAAGAACACCTGAGCTACTGAGATTGATTTAGTTAGGAGGTTTGAGTACTGAGACTCAGGTAGGTGTAGCGAAACAAGTGAATAAACAAAGCACGTACAGAACCATCGGCCCCAGCTTGCTTCCTCTTCCTCGCAACCATCATCGCGACAACATCAAATTGCGATAACGTCAAACCGCGACGACAGTAAAAGACCTTAAGCAAGCAGCCATAGTCTCACAACATCAATAGCCGAACAAGATGCAGTGCGAGACAACGAGAACAATCACAACAACCCCAAGTCGAGACCGCCACGGCGCGCAGCCCTTCAAAGATCGGTGGGAGCCTGACATTGCGCCTTCGCCTCCTGCTTCCACCTGCCCTTCTTTCGAGACTGTTTCAGAGGCCCGTCATCCTCTCTCCCCTCCGCTGGAGGCGAAACTCCCCAGACCAACGTCTTCACCATCACCTACTCCCTCCTCGCAGCCATGTTATCACGACGGCAGTGTCCCCATCCCACCTGCTCCAAAGACAGACCCAGCTGAGACGAAACAACAGTGGGAACAGGTTTATGCCGTCAACGAGCTGCTTATGGTCGAGCTGATGTCGTCGGCTTCTACAGCTGTCTCAGGCCGCCTTGGGGGAATCTTCATCGACGACACCTTTCAATTTGTGGATGTTGATAAGCACTTCAGCCAATTTAACGGGGTCACTCACAGTACAACCCTTGGTACTACTACCGCTGCTGAAGGTGACAGCTATCGTGGGCTTTACAATGTGATGCGTCGAATCCAACGCAGCGAAGCGTACAATCGCCACGAGGAGCTCAAGGATGCTAACCAGGCGCACCTTGCCCCGTGTCACTATATGCCCGCTACCGGTGGCACCTCGACCTGGACGTCTGAGCGGTTTCTGAAAGTCGACTTGTCTCGTGAGAATAACGACGGTGTCAAGTGGCAGCAGCTCAAAATTCAGGGCAGAAACCAGAACCAACAAGAAACCAATGCGTCCGGATCTCCACCACCGACAGCAAGCATCACCTACTGGCTACGCAAGCAGTCTGCCCCCTAGCGCTAGACGTGCAGCTCCGAGGCCGGGTCTACTTCATTGACCATGACGACAACTCCGAGGAGGTCACCACAGGCGCCGCCGTATGCCCCTACTTGTCCATCGAGTACCAGGCCAACGGCGAGAGCGCGGCCAAGACAACGGCGCGGCTGGCCGAGGCGGCCGGCGACGCGCTGTACAACCGATTTCGTTTGCATCAAGAGCAGAACGCCGGTAAACACCTCGCGCACGACTGGAAGAATGTGCGGCACTACGGGATCACGATGGGCTTGGGCGACTTCAGCGTGTGGCTTTTGGACCCTGAGGAACCCGGTGATGCTGCCATCGGTCTGGAAGCGGCTCAGGTCGCTTCTATCGACGAGCCTGCATCGCACGTAACGACTACGACGACCGAAAACCATGCTCGAGGCAAGTACCATGCGCCCGCATCCCGCCGGGGCGCAACACTCCGAGGTCAACAGTCGCAGACGAGCCGATCGCTTATCCACGGAGCCCCAGTCTCAGCATCTCTCCTCGCAGACGGGAAGGCCACCACCGACAACAACATGACCCCTGGCCATATCGCGCAACCAGCGCCGCGCAAGAACTCGCCCGACGCTGGCGGGATGCAGACAAGATGGCGAGGCGGCCGGATGACGAAGCTTGTCAGCGCGTACAATAGCCAGCAGACCATCGCGCTGCTGGCGCAGTGGATTCGTAGCATCCACCGCTGGGGCACGACCGCGTATGCCGGTGCTGTGGAGAGAGACATCATGGGGCAGGAAACACCCGTGGGTGTCACCATCGACGAAGGTAGAGCGCAGGGCGACCTACAGTGTAGCATCCCTTAACCCCCGTAAATACCTTGATTAGAGATAATTTGTACGTGAGATAAATTCTAACTCAGAGCCCATAGCCCCGAAGCAGGTAGCAAAGCTGACCATTTCGACATTCCCTTACTCAGATATTGGGGCAAGAGGCACAGAGGGAAGTTAATTTGATGACATGATTAGTGAGAAGATGAAAGGGCTGTCGTCCGGCCCGACCTGGCGCCCCCTGTTCCTGGTTGATATGGAGATAAGACCAGGTCAGATCCAGCAAATCAGGATGCAGCTCAACGGGAGCTAATGCATGGCAAGTTGCGGAAGGAGCTAGTCTGCTTCTACTTTGGGTTAAGCGCTCGTCAGCAAACATCCCTTGTCAGCTTGGCGGAATGCGGAGAAGATCTTCCTCATCGTCAGGTACCGGTGGTTTCTCGACAGGGTCGTTCGACCGGCGAGCACTGCGAAGTCAGCCTTGCAAAGATTACCCGAGCAGATTCCATGTTACCCAACTGTGGAGCCTGGTCTAAGACGACACCGGATCAGGTATGCCCCCCGATAGCAAAACAGGAAGGTTGCTTGAACCGACCTGGCAGTAGACGGCCGAGGCACAGGGGTTGGGCCACGGGTGTGTCGTTGAACGATCGAGATTGCAACCCTTCTCACGGGCAACTGTAAGCGCCCAAAGTTGACTGCTACCCTACAGTTCAGCACTGGATCCCACCACCACGCACGTCGGCCATACCGGTCCTCAGTAAGCGGGGCGGCTCAGGCTCCCAGCGGCTAATCCAGGACACCACGGCTCAGAAAAGGTCGTGGTCTTAGTAACGAAGCTCCAGTCAAGGACGACCTACCCACAAATTCACACTACGAGTCAACCAAAACGGAAGAAGGCTGCGGACGTCGCGAGCCAGATGCCTGGAGAGGAAGGGACGAGCTCCATCTAACGTTACCTCGAAAAGAGAATCAGAGGAGTTGTGCCGGCAACGCCTACATGATGGACCCTGGCGCGCCCGGTTCGTCAAGTAAGCACAGGGCAAGTGGATTGGGGAGAGCTGTCACGGCGTGATGATTTGCTCCTAATCAGGTCATTCACCGGAGAAGCCATGACGGACGCCCAACGATCACAAATTGGAGCTCATCATTCAGTATCCCAGACATCGCAGCCAAGGCAAGTACCACCCACCAAGTACCAACAAACAATCTGTTTGGTTTCCATCTGTCACTTCCCTCCAATCTCATCCTACTGTGGCGTTTCTGACGTGTGCGCTTATTCGTCCCACCTGATCCTCATCGACACCGGGAAAGGCCAGTAGCTACCCCAGTCCTCACGCATATACGCCCAGAACCCACCCTCTCTGGGAACCTTCTTCAGCTCGCCTTGCGGACCATCCACTCTCCTGACATTCTTCCGCCTGAACAAGGCTCTGAACATCTCTGTCAACGCGACCTGGCTGATGTCCCGGCCCAGACAGGCATGCGGTCCTGTCCCGTAGTGGATGTAGCTGTTCAGCGGCCTCCGAGGGTTGACTTGGTCTGGGTTCGGGAAATGAACCGGATCTCGGGCCGCGGAGACGAAGGAGACAAAGACCTTGTCGCCCGGTTTGACGGTAACTGGTGGGGATGAGGGGATGGTGTCCGCTTGAGTGGCGAAACGGTAAGAGCCAAAGGTCCCGGCCAAGCGGATACCTTCCATTGCGTATCCGAGGAGAAGGGAGTCGTTCTCCGGGCTGGACGGAAGAGTGGAGAGACGGTGGATGTCGGGCAGGTGAGGAGCTCCAGCAGGGGAGAGGTAGAAGTCAACTGCCTGAGCAAACTGTATGTGCTCGTCAGTAAGCCGCGGCAAGTAAGAAACACGATGAAGGGTATGACGTACGACTTCACCTTGGTTAGCCACCATGGAGCCAGAAGTGGGCAGGATTTGGCTCCACGCAATGTCAGATTGGCTCAAACCAGACTTGTTGAAACCTTTGACCAGGTTGACGCCGTAGGAAGCAAGAGGATCACTCGGGGCAGGCGACCCAGTAAACAGACCCTTCAGGCCAAAACCTGTCGCCAGCTTCACATTGGTTTCGACAAGCCTGCCAAGTTGCTCGGTCACCGTCTTCGCCGCCTGTTGCAGCGGGAAGGACTTGGCCGGATCGACGTCAAAGAAGATGCTTGCGAAGATCAGTGCTAGCACGGTGTACAACTCTTGCTCCGAGTAGATGCCCTTGGGATTCTCCTCGGTCTTCAGGGGTAGATTGAACATTCTGGCCGCAAAGTGAGTGTGGGCGAGGTTACCCACGTCGCGGATGATGTCGACATGCGTCTGTCCGGCAAGCTTGTAGCTCTTTTCCATGAGCAACCTCTCGGTGATCTCCTTGTAAAATGCCTTCACGTGCGACTTCCAGTTCTCTTGGTACAGCTGCGCGGCCATGCACGTCCGTTGACTAGCATGGAAAGCCGTGTCACCAGACAGCATGAACTTGGAGCCGCCGCTGCCCATGAGAAAGGAAAAGCCCTCGCCCCAGATGACCTTGTACTTGTCCTGGTTATCCAGTACGTGCTTGGCGCCATCATAGGAGGTGATGTTCACACGGCTCGGAGTGAAGGCCGGACGGGTCCAGTCGAACATGTGGTCTCGCTTGAGGTCGCTCATGATCTTGTGGTTCTCAGATGGGATAACCATGGGGTAGTGGGCGTAGATGGAATTCGTTTTGAAGTGGTTGGGGAACCCCCGCAAGAAGAGCTTGTAGAAGCAACAGCCGTGGTTGACGTTCAGGTCGTATTGGACCTCAGTGAAGCCCCAGTTCGTCAGAGACCGAGGGTTGTAGTCAATGGTGTAGTAACGGTCTCCACGCACGAGAACAACGGCATCGGACAGTACGACACGCGAGATGGTGTATGTTGGGGCAATTCCAACGCCTGGAACCATGGGTTGCTTGGCTTCTTCAGCCACGAGCCCTGGATATAGCTCGACAAAGTCGGTGTGTCCGTACAGGTGCCGCAGGCAATCTGCCACTTCGGGATCGGAGTTGATGTCCTCGAATTTCTCATATGGCTTCAGGCCGAAATGCTTCCGGAACTCGTTCAAGCCTGCACAGTTCCACTTGCGGCCCTGGAGGATACCCAGGATCTCGATGGCTTTCATGGCCTCTGGGACGTTCCGCGCACCGAAGGCACCGGCGCAGTCTTCAATGGCAGAGGTAATGCACTCGACCAGTTCGTTGTCGTTGAATCTGCCGTTCGAGTCACGCTTGAATCCGCCAAACTCACGCTCGGCTGGATCGTCGGGTACCATTTTCTCGAACTTTGAGAAGCCCTGAACGAGCTCCACGTGAGAGAGCTGTGCTGCTTGTTTCCCAAAGATCTCCATGTAGAACTCCTCCAGCCAACGCTCATCCTTCTGTGAGAGACAGCTGTGCCATCGATAGCAGAGGTTGAATTCTGCCGACACGATGTTGCCGGTTCCGATCTCAGCGTCGTTCTTCTTGGGCCCATCACCTTGGTGGCGTGGGTCAAGTGTCCAGGTTGTATCCACCCGGTTTAGCTAGATGGTTGTCTACATGAGCATGAATACTTCGACGAAGAGAATCGCCGAGAGTGACTTACATTGATAATGTTCCGCACATAGTCCACCAAGGTGATGTTGATGTACAGGCCACTGGTGATGAGACGGGCTGTTTGGAACAAGTCCTCATCGTACTTCTGCCAGGCGGCCGCCTTCGCTTCCTCTTCTAGGTGATCGGCAGGAGGGGTGAAGCGACCACCCTCGTTGATAGCCGCCAGGTTCTCGGCGGCATGGTTATGAAAGCGGTTGAACATGATCAAGATGACGCTTACTCCTGGTGGCATGCCGTTAAGTCGCTTATCAGCGTAGACGTCCGGCTTGAGTTTACCGTTTTTGAAGGTCCGAATGCTGTCCTGCATGTCCTGATTGCTGCCGTACATGGGGGAAAGGTCCAGATAACTGCTTGTTTTCGTCTTGTTCATGTCTGGATAGTCAGTCCAGAAGAGATCGTGTATGATAATGGTCGCCCAGTACCATAGGATGCTTGACACATTGTTTGGGTGCTTCTTGAACTCGGTTCGCTTCATGACTGACTCGAAGATCAGGCCGGGATCGGGAAGGGCTCCGGGAGGGACAATGGTTGGTTTCACGGATCTGGCATAGATCGAGCCAGCAGCTCCCATGTCCGGGAATCTGATGTTCTGCCGAGGCATCAGTAAGAGATTCTCAACAATCGTCATGTATGGAAGATTGGCTCACGTTGTATGATCCGTCAGCCCTCCGGTACATGTATTTGTCTCCAACGAAAATCTGAGGGGGATGATCAAGTGAGTTCCAGAGCTCGCCGATGAATGCATCCGTCAAAGTGACCCTGTTCTTGGAAGTGGCTGGCAGCTTTGCTACGATCGAGATGATGCGCTCCATGAGCATTGTCTTGTCGTCAACGACGCCATTGCCGAAAAGTGCGGACTTGACAAGGTCCAGGACGGTCTTGATGTCGGCCCAGGTGATCAATCTCCAGTCCGCTCTCAAGCCAGTAAGTTTTTTGGTGTCATTGTACGTGCCATCACCGTTCTGGGTGGGAAGGGGCCTCCTAGAGGCTGTGACGAGTTGGTTAAAGGAGTGGAAAGCATCCTCTACTCCCTCACGAGTCACCGGCTTCGACATGTCCGCACTACCAATGGTGCTGAATGCTGACTTGCTTTCATGACCATTCGTGAGAGCAGAAGACCCATTGACCACGGGACTAGTCCTGGTGGTAAGTTGCACCTTGCCGACAGAGGACGGAGAATCCATGGTCACAAATACAGTGACGGTTGATGTGAGAGAACGAAAGAGGGCAGGACGAGAGGAGAAATAGAAACCAACGGTTGCTGATATTTAGAGAACCGCACTGGCCAAAGTTGTTGATCGTGGCACAGCTCGGTATAAGTGGTACACCACTTCTTTTCAAGTAGAATGTTGACCACCCGTCATCCTGAGAGACTGTACACTTGTACATGGTGCACCTCCCGGCAAGCCATTGGGGTGATGCCGAGAGCTGTCGACGTTTCTCAACCAAGGCTGTGAACCAAAATCAGCCATGAGCGGTCCCCTTCTCACGGCCCTGCCGTCGTGCGGCACGGTGCCCAGAACCAGAACCAATGACGTTGCTTGGTGGCGCCGTGAACAACCCTCGTACATATGCAGGTTGTATGATAGGCAGATGCTTCACGAGATCTCAATTGGTGCCGAAACATATCAGCCATGGTGGACCATGATGTCTGACAGCCCAGAGTCCTTCGAGTCCTTCTTTTCTCTGACCCCAGTGTGATGTCTCCCTATCCGGATTGCGGCCAATGGTAACGTAGATCAAATCCCACATCTCTGAGACATGGCTATTGCACAGGTGGTTGCGCTCTTATCTCCTGGAGTCACCGTATATCTTAGCAAGGTCGGTTCTTCAGGCGAGACTCAAGATGAACAGGGCATTCATCCACGATCAACCACAATGACACGACAAGCCATACAAGGTTGCGGCAGGCGTTGCTAACTCCGCCTTTATTGGCTGGCACATCACCGGTCAGAACGTAGCTGAGCTTGCCAAACGAGTTTAGCGCCCTGTAAAGTATGTTCAGCCCGGTGATGGCCGGCCATACGAGTCGAAAATCCACATTTGCGAGCCATCGTTACTGGCGAATAGTTCCCACGTCCGGTGTAAGAAGAGCCCAAGAAGACTAGCATATCCTTGCCCGTCAGAAACGACAAATCGGTCGTCAAGTTGCCTGCTTGCCATGTTTCCTTGCACAGCGTTCAAATGGTTCTCTCGACCCCGCTGCTTCTGTGCTGTGCGACAATTTCCAGATGAACCGGTGAGGTCGAGGGGTGGGGGGCTTGTTGAACCTGGATTGGTCTCCCACTCAGCTCGGGGAAAGGACGGGCCGTCTGCTAACGGTCTCCACTTTTCGCGGCTGGACGGGACCCACTGGACAGTTTTCCTTGGCATTCTTAGCTTCAGGACATTACTATGGTAGGTGGAAAAATGCCTGGGTCTGAATTGTCCCACCAGACATTCTGGATGTCCATGATTACAACAAAGATCAACTAACCACTTGGTTCGTGGTGTTCAGCCGTGGCATGGCGTCCGCCGAGGTTGGACAGACTCTTTGGCGCGAGGACATACTCGATTTCCCCTTCCACACTCCCTTCGCTACCGTTCGAGACCATCTCTTTGCTTCTTTAAGGAACGGATACTTGCATGGAGGCACTGTCGCCCTTATTGGACAGTCAGAAGGGATCGCCTCTACCAGGTCGATCATCACATTGACGCTTCCAATGTTGACCACGACTTGACTGCTACTTGAGCCCGAAGGGTGCAAACTATGGAGTCAGACATGCGGAAGACTTGTGTTGATCAGAAGCAGGTGGGACAGTATCTTACGCGGATCATCGTAGAATTGTCCTGATTCTGAATACTGAAGTACATGAAGCTACCAGCTTCATAAACCTACGTCCAGTCGTGCATATATCATCACTGAGAACTCCTCCGCGCATCGCCTGCCGCAGCTAACTCAACTCTGCTCCCATGGCTGGAACTGGGGTGGCCCCTGATCCAAAATCCTAGCACTCGTCCTCACGGTCTCCCACGCCTCCCAGATATGCTGGTGATGCCCCTGGAAACGCCATGTATAGTGTGATCGTCGTCGTGGTCAACATCCGGCTCCCGCCTTGCATCCGATGGTGTGTTTCTCGGTCTCTTTTCATGGCCACCTGATGACTTGTCGAAACGCCATGCCGCCGCCAGATCATCTTGGGCAGCCACAAAAGACGAAGATCATCATCGGTGAGGGAATTATGACTTCTCCCCACTGTGGAATCTCGCAAACCATCATAAGCACCAAAGCCGGCGCTACCCATGAGGTTTCTCAACAGCACAATTGCCGCCAACAGGTGATGGAAACACCCGAAGCCGTTGTCCGTGCCGTGTCAGGTCGTCCAACGTTCCTCCACATTACTGCACAGTGCTAGGCGGGGTATCTCACGGTCTGCTCTAGTTATGGCTTTGCCTTCGTCGCCGGCTAGCAGACAGGAGATCGTCTACGGGCTATTTCATAAAACAACGGACGGTGCTCCAGGAGGGACGCCCTGGTAACAAGTACTCATCTCGCGCGCGATCAGTGTTGAGCCACTGAATAGTTGAAGACTTTACCTCCCATAGAGCTGAACCATTCTTATGGCCTCAGCCGATTCCGCGCTTGCCGTCGCCTACGGGCCTCGACAGCAACCCCGGAAGCTAGTCCTCTGCTTTGACGGCACGGGCAATAAGTTTCAGGGCAACGACAGTGACACGAACATTCTCAAGATATACCGCATGCTGGACAGGAATGCGAGTGATCAATGTGAGGCACATGGAGTTGGTCTAATAGAGGGTTCTACCCCGGGCATCAGCTAATCTAGGACACTTAGACCACTACTACCAGCGTAAGCCCGCGACATATTATCGTTTATCTGGCTAGAAGGATGGGCATCTGCATGTAAATGTGCCTGACGAGCAACACGATGTGTGATCGTATATTTCGCGCTGCTTCATGTTCCGGAACGCTCCATCCCTCATTCATGCCTATGTACTGCTATGGGCAGCAGCTTCAGGAGTGCGCTGCTTATTATTCGCTCCGATCTGAAACACTGACCATATCTATGATCTACGCAGCCGGCATAGGCACCTACGTTGTCTCAAGCGGCCTAGGCCATCATGGTTTCCGCCGTCGCATATCGTCTTGGTATGCCAAAGCCAAAGACAGCGCCATCGGCTCGTCCTTTGACCAACATGTTGTGGGCGGCTACCGATTCCTCATGCGCTTCTACACGGCCGGAGACGAGATCTACATCTTTGGCTTCTCGCGTGGTGCCTATATCGCCCGCTTCATCGCCGAAATGCTTGACTACGTCGGTCTGCTGTCCCATGGCAACGAGGAAATGGTATCCTTTGCCTGGAAGGCCTTTAGTCAGTGGCAGTGTCGTCGCACTGACAACAGTCCCGAGGGTAAAAAGAAGAAACACGAGATGTACCGCTTTCTCCAGGGGTTCCGGGAGACCTTCTCTCGGCCCGTGAGACGCATCAGATTTCTAGGTCTCTTCGACACTGTGAACTCGGTGCCGAGGTTTGAGACGGCTTGGATGGAGAGGAGCAAGTTCCCATACACGGCTCGGAGCAGTGCCAAGGTTATCCGACATGCCGTCAGCATCGACGAGAGGCGGGCCAAGTTCAGACAGGACTTGATGTATCAGAGCGCCAAAGCGGACGCGGCAAAGGAGGAGCAGGGTAAGTACCGCGAAAAGCCTGCTACTCGCCGTGGCCGTGATCCTAACAGAAACCTCAAGGTACCTGGTGCCGGCAACGGCGGGAAGGATGAAGAAGAAATGCGTTATCGACCAAGGTCCCGATCCACCATAGGCGGCCGCTCTCGCTCTCGGGCGTCACAGGCTGATTCCACACCTGCTCCTATGAATTTTGCGGGCAGTGAGTCGTCGGATGAGAACGAGCAGGATATCGACGAGGTGTGGTTCGCCGGTGGCCATGGCGACGTTGGTGGTGGTTGGGACGTCCCGTCGGATGGCAAGAGTGCGAGCCATGTGCCCCTGGTGTGGATGGTGCGGGAAGCCATGCTCGCAGGGTTGTCTTTTGACATGGAGAAGGTTGTGGATATGGGCTGTGCCGTGTCGGAGGACGTCCTGGAGGGTGATCACCATGAAGCGGAGCAAGATCAGCGCCCCGTCCCAGACATAATCGTCCGCAGCCCATCCGGTAGCTCACCCACAATGCTCAGCAAGCCCATTTCTGACGAAGACCATCACCCTTTCCACCACCTCATGCACAAAGCTCACACAGCCATGATTCACGACTCCCTGTCCTTCCGCCCACGCCATCAACCCGTCTTGACAACATTTTCCTGGCGCATCATGGAATATCTTCCCTTTAGGCGCATGGACCTCCAGCACGACGGGACGTGGAAGCCCATCCGGTGGCCCTTGCCATGCGGCGAGGTCAGGGATATACCGACTGATGTTAGGGTTCATGGGAGTGTGATACGGAGGATGATGGCTGATGAGAAGTACAGGCCGGGGAATCTGATTATGGGTGGTGGCGGAAGGGGCAAGCGGAAAGCGCCCGAGGAGTACGGTATCGGCAAATGGGTTTGTGTCAAGGATCGTGGTCACATGGTTGGCGAGGTCTGGATGAGGAAGGGCGCCGCGACGGAGAACAGTACTACAGAAAAGCATTAAGCCGTTGTTGATACAGGTATCGAGACTGGACAAGGCTGTATGTTTGCAAGACATTGATCTTATTGGCAAACCGTGATCCTATTTTGACACCTTTCACACAGCAGATGCAAGATCATGTACATGTATTTGAAGTTTTGTACGCACGTCAGATACCATTATGTCCTCTTAAACGTCATTCATAAAATTCTTTTCCTATATTTGGTCCTCCTAACCGCTAATGCTTCTTGTAGTAGTCGTCGACCCACGCCTTGATCTGAGCCACCTCGGCGTCAATGACCTTTTGAACACCAGCATTGACCTGACCATTCTTGGCAATGAGATCGCTGCAGTGGATACCTCCGGGGATGATGTTGACGGGAGCCTGAGGGGTGCTCTTCAGCGGACCACCTGGTCGGAAGTCGCTGCTGACGGTAGCGTCTTTCCAAGGATCGAACTCGCCATTTGCCCACAGTAGTCTTTCGGTATTGGTCTTGTACCAGCCTCCGGTGTAGGCGTTGACGTTGAAGACGTCCTTGCCCTTGGCGATGCCGAAGGTGTAGCCATCCTCCTTGGGGAAGAAGACGCCACATTGGCGTTCCCAGTAGGGCGGCTTGATTAACCGTGAGACGATGCTGGGGACGAAGAGAGGCGCGCCGTCTTGCCAGTACTTGAAGGGCTCGTTGCACAGCAGCCAGTTCCACTGACGGTCGACCGCGTTGTCCAAGGATGTATCCCGGTATAAGGGGCTGGAGAAATTATAGGTGTCGAAGCAGCCGACATCCAGCTCACCAGTCCAATCACTGTAGCCATAGCCGGCACACGCTGTAGCATTCAGTCAGTCACCTTGTCTCGTCGACATCAACAAGCTGCTTCTGAGACTCACTTCCAGGAAGCATGACCTCCTTAGTCCACTTCGCATAACCATCCAGGGCTTTGATCAAGCCGACACCACCAGCACCAGGAGCAGGAGCAGTGCTACCAGGCCACTGGTTCTCGACATAATCGCAGAACTCGTAGAAGCCAGAGTAACCGGTGGCAAAGTCATGGCTCTGCCAGTTCCAGGGCCCGTTCTCCAGAGCACTAGCAAAGTCATCGTCGTGAACGATGCCACCCAGCCCGAACTTGTCCTTCAAAGCCTGCTTTGCCTTGGGAGTGCCGAGTGCCAATACACCGTCGATATAGTTCACAACCTGCTGGACATCGGAACTGCAGTTCTTGGGCATTCCCTGCATCACAGGGTTGAAGTACGTCCAGAAGTCATCAATGGCCTCGACGACCGCACTAGTAGCGTGATACGCCCAGAAGGTGCCTGGGGCGACCGAGTTCGTCCAGGCAGAGAGAGCACCGGCGTACGAGCCGCCGGAGAAGACCCACGGAGCCTTCGAGGCCTTGCTGGTCCCGTTGTTGTCGAAGGGCAGGTTGACATGGTTGGCGAAGTATGTGGTGTCATAGATGGAGTTCTTGAGGGTCAAGTACTGGAGGTTCTTGGTGGTCAGCTCCTGGACAGGCGAGCTGGTGCCCCAGTACCGATGCTCCATCATGACCACGGCGCCACCGACGGCCTGAGCAAACAGTCCGGTGAGGGTCCGGTTGGTCAGATAGCCGGTATACCTGTCAGCGGCCGACTCGCCGGGGGTCATGAAGATGACGGGTGATCCGGGACCGGCATAGAACTCGGTGCTGTACCAGAATCGTTGCGGGAAGGTACCGAGACCGGGGTTGTCGTGGTCGATGAGCTGCTGGAAAACCCCCTGTCCAGTGGCCCGCTTGTGGATGCCTTCACGGTCATCGAGTAATGGTGGCGGGATGGTCTTTTGCGTGGTGCCAAGGAGGACGGCAGACACCTTGCCAGCGAGCAACAGGCTCGCAACGGCGGAAAGGAGCTTCATGGCGCGTCGGTAGCCGCGGTTGACACTGAACTGCTGCTACAAAACCCCCCAGCACCAGGAACAGCGCAAGAGGCAGCATGTTGTCTTATACAGGACAACCGCAAGTGTGGATGCCATCGCCATCGCCAGGGTCTCGAGTGCAGAGTCACATAGCCGCACCCCCGGCGATAACAATGGCCATAGTCTCCATGCTTCCCAGTCGCGGCACCTTCCAATGTCGTCCTGGACTGAATCACTATCGCCAATCGCCCGGGATAGCGACCCCAGCCATAACCGCCAGTCACCGTCACAACATCACAAGGCCACGGCGACTTATCTCCAGCATTTCGCCGCTGCATGGTCGCATTGTGGAATCCTGATGGCACCCTCTTACCCACCTACCGGCCGCGCTCTTGCATGTCCGCCGCAGCGCGATTTGCTTGTCGAACAGCCAACGGATGTCGTGTGTGATAGTGGTCAAGTCAAGCTTCCAACGGCGCGTTCCCTTGGGAGTGGCGCAGCGGGTCTTGACATTCCCACCTTCCGCGCCGGGTTGTTGGCCCTGACATTACCTTCCAAATTAGGGAGAACCCCGCGGGACTGGCTGCCAGGGTGTGTGATATGGCGAATCATTTCTTCCTTGCCAGCGGCGGCAATGGGGTTGAGAGAAAGAAGAAATGCCGGAATGCAGCGCAAGTTCGAGGGCCATTGCTGTCTGAATCAGTAGTGAGATCATTTAGGTCGAAACGTGGCCGCCATCATCAATACCGAGCAGGGCCGCCATTGGACATCTGATCTATATTGCCGACGGTCTGACCATGGCTCTGGTCCCGGCCGCCACGAATACCTAAAGGTACTAAGAATAAGGTACCTATGGGGATTAACGGCTTACTTCGTGGTGTAGGGTAGGTTGAAGTACTTCGCGTGTTGCGGGTTCATTCGCAAGATACGCAGAACTCCCTCTCGTCGAGAAGACACCATGCTTAGCTATTACAAGTAGTCCGGAGTTCAAAAATAGACATACGCTGTATGATCTGCCTACTTATTATATCTCAAAACATGCTTAATAAATCAATCAACTACAGGCATATGTCGCGCACTCTCATTATCAACCAGCGTAACCTCATCATCCTGCCTAACTCCCCCTTCCCCGATTCCCGAGCCACCCTGCGCAGGTGTTGACTCGTAGTTCCACAACACATTTGGATCCGCCCACTGACCGAAGTTAGGGGCGAGATGTGGTGGCAGTCTGCAGCCATTCCGCAGCTCGTACCTTTCCGCTGACCAACAACTCTGGCGAGTGTAGATGAGGGGACCTACGCTGGGGCGTCAGGGATCGTGGCCATGGTAGTAATCCGACTGGCACACCTACCTTGATGTCCACCCGTAACCCCACTAAGATGTTGGTTGGTTGGAGCCAAGGGCGGTCAGGAGAAGGGGTAGCTGGGTTTGCAGGTCCCGCTAGCGGAGGTGTATTAGGCTCTGACTGGTTTTCAGGAGCTGGAGACGCTGCAGATACAGGCACGGGTTGCGGTGTATCAGTTACTGGATCTGGAGCTTCTGGGTCGGGTGAAGGTGCAGACTGCGGTTCTGGTGGCAGGGGACCAGGCGAAGGGACCGGCGAAACGTGGTTGTTGTTGGTATGCTCCGTGGCTAGATCCGGTCGATCGGCTCCAGTCGGACTGCTTTCTTCCCGCGGTGGTGTAGGAGGCGGGGGAGCATTGAGTGCATCATCGTCAGCTGCCTCAGCGGCACCAGTATTCTCAACTGTTGGGGCAGAAGCAGGTGCCGCTTGACTGCTTTCTCCATCGCCACCGCTATCCACGTTATCCTCAGCAGGGATGTCAGCCAAGGTTTCTGCTCACATCTTCAAGGGGGAACAGGCACTGCAATACCCGGTGCTGAGGCCTCAGGGCCAGCAGGTAAGTCCGCGGTGGGACTCACTGGCGCTGGAGCGCTAGGAGAAGCTTCGGGCTGCGCAGGTTGAGAGACGGCCATGTCAGGAACAGGAGCATATGAAAACGGCTGAGGCTGCGTCGCAACCGCATGCGGAAGTGACGTGGTAGTAGGCATACTTCCTGCTGAATGGACGGTCTGATGCGCAGGACAGACAGGAGAAACAGCCGCAAGGTTTATGGGCTGGGGCTGGAGAACTTGAGGACCACTTTGGGGCACCATCTGTACAACTGGGTAGGTCGGTTGGTAGTATACTATTGGTGTTGGTTGACAAACAACAGCTGGGATAACAGGCTGTGGAAATGTAGGTTGTACGAGCAAGTACTGTGCTTGAGGTGGTGGTGGTGGTGGTGGCGGCGCTGCAGGTGCATAGAAGCAGGTGTGGGGGAAGTTGACCAACTTGCGGCAAAAGGAGCAAGAGAAGACGTATTGTTGGGCCATTGGTCCAGATGGTTCCGTGGCAGAGTCTTGATATCAAGTGTGAGCGTGTGCTGTATGCTGTTTATGTGCGTGGTAGCCCTGTATCTGGTTAGAGGAGTTTGGGGCCCTCGTATATATAGGGACGGGATAAAATGGCAGATTGGATTAAATTGGTTGAACCGTGACACATGAACAATAAGAGTATCTCGCAATGTGACTTGGGTTTGGTTTCTGGTTTGTGCCCCATGAATCACCCCTTCTTCACACCGCATCTCTCACTATTTTTACTTTCAGCTTTACATAGCTTTCTTTGCCTCTCCTTCCACACGACAACAATCAAAGGCGTTGTCATCGCGCTGTCGGCTCATCCCACAGACTAGCGAGCAGCTTCCGGTGCCTGCAATCTCAGTGTCAGTTACGCCCCCTCGCTGCGAAACAGAAGAAACTTACCCTGTCCAAGGTTCTCTCGCATGCTGTACGGCATGATTCTGATACTAATGTCAGTCCGTTTCATGTATCACCAGGCCTCATGACTTACATCAATCAGTATTACATCACCCTCCTTCCAAGTCACAAGGCTTCTCGTCTTATGGATGAATTCTACGGCAGTCTCAAAGTACTCCTCGGGAATCAGACTGCCATCACCGTACTGTACTTATTGTCAGTGCGCTTCCACTTTATCACTATGACGGTACACTCACAAAAGCAGGAGGTTGGTATCTCCCCTCAGCAGTCACATGGGGTGGCTTCAGGGTTCCGGCCACCCTAGCATTGAGAAACCTTGACACAGCGTTGTTGAAGAACGCCCGCTGGCCAGTACCCGGATGGTCCCTAATAGCCGGAAGGCGTTGCCATGTTCTCAGATCGCCCAGCGGATTAGCCTCGGAAACATTCTCCCATTCCCAAGACGCCGTGGGGAGGCGACGGATCTCTTTCTCAATCTTCTCGCGGGCGACTTCCGTGGAGTCAGTGTCGAGAACATGTTGGCCGTAGGCCTGGAGAACTGTTGTACCCGCCGAAGCGGTTTGGTCTCGGGGGCCGTTGGGGTAGAAGAGAGTATACTTGACGCCCTTTATACTGTTAGTGCGGGACTCATGGCTGGACAAAACGGAGAGTAGCTACCTTCTTCTCCAACTCTTCAATAAATTCTGGATGGCGTTCCTTCAAGTGCTCATACAACACAATCGAGTTGTTGATGGGTGTCTCGCCTCCAGTCTCTGGTGCAGAGACACAGTAAAACAACACATAAGCAGGGTAGTGGGGGCTCAGGCCAAACTCGTTATGGGGATAGACAGGCTGGGTGTTCGGACCCTCATTCGCAGTTGCTACGTTCTTCGCGAGAATGGTCCGTCTAACCGGGTTGCCAATGTCTTCGTGGGGAAGCCACCCGAAAGCATGAGCGAACTCTGAGAATTCATGGGCGTCGGATAGGCCGAGGTCCTTGAAGTAGATCGCTCCGTGGCGCGCGAGGATTTTGGGCAGTTGACCGGTTGACACGAGGTCCCGGATAGAAGCGAGTTTGTCTTCCAGAGGGGAAGAGGGTGTGCTAGGTGAAAGAGCAAGGGGGAACGTGGTGTTATGCGGGTACGGGGCCGGGAGGGTGACAGATGCGGCGTACGGGACGGGGGAAAACGTAAGGGTGGCCATTGTGGTGGGTTTCCGGGATGCAACAATGGGGTAACTGCAGAATGGCGTACAGAGCTGACTCGGGACAAGGACCAGATAGCTAACATATATCCCATGGGGGCTTTCTGCTTGTCTGCACCCGACCTCGACGCCCAGCCCGGCCGGCAGTCTTCTTACCGACCAGGCACACCTCGGGAGTCTCATTGAGGTCTAGTCCGCATGATGCTATTCGTAGGATTATGTGCAGCCCTCAGATAGCAATGGCGCAACGACACCCTGGTCATCACGAACCAGGGATAGACCAGCGTCCTCACCATACTTCCACGAGAGACCTTTCTCTTAGCTCTTGGGCGCAACCCGGAAAGGTATGTGAGCTTCATACTTTAACTTGGCAGGAAGGTCTGTACAGCTGTCCCTACACATCCCACGAATTTCCAAGTGCGCTGGTAAGAGATGGAGTTGAGGGTGATATTAGCCGAAGGCCCCCCAAGCTCATGGACAGGGTGCTAGCGTGGACCCACCTACCCCCAAAGATGATGGCATCCTCAACCGCCATCACGACATGCATCAATATGTCCACAACTATCACGACAGCACGCGCTAGACCCCGCTATAGCACAACCCAAGAATGCTAGACTCGGAGAATAAACTCTCGCTGGATCAAAAGTCATAGCAACCCAGTACCCAAAAGTCTGGAACCCACATCATGTTCCTCGGCAATTAGGTCGATCTGGCCCTTCATCCCCGAAGGAGGCTGCTTCGCCGTCCTGGTCGGCTCCGGATTGGGTGTCGCGGTGAACACTCGCTAGTTGGGCCTTCTCAACCGACATGCAGACGAGGGTCTTGGCATGAAAATCTGTGACTCGACCGAGGCCTCGGGTCCATCGAAGGTCATCATGTCGCTCCAAGGGAACCACAAGTGCGTGTGGCCAAAAAGGAACGACATATAATAGAGAGCCACGGTAGCAGTGATTAACGACGGGTTCTCCCACGTCGCATCCTCCAACCAACTTCTTTCCCGCAGAGCAGTCATCCTACTGCATCCGGCCCAAGATGGCGGACACCAAATCCTCACCCTCCGACAACACCAACATCGAGGAACTGAACTCCCCGGCTCCCAAGCAGGTATCAACCTTCACACGCTGGTACCGCAGCCCCTTGTTCAACGTCATCATCGTTGGCCTCATCTCCTTCACTCAGCCTGGCATCTGGAATGCGCTCAACAGTACCGGAGCCGGTGGCCAGCAGGAGCCGTACCTGGTCAACGGTGCAAACTCGTTGACTTTTGGTATTATGGTCTTCGGCTGTTCGATCTTTGCTGTGCTCGCAAACAAGATTGGCATCAAGACGGTCTTGATCCTGGGCACGCTGGGCTATGCGCCCTACTCGGCTGCGCTGTATGTGAACAACAGATATGGGGTCGAGTGGTTTGTTCTCTTTGGTGGTGCCACATGTGGTCTTGCTGCTTCAGCTCTCTGGGCGTCCGAGGGTGCGATCGCGCTAGGATATGGCGACATTGAGGACAGGGGCAAGTATAGTACGTATTTCCTCCACCTCTGTACAATTTGTGAGGAGTGCATACTAATCCCGACCTCTAGCGGGCATCTGGCTCGGTCTGCGTGAGCTTGGGCAGCTCATCGGTGCTGCTATTCAGCTCTCTCTGAACGTCAACGACAAGAAACGCGGCAAGGTCGGCTATACCACATACCTGGTCCTGATCGCCCTGCAGTGCCTCGGTCTCCCGCTCGCTTTCCTGATCTCCAAGCCCTCCAAAGTCATCCGTTCCGACGGCAAGAAAGTCCCTGATCCTACCAAGAAAAAGGCCGTGCTAGGCGAGGCAAAGAGATGGTGGGCGTTGCTCAGGCGGAAGGAGATGTACATGTTGATCCCCGTCTTGATCGGCTTCGCCTGGAACGGCACTTATCTGGGCATTTACCAGACGAAGTAGTAAGTGACCCCGGCACCCTTCTCGTATATTGTCAAAAAGTTGACTGCTGACGTGTAAATCTAGCTTCTCCGTCCGTGCCCGTACCCTCTCCTCTCTTTGCTCCGGCATCGTAGCCACACTGGCCAATATCTTGTGGGGCTGGTTCTACGACCGCAAGTCCATCTCCCGCCCGACCCTGGCAAAGTTCACCTGGATGGCATTCTCCATCACCATGCTCGCCCTCCTCAGCTGGCAAGTCGCCAACGAAAAGCTGTACTCCACCACCGTTCCCAAGGTCACCTTGGACTGGGCCAGTCCGGGCTTTGGTCGTGGTTTCGCAAGCATGATGTTGATGCGATTCATGAACGAGAGCCACTACATGTTTGTGTATTGGATCATCGGCGCCTTCTTTGATGACTTGGAGACGTTGACGCTGGGCGTGGGTATCGTCAGGTCCTTCGAGTCTGTGGGATCGTGCCTATCCTTCGGAATCGGTGCCGCTCAGGTGAAGCCCATGGTCAATCTGATTATTGCGTTTGCCATGTTCGCCGTAACCATCCCGGCAACCACCTATGTGGTTTTCCTCGTACCGGAGAGGCCCGTCAACAACACGAAGCTGGAGGAGCTGGATGATACGTCGGCTAGGACGAGCATTGAGCCGAACGCGGTGACCGTTCAGAGAACGGCCGAGGCTATTGATGGTCCTCACGCTTGATGTATATGCATGAAGAGAGACGGAGATAAACTCCAAAAACTCGAGCCTTAGATATTAGACAGTAATATTAGAGCATCGATGGTTACAAAGCTAGTCAGGAGGGTGCTTGCCATGATTTGTTTTGTGGTGATATTGTTCTTGTGTCATCAACATCTAGACTACACCACAGGTCGACATCAGTGGAACTGTCAGCATTATTAGGTCACGTGCCCCTGTTCAACTGGCTGGTTGTCCGCATTAGGTTCATTCCATACGACAAGAATGAATTTTGGATTTTCAGAGTACATCATCAGCTTTGAGGGGTTCCTTCCCATATCTAGTAGTGTTGTTGTCATCAGCTTTCAGGGGTTCCTTCCCGTTTCTAATCCAGACATTGTGTCATCAGCTTTGAGGGGTTCCTTCCCGTATGTAGACAGTTGATCATAAGCTTTGAGGGGTTCCTTCCCGTGTTTGATCCAGACATCTGGACCATATTACAGCGACACCACTTAGGCGTCGAGAGGCTTGCCAGCAGCCATCTTGGCCTCGCCGAACTTCTGGAGACGAATGGCGTTGATGTTGATGAAGCCAGTAGCATCCTGGGGCGAGAAGGTCTCGAGCGAGTCCATAGAGGCATCCTCCTCGCTGTACAGGTTGCTGGTCTCGCTGCTGCGGCCAACAACGTAGGCGGCACCCTTGTAGACCATCATGCGGACGAGACCGTTGACGTTCTCCTGGGAGAAGATGATGCTGTTCTCAACAAACTCGCGCTCGGGGGAGAAGTACATGCCGTTGTACAGCTGGCGAGACCACGAAAGGCTCACAAACTGGTCACGGAGTTCGCGGACCTTGCCGTCCAAAACAAGACCCTCGAGATCCAAGTGAGCAAGACGGGCAATGGTGAGGCCTGGGGTGTCGTAGCAGCCTCGAGACTTGAGGCCAATGAAACGGTTCTCGACGAGATCAACACGGCCGACACCGTTGTCGTGGCCGATCTTGTTGAGGAGCTTGAAGAGCGCAAGGGATTCGGTGACCACCTTACCGTCCTCGGTCTCGATCTTGGTGGGGATGCCCTTCTCGAAGTGGATGGTGAAGTGATACGGCTTGTCGGGGGCGTCAAGGGGATCGACGGTCATCTTCCAGAGCTCCTTGGGAGGAGTAAGGTCGGGCTTCTCAAGAATACCAGCCTCATAACTGCAGTGCACCAGGTTCTCATCCATAGACCAAGGAGCCTTGGGGGTGCTGGAAACGGGGATACCCTGCTCCTTGGCATAGGCGAGCAAGTCATTGCGGCCCTGGAACTTCTGAATGAACTCGGGAATTCTCCAGGGGGCGAGAACCTTGACGCCGGGAGCAAGAGCCTTCCACGCAAGCTCAAAGCGAACCTGATCGTTACCCTAACTAAAGTGTAAGTGGGCTGGCATGACTTAATAACATGAGAACGGAATGAACCATACCTTTCCGGTGCAACCGTGAGAAAGGATGTCGCAGTTGTACTGCTTGGCAACGCGCACCTGGGCACGAGCGATGATGGGCCGGGCCAGGGATGTTCCAAGGAGGTAGCGGTCCTCGAAGATGGCATTGCACTGGATGGCGCGGAAGACAATCTCATCGACGAACTCCTTCTGAAGATCTTGGATGACCATACGCTCGGCACCGAGGGCGAGAGCCTTCTTCTCGACGGCCTCCCAGTCCTCCTCCTGGCCTACATTGGCACAGAAAGCAACAACCTCATAGCCCTCGTTGATGCACCACCTGAGGATCTAAGAATAACACGTCAGTCCTAATTCTTGGCAATGTATTACATGATCTCGTAGCCGCTAACACCCTCCGCATATGAGAAGGGTCCCGCCACCGATCCTTGGCCGTGTCCTCGTAGCGTAACTGACAGGCCTGATGTAGCGCAAGGGCAGGACGGGTGCGACGCGAATCTCGAAGTGAGGGATTTACTTGCCGTGGACGTATCCAAACCGCCAGAGTAGGCCCTATACCAGAATTAGTAACATGTACTACCGGACAAGAATTTACCAGAAGGACTTACAAGCACACGCGACCCTTGGAAGGCATGATTATTGGTATGGATGTTATAAAGGTTGGTATCGACAAGTGCTGATCAAGGATGTTGTGTGCGCTGAAACGTCGAGGACCCGAGCAAAGACAGCGGAAAAGAAATGCACCTGAGGTATGACTGACAGTAGATAGAAATATCCCGAGTTCAGATTGGAAGGGTGGTACGTTTTAAAAGGGAAACGTGTGACTCTTCCGTTGGGAGCTGCGATAATTTCACCGCCTTTGGAGCTCAACCGAATTGTGGGACCCGATGCCGGCGCTCGCAAACAGCTCGCTCGAATTGACCAATCAGGTCGGGAGATACAAGTCCCCGGCAATAAGCGGATAAGATAAGAGTAATGCCAAGCCCTGATCTTCCACTGCCCCGCGCTCCGGACATGCAGGTACATGCAAGATACCAGAGCCGACGGACGACACACATCAAGTCGAATGTGCAGCTTATAGGAGCCCGGGAACCTCGGTGGGAATATCGCAAGGATCCGGGCTCGCCTCTCAAGGCTTAAGCGCGTGAGAAGTGAGAAGACTTGTTGATATCGGCCCCTCAGAGCCTGCGTGGTACATGATCAGTCAAAGTTGGTCAAACAGGGCCTCAGGCTGACAGATGAGTCAACTGCTCAACCTCCGGAGCCCATTTTCAAACCCGTACGAACTTCATGGCCGGCTCGCGTGGAACGATACGCAGCTTACATCTCGAAGTGCGAGACGCAAGAAGCGCAAGGCGCGGCTAACTGACCCCTGGTCCCTGACAGCCCACGGTCTCGTGCGTTTAGAGTGTGGCCGCCTCGGCAGGGACCCGAACGAACCAACTGTCAGAGACTTTGTGTAGTTGAACCACGAGACATGGTCCGCGCTTATACGGAGTATGCAGGACGTACTGAGTGTTTCTATTGGGCTTTTCGTTCAGTGGTTCATGTTTCTGAATGACTATGGCAATGGCCGGTTCGAAGTCGAGATGTTTCTGGTGACTACGAGGTTGGCCAGTCGGGGCCTGGAGTGCCTTACCTGTGTATCGCCATGAGACGGGCCAGGACCCTTCACGACGTGATAGTTAAGAGCCTTTGACCGTTATTCAGAGGGCATGCTTGTCTTCGGAAGATCCTATAAAATGGCCTCTCCTGCTCTTCCTATGTTCTTGGATTCGTGTCCACGTTTTGTATACCCAGCTACTTTATCTCTTCAGACTCAGCAACAAAGCCGGCCGGTCCACTTCTCTTACAGTTCTCGGACACCTTGACTTCAAATATAGGCGTCAATCAACCAGCATCAGCTATACTCTCAGTCATCACAATGCACTTCGCCTTTCCCTTGACTATATTCTCCCTCGCCCTCCTGACAGCCGGGTCACCCCTCCAACCCCGACAAGTCAACCCAAGCACAATCAACTCCCTGCTCCCATCCTTCGGCGTCGTCCCGAACACCAACCCTACGGGCGGTAACTGCGAAGGCATGAAAGCCGACGGCTCCCCCGTCCACATCCCTTGCAACTGTCCGCCCAACCGGGACGAGTTCATCGCGAAGCTCAGCTCCGCGGTGGCAGCCGGAAGAGTATTGAACAACCCTATCAAGTTCAGCGCGGATGTGAACGATCAGTCGGTGGCAACGCTGAAATCCAGGGCCACGGCTGCTTTGATCATGTTGCAGAACTTCAGTGGACGAGCGGGCGTGGGGTGTCCGGCCGTGAGCGCACCAAATTTCTTGAAGATGCAGACGGACGGGGTCTTTCATATTACTGTCTTGGTTGGGTGAATGAATCTTGCGAAGTAGCTCTGTGCGAAGTGCTAAATAGGGATTGGAAGTGTATGGTTCCTGTGGGAGGGCATCGGCTTATACTTGTAGGCTACAAGTTGTAGCCCGTTTTCGATGGCAGACATCCCGTATAGTACTTAGGTTAAACTGTCGTTAGCAGTTCACATAAAAGTACCCTTGGTCACTGTTTTCACATCTCTTTTGCAACTCCTTCCGGATCGTCTTCGCGGTGCCATGTTGACAGATTCTTCAGCACCTGCAGGGTATGACTCTTGTAGCAGCTGGTAGTCTCACTCTGTGGTAGCAGAACTTACTTTTCCTGTGACTAGCGAAGCTCTTGCTATGGGTTATTCTTACTGGGATTCCTTGTCGTGTTGGGAGTCTAGATTATGATGTCGAGGACAGGGCAAGAATGGAATCGTACACCTCGTCTTAGGTAAGATAAAAAGCCCTTGACGGTGGAAACGATGAAACGAATTATTACTATCAATGTACCACAGGTGTATCCTGGGTAAAGAACAGGAGAAACCAACCAGTTACCGTTCTCTAGTCTCAAGGCGTAATACGTTGTCGACATTGATTTGTCGACACCCTCATTCAGCTTGTCATTCTGTTAAGCTCTGGTTTAACCAAGGCACAGAGTTGTAGCGCCGTTGGCTGTCCTCGCTTTGTTTGTTCAGTGAGCAGTGTCGAGGGAATGACAAAGGCTTTCTGAGAAGTGATGATACTCCCGCACCGCGTATTCGACTCCGATGTACTAATGACATGTTGAGGACCATCCGTCAGGTAAATCTCGGGTAAAAATATAAGAGAGGCCACAAACGACTACCCCTGGTTATGTGTTCCTTCTACCATCAAGCTTTCTCTTTCCCACCCGTACAATCCCACTCCAGAGAGCAGCCCGCGTTGAAAACAACACGTTGCGTAAAGAAACCCAAAGTACGCAATGTCCCACCACTGCCCCTATTGCCATCAGACGGTGGACTTCGCCTCTTGTGTCAAGAAGGGCCACGTGGTGGAATGTGAGATTCATCCGGGCAGCTACCATGGTAGACGAAGCGGCTGCCCCAAGTGTGATGGCGAGTATAACAGGGGGGTAACTCGCGCTTCCAAAGAACGCACGGAAACTTGGGCTGTCGAGCAAGCCAGGACAAAGGCTGAGAAAGATGAGGCAAGAGTGAGAGCTGAGAATGAGGTGAGGTTGAGAAGGTATGTTGAAAGAGAGGCCAGGAAAGCTGGCTCGGATGTTGCCAAGAGAGCTTGGTCGGTAAGTAAGCAGCATGATGAGGCAAGGTAACATCTAGGGCAAGAATGGTGAGGCTCAGGCCAACACAAATGCAGTAATAAGAGTGTTTTCATGGTCAATATCTTATGAGTGTTTCGAGAAGTCGAGAAGGAGGCGGGCGGGTGCCGTTTGGGGACTCAGTCGTTAGGATATATGTTGACATTGGGTGAAGTATGGTGAAGGGCGAAGATACACATGAATGACGGTCTATGCAGTGGAATATATGGCAGCATGCATACCAGAAGCTACTTCAATTTTTGGTAAGCCTGGCAAATATAGCCAAAGTATTTGATAACAAGAGGGACTATACCTGTACTGACCAGGTAGTGTATACGTAGTCGAACCTCATGGTAGTTAGTTCTCATCTCGCCCCTGCCAGTGTCCAGGGCGGTTACTCGCGATGTACACATGCCACGCCCCTCTCCGCATACCATCATGCTCCCTCCGAACAACTCTCGGCCTACCACCGAACATCTTGCTTTTGCCGTATCTCCTCCTGAACCATGCCACACTGCTGACCTGTCATAACCAGGTGCTGTGGCGGGGAGTCAAATGCTGCCACGAGCATCACCCCACATTATCGGTGCTACTTTCTGCTACCGAAGTAGAAATGTATTCCTCGCTGAGCCGTTACGGCAGACGCATCATAGCGTGCCCAGTGGCTCAAGGAAATACTCCGGGCGGCTTGCCGTGTCTTCTCCAGACCGAACGATACGGGCTGTATTTTCGAGCTCCAAGATCCAATCTCGCCTGAGGTTCGGCATCTAGTCCGCGAGGACGTTTTCACGTGTTCGGCCCGTCAAGTCTCCTCTCCAAACTACGAGTAGCCTGGAGAGAGGATCATCGTGTTGTCAAGTATGTGGACTATTCACTCCTTCTCTTTCTCCTTGTCTGCCTTCCGCTTCAGGACTTCGTACCAGTCATCACCAGTCTTCTGGGGTGGTTGTACGTCGTTGCTGGGCGTACCGCGTATCTGGTTCCTGATCTCGTCGATGAAGTGTGTTAGGAAGCCTGTCTTGCCGACACTTGGGTCCTCGGTCGCCTCCCCCGGCCGCAAAGGTTCGTCGGGATTTCGACCATAACGGTAGTCTTGAACTCTCCTGTGAATCGCTCGTACTCCGTTGTGGAAGCCCGGGCTGCGGAGGATTTGCGACACTATCGCATCCTGGTAAGCACGTTAGCTTGTACAAACAACCTTGAACTTGCGCTGCGGACGACGTACCTCCATATGGCGGAGAGCGACGATCAGAAAGTGTAATGGACTCATTACTTCCAAAGAAAAATGGCAGAATAGGAAGCTTGAAGTCAGCCGCCGTGAGGTGCTGTTCCGATGGATCCTGAAAGTTGATCTACGTCGTTGGTGGTCGCCATGTCATCTGGTTGCTTAGTCACAACAGGGTGGCCAAATCCCGTGGTTATCGCCGACATCATTACCGACGCCCGCAGCGTACGATCGCTTCCGTCCTGTCATGAGCAGCTTTCAATTTGACTGCATCAGAGACCAGTAAACCCAACAGTTAGTGCTGTAGCTGATGCTGTGCTCATGTCCATCTCCTAGTTGCATGCTGACTTTGTCTCCGCCTCTTCTGCTCAATCTGATTGTGACATTTATTCATATTCCTCCGAAGCTGGCAACAGGCCGCGTTTATTAAGCATCTAGCCAGCCGTTTCCCCCTTCTTCATGATGGCACGTTCTTGCGACTTGGTGGTACAAAGTCGCAAGTCAAATCCTTCGTTCCAATGGCAATGGTCTATAATCTCAAGAAGGCACCTAGTTACACGCAGCAGCATGCTGGGCTCGGATTGTGAACTGACTTTGCCGAGCGTGCCGAGTCCTTTCCCACGTCAAGAGGCAATCGATGTTTGTTCTCCTTGTTGTCAGCCTCTCTTCTTCCATTTCACATGTGATGCTCGGCACAAGAAGGCTATGAAGGTCATGGACGCTCCAAGCGGTGCCTCCATGATTATGCACGACTCCTTCCTTCTTTACAACCGGACACTCCGCGCAGTCTCCGCGCAGTCTTCGGAAGGCCTGTTCGCCCAAGGGTCATCGATAAGACAGTGCAAGCGCACCAATCTCGTTGAGATCCAGGTCATGAGCATTTTGCGGGACGGCGCAGCTCAGACTCCGAGTGAACGGTTAAATTCAACCCTTCACCACACGGCAACCTCACACGGAGCCATCGTGGTGGAATGAAGATCGTGAATCACAGAACAACTATCAAGATCGCTACAGGAGATCGTGCGGGGAACCTGGGGAAGTTGGAGACAAGATGGAGAAGGCCTCCAGCACGATGACACCGTTTCAACGCAGGGTAATATACAGCTCAGATGCGTGCCAATCAGGTTGCTGCCTGACGGGCCTCGCCGAACCCATGTCGGTTGAGACTGGAACGACCGAAAGTCTACACTGGCTCATTGCTCGGAGAAATCGAGAAGAGGAAGGCTGCTGGTAGCCTTCACGGGACTCATTGTCGGGTCGGGGTGTAAGAGATCGCCCGGACCTCGTACAGAATATGACGGTATGCCCGTACATGCGGCGAGATGAGGAGCACAACTCTTCCCTGGCCGCTTACCACAGATTACAAGCGCAGGGCTATATAAGATGGCAGGCCCAACGGCCTCTCGTTACCGTTACTCGATGACATAACTCTAGCTGGCAGTCCTGTTTCAGTAGTCATGAGGCGATTAAGTATAGCCGCAACCGCGGCTCTGGCCCTTGCGACATCATGTCAAGCCGCCAACCTCGTCGTCCACGCAACAGGTGGCAACGTGACGACCTCTACCATGTACGGCCTCATGCACGAGGACATCAACAACTCTGGTGACGGCGGCATCTACGCGGAGCTCATCTACAACCGGGCCTTCCAAGGAAGTGATATGTTCCCCACTAGCCTCGACGGATGGTCATCCGTCAATGGCGCCGCACTATCTATCAAGAACTCCAGCACGCCTCTGTCTTGGGCCCTGCCGTCCTCGATGAACATTGCAGTCGGTTCCGGGAAAGGCCAAAAGATTGGCTTCAGGAATGGTGGCTACTGGGGCATCGATGTCCGGGTGCAGAAATATACTGGAAGTTTCTATGTTAAAGGAAGTCACACTGGAAGCTTCACGGCTAGTCTGCAGTCAAACCTGACGGGAGAGGTGTTTGGGAGTGTTGATGTCAAGAGCAAGAGCGTGGAAAAGGGGTGGACTCAGCATGAGTTCGTAATGGTCCCTACCAAGGATGCTCCGAACGTGAACAATACTTTTGCCATTACCTTTGATCCTGCGGTAAGTCACCGAATGTCGGAGCGAGTCTGAATCGGTGGAGGAGCTTGCTGATAGATCACATCCAGGGCGTTCAAGGCGGATCACTTGACTTCAACCTCATCAGTCTCTTCCCACCGACCTACAAGAACCGCCCCAACGGTCTACGCCCCGACATAATGGAGGACCTGGCAGAGCTGAACCCAACCTTCCTCCGTCTTCCTGGCGGCAATATGCTTGAAGGAAACACGCAGACCAACTGGTGGAAGTGGAACGAAACCATCGGCCCTCTCAAGGACCGTCCGGGCATGGCAAACGTCTGGAACTACCAAATCACCTACGGCCTGGGACTCGTCGAGTACATGGAGTGGTGCGAGGATCTCAACATCGAGCCCATCGTCGCTGTGTGGGATGGTCTGTCTCTTGATGGGCACTTCACCTCCGAGGCGGATTTTCAGCCCATCATCCAGTTTGCTCTGGACGAGATTGAGTTTCTGACCGGCGACGTGAGCACCAAATGGGGTGCCGTGAGAGCCAGCATTGGACATCCGACGCCCTGGAAGGTCAAGTACGTCGAGATTGGAAACGAGGACTGGCTCGCTGGTGCACCAGCGGGCTACGACAGCTTCAAGGCCTACCGTCTCCCCTTGCTCATCAAGGCCTTTACTGAAAAATATCCGGACATCAAGCTCATCTCCTCCTCTTCAGTGTTTGACAACATCACCATTCCGGCCCCAGCAGCAGGTGACTTCCACGCCTACCTTACACCCGACGGAAACGTCGCATCGTTCAGTCAGTTTGACCATCTGACCAAGGACAACCTCACCCTCATCGGAGAATATGCCACTGTCCACCCCAACGGTGGTACTGCCTGGGAGGGTAACCTGATGCCGTACCCTTGGTGGGGCGGTAGTGTCTCCGAGGCCATCTTCCTACTTGGAGCGGAGAGAAACGGTGACCGGGTTATTGGCGCGACATATGCCCCTGGTTTGAGGAATCTGAACCGCTGGCAGTGGTCTGTCACGCTAATGCAGCATTCTGCTGATCCAAAGCAGACTACTAGAAGTACCAGTTGGTATATGTTGAGAGTATGCTTGCCTCCTAGTTTCCCCCATTGCTCATGTCACCGCAGACTAACCGAATCATGCACAGCTCTTCGGCTCCAAGATCATCACTCACACCCGCCCCGTAACCTCAGACGTCAGTTTCGGACCGCTCTACTACGTCGCCGGAAACAGCGCCGAAGGCCACGGCATCTTCAAAGCCGCCGTATACAACTCTACCGCGGACATCCCTGTCTCGCTCCAGTTCGAGGGCTTTGCGAAGGGTGCCACGGCGCAGTTGACCGTCCAGACGGGACCAGAGGATCCATACGGCTACAATGATCCATTCCTGCAGAACAATGTGGTCAAGGAGAGCACTATTACACTTACTGCGGGCGACAAGGGAACCTTTGAGTTCAGTCTGCCGCCCCTGAGTGTGGCTGTTTTGGAGACGGATGGGAAGGGGAAGACCTGTGTCAAGAGGAAGAAGAGGGCCGAAGCTCTGAAAGTATAGAATACAGGGGTATAGCAGGAACTTGCTGTAGTTCTCAAAGGAATTTCCAGAGCATTAAGCTTTCTGGGAGTACACAATCCCCCAAACCTAGGCTAGGTAAACAAGTGAAATCGGGCCGCTCTGGGACCGATAAGAATTACGCGCTAAGATAAGCCAGCGGTCAGAAACGGCATAATCTTTCGGTCTTGCTTCCCCATCGGCACCATTACCATGTTCAAGCGCATTTGAAGCCGCAAGTGTTACCTTGCCTTAGTCTACATGTTTTTTGCTCGAGCCCGTGCACGAGCTGCTCTTGTTTCCCATCCTGTCGCCGGTTTCCGGTGGCAGCAGTTCAGGGGCGCGGCATCGAAGGAGTTGCTTCAAACCCCGAATCCGATTGCAGAGCAGCTCAATGCGACAAACCTCTGGCGCGTTGGAAGATGGGCGAAGGATTCCGACAAAAGCGGCGACAAGAAGAAGAAGTTCAAGGGCGATAAGGCGAGAGTGAACATCACCGAAGAGAAGCTATGCGATGACATTATCGAATACATCCGACCGACCCTAAGCCGTCACGTCGGCTGCGATATAGTGGACTTGTTTCCCGGAGCTGGACTCTGGAGTCGCAAGCTACATGATGCTGTTCAGCCACGGTCTCATCTGTTGCTCGAGCCAGACGAAGCTCTATACACGCCCATGCTGAAAGAGCTGCTCGAACGTCCAAACACAAAGCTTATTCCCAAGTCGGGTATCGTCTGGGCCGAACTGAGCGAGGTGCTGAACAAGACTCACCTGCCATACCAAGTAGAGCAGCCTTCCGGCAAGACACCCGAACGAAACGATACCCTGCTGGTCACCGCCAACCTATCTTTCTATCCCAAGAAGAAATACGCATTTTTCGACAACATCGCCCAGCTTCTCCTCTACCAATTTACCAGTGCCATCCGGACGGGCAGCTTGTTCCAGAAGTACGGGCTAGTCCGCATGCTGATCTGGGTGGGCGACGATGAGAAGAATTCAGTGCTGTCACGAAACATCCAACGACGCAAACGTTTGTCGGTCGAAGCTGAACTGAGCACTGAATATATAGCCGAGGTGGCCGGCGCGGATGGCATGTCTGCTGGAGGTCTACGTGCTCAAGGCCCATTTGTCCGCGACCATAACATTGACCTGGAGAGCACGAAAATGGCGCTTGATCGTATGAAGCGTCAAGGTATCTCAATGCCACCGCGTCGCGAAACGAGGATGGTGCGAGAGCTCAACAGCATGTCCACAAAGCAGAGGAAGCAGATTCGGGCAGGCACTATCGCTCCCTTCTTCGATCGGGCATATCTCAGTGAGCTAGCTGAGCTGGAAGCCGAGAAGGACGCCGGCACGCTTAAGACTACCGATTTGAAAAGGGTCAAACGAATGAGAGACCTCAAGTACAAGGCAAAACAGGACATGCGCAGGAGTAATATGATCCACGAGCTTCTTGTCGCACGGTCCTCGATGCCCATCAAACCTGATGACATCTCTGATCCGGAGAAGAGAGCAGAGTGGATGGCGAAACATGTCGCATGGGAAGAGCAGGTCAGTCGTATGGATAAAGCCCTACGAGGCGACTTCCTCCTGTCCAGGGATAACCTTCACATTTTCCGCCAGGACCCGCCGGTGTTAAGCTGGGATAGGCGACCCGTCGAACCACTGGTCGTCTCAGGCATGGAGTTCTTTCCCAATGTGCCCTGCGCTCTTCTCGACATCCAGCCCAAGACCATGCACCCGCTGCTACTAGAGTCAGGTCCAAACACCAGCCGCGCTGGCGACATGTTCGGCATCTTACTTGGAAGCATGTACCGGAATAGCTTGGATCCATTGGACAAGGTCCTGGAAGGCATCTATCCTGGTGCAGCCGAGGGCGTGCTACCGCATTGTCCGAGCCTGGTTGATCCTAAGGTTGGAGGAGCGGGATACTCTGGTTGGAGCGGACTGAGCCCACGAGCACTGAATGAGACGCAGCTTATTGAGATACTGGATGCGTGGATGAAGTGGCCTTTCCGCCCTGGCTTCTCAGAACTGGTGGGCAGGGGCTCGGAGGATGGGGATTATGCGGGTGATGAGGAAGGGGGGGCTGTGCAAACAGGCGATTCCTGATTGCATATGTGCTGGGCATTGAAATGTAAAACTAGCATCCTGTAACATAGTGTTTATCAGCGTTATAGCATGGGCGCAATAGAAACAGCATACAAGTATAAGCGTTGCTCGTACGTTAGATGTATATGGTCCACGTGCATCGAAGAGAGGAACGTTCAAGTGTTCCAATGCTAGAAGACATGCATTCCAGTGCTTGTCCAAATGCGGCTGTCACGATCTCGGTTCATAGCACACGGCCCTGTCCGCATTCCAAGGCCCGGATGCGGGGGTCAAGAAAGTCAGGAACCGCACTTCCTGATACAGCCTAGGTCAAAAAGAAAAGCCAGGCACAAGGCATCTCACGGGGATATTAGAAGGTAGAGCCCCATTCGCTCTCCGTAGTACACTTGTCAATCGTGAGAAAGTTCCTGTAGACAGGGGATTGTTCGCTGCGTGATGAATGCCAATGGCAGAAACACTTTTAGGACCATCCGCTAACGTTAGATACGTCTAGGTGGACGTTCGAACCTGTTCTCTATGTACCACGCGGAGATAGGCCAGCCGTACCAACTTTCCACCAAGGTGTTTACCCCTGAACTAAATTAACGGGAGGCGCAAGGCTCGGCAGAGGATTGGATGGATTGGACAAGGAACAGGGGGGTCGGGAACGGGGTAAGTGGGCGGTAGTCGCAACCCTTTTCCTAGCGTCGCCCCCAATCGTCCTGCCCACATCTACTCGTGGCCAAGAACTTCAGGGTCTGCAAGCGATTTCTCGAGGTTCAACACAAGTTTGTTGGCCTGTTGGACATGTCCATGCCGTTGAGGCTCTTCTCTGGTTACTGGTAACTTTCTTCTTTTTCTCTTACTCTCAAAGAGGTCTGAAACCCGCTGTTCTTCCCTCTAGTCACTCCTTGAATTGTTTCTTTTCCTGCTCCACTGAGCTTGGTGATGTGGTTGCAGACCGTCCCTACTTGATCCACCCCTATACGATCTACCATCTTCCAAGCTTCAGCACTTGGTAAGCAATTCGACCGAAGCAACAGATCGGTTCGGACTCGACCAAGACCACACGACGATCGAATCGAGATTCAATAATCCATACGAGACGCGGGGCTGCAGGACGTCTAACAGATGGGGTTCGCCGAGTCCTTCAATATGCGGTCACCGTCATTCCCGCCGCGACGTCCCTCGGCGTTGCTGCGATACCTAGTGCCCGCATTCCTACTGTTGTTGGTCTTCTACTACCTGAGCGGTTCGACACAAGACGTCTCTTTTCCACAACCTGATACACCGTTTTCCCCACCTGCCCACCAGGACGGGTCCGCGTTCTCATCAGAACCCAAGAAGGAAGCCTCGAAGCCTTCGAAGGACGACATGTATCCTGGAAAGGATACTGCATACCAGGGCGGAAAGACAGCCGAGGAGAAGCCTATCGAGGAGGACTCGGGCAAGTCCACAACCGACGGCAAGAAGGGTGAATCGCTCGACGACCTGAAGAAAGCGACCACGACCACCACTCGCGATCACGCTCAAACACCGACACCAACACCTGGGGCCAAGCCTCCTGTTGCTGCCGCTACCCACGATCACCCCATCGATACACTGATCGCCAAGGCCGAGAAGGATTTCGACGCGCTTCTTGCATCCGAATCCAAGACGTTGGCGGATGCTGCTGCTGCTTATCGCAAAAGGCGTGGTCGGCATCCGCCTCCTGGTTTCGACGACTGGTTCAAGTTCGCCAAGGACCACAATGCCGTCGTTGTGGAGGACTTCTGGGACCAGGTCTACCACGATCTCGAGCCATTTTGGGCTCTTCCGGCAGCGCAGATCCGCAAAGATGCATGGGACTTCGAGATGACCATCAATGTGAGAGATCACAAGGCCACTGCTGGAAGCGAGTGGTTCTGGACTCAGATCTGGTTGAACCTCACCCAGACTATCGAACATTTGCTTCCAGACATGGACATTGCGCTCAATGCTATGGATGAGCCGAGGCTGGTTGTGCCCTGGGAAGACATTGACGGATATATGACTGAGGCTCACAAGACGAGGCGCCTGGTGGACGTGAGCGAGGTTGTGAGCGAGTTCCAGAAGCTGCCTGCGCCTGGACAAGGTCCGGATAAGGAGGGCAAGCCAACTGAGAAAAACTGGGAGGACACACGTACGTCGCCATCGTCATGGAATGAAATGTGAGATTTATGGGTACTGACATTCAGATTACAGGCCCTTTCTGGAAGGTTGTCAGCCGTGGCTGCCCTCCCACGAGTCTTGTACGCAAAGGCGACATGATGACCGATTTCGACCACGTACCATACATCAGCAGACACCTCGCAGCGCCCCATTCATACAAGGGCTACGTCTCGAACTACACTCTTTCCACCGAGATGTGCCACCAGCCCGATATGCAAGGCCTCAACGGCATTTTTGTCGAACCTCTAACCGTACGGTCCACCAAAACGCTCTTCCCCATGTTTGGCGGCAGCAAGCTAGCAGTCAACAACGAAATCCTGCTCCCGGCACCCATGTACTGGAACGAGGAGGAGCGCTTTACAGGTGGCGAGGATCACGGCAACCCCTGGTCCGAGAAGAAAGACGGTGCCATCTGGCGGGGCGTAGCCACGGGCGGACGCAACAGGGAGAACACATGGCGCGCCTTCCAACGTCACCGCTTCGTGGCCATGAACAATGGCACCAAGCTCGCGCTCGCACAGAACTGGACCGCCCTGCCGGCCAACTTCGAACTGCCAGGTAACGAATATGACGTCGCTGCCCAGCGCGAGGGCAAGCTGGGTGACTGGGTGGGCTCTTGGTCCGACATGGGTTTCGTCGACCTCTTCTGCTCCCCCGAGCCACCCGAGGGCGAACCGCGTGTCTCGTGCAATTACACGGGATCGCACTTCTCCATCGTCGCCGGCATGAAGATGAAGGAGCAGTTCCCCTACAAGTACCTCCCCGACATTGACGGCAACTCCTTCTCCGGACGGTATCTAGGCTTCCTCCGCTCCACCAGTCTGCCAGTCAAAGCCACCCTCTGGCGTGAGTGGCACGATTCCCGCCTCGTGGCGTGGAAGCATTTCGTCCCCATGGATAACCGCTACAGCGACTGGTTCGGGATCATGCAGTATTTCCTGGGCTACAAGGGAGAGGCGGAGACTGTCCCTGCACACGACGAGGCGGCGGAGAGGATCGCGAGTGCGGGTAAGGAGTGGGCTGAGAAGGTGTTGAGGAAGGAGGATATGCAGGTCTACGTACTCAGGCTGCTGCTGGAATATGCGAGGATCAGCGATGACAATAGGGAGCGGATGGGATGGGTGGGAGACCTGGTGCCGGAAGTGTTGGAAAAAGATAGTTAAGGTGTCTGGCGGGAAGAAAAAACACAAGGTCGACCGCAGGGTGGCTTGGGATGGAGTTGAGGCGTTTCATTTTGTTGCCAACGTGATGTAATACCACTTTCGTTGGCTGTACGGTCATGTATGTCATACCAGAGTATTTGATAAGGGGATACTATACAAAATCTGCGACAAAATATGGACACACGGTTGTCGGCTCAAACAGCCTGCTGAGAGCACTATCTTGTCTATTTAAAGGTGCATAACAGCCATTACTGGTCATACCGCCGTGCGTGCTGCCAAGCTTCTCATACCTCGGGGGAAAGGAAGTAACACCGGCAGATGGGATAAATGGGATGATTACGTGTAAGTGAGATGGGCGTGAACAGCGCCGAGCAATATATTCAAGAGTTTTGGCCGTGCATCTTAGCCGAGGCCAACCAGCATCAGTCAGACATGCCTCAGAAATCCAAAGCAAGCGGCCAGCTCTTCCAGATATCCCACCAAGCATCTTCCACCGGTGGGCATTCTGGTTCCAGGCCCGGTTGCGCTGTCGCTCCTGAGGCTCTTGCCGCGAGCCTTGCTGACCGTCTGCGCACCGGACCCGTCTCTCCACCACCCTCATGTTCGCCAGTTGACCAAGTGCGTTTCCAGATCTCCAAGATGCCCTCTTTTAGATCGCTTGTGTAGACTGATAACCTCTGCAGCATCTCCGCCATGCGTTCCTCTCTCCGTTCTCGATCGAGCTCGCGTACATGGAGCACATCCCGCGCATCATCACGCACCTCCCTCTGCACCAACCACTTCCTGTCCAGGGCGGTCAAGAAGGGCCGCAGTTTGACCGTGGGCGGTATCATGGCTCTGCGCCGCGCAAACTCCAGCCCACCAAAGGCGCTCGCCGTTAGGCTCTCCAGAGGAAGGACTGGACCTCTTCCTTGTATGCCTCGCTTTGCACTGTCCACCACCTCGAAGATCGACTTGGCCAGAGCAGCATCGATGGCACTGTTGACGAAGACATCACGGATGTGGCCCCGTCGATGAGGGTTCAAACCGTGTCGAACATACTCGGTGTCCCATGCGTCGAACCACGACTCAACGGCTGTATCTTGCCGAAGGCTACCGTCGGGCTCGACGACGGAGATGAACGGTGCCGGGGACGCATCTAGCTTGAGACAGAGGTGCTGCAGTCGAGGAAGACGTCCCAGGGCGCGGTAGAGCGCTATCTCGAAAGCATCACCCCTGGAACGCCGGATTTCGATGGTTAACTCTTCAAGGTGAGGGCAGAGTTCGGCAAGGCCTAGGATGTGGTCGTTGCGTAGGGGATCTTGGCATCGCACCAGGTGTGTGGATAGGTCTAGTATTCGTAGTTCTGGATGGAGAACGGGAACAACGGAGATGGAGCGCTTCCAGTCGGTCAGTCGAAGGGTGGTGAGGCACGGGAGGTGACGCAGGAAGGCGCCCACGACCTCCCAGTAGCTGGGGGACGCGGGAGAGGTCATGCATGTGAAGGAGAGAGTTGCCAGAGACGGGAATTGGTCGGGTGGTGGGAGCAACTCATGCTCAACGGGCACGTTGAGTTTGAGGGTGCGTAGAGCTGAGAGGTTGCCGAAGGTGCTTTGTGTGACCACGCTCAACGGTATCGAGAACGGAGGGAACGAGTCAAAGGGTTTGTTCGATCGATCTATCTGAAGACATTCAGGTGCGCTTGTGAAGCCGTCGGAGTCTTTGATGCCATCCCCGGTATAGTTGCCAAGACTGTCCGCAAACAAGCAAGCGAACGATCTCCTCAGGTCAGGGATCCGTTGCCTGTGTGATAGCAGGCGTCTAATTACGTCTTGACTGGGCCTTTTCGCGTTCCTCTGGCCTATACTATATAGACATGGTCTAATGAGTGTTGTTAGCTTCGCTGCAAGCAAAAAAGGTGTCTCAGTACCCACAACACTGTTGCCGCTGTGACAAGTGCCTGGTCATCGAAGGTATAGTGATGGATACGACAGTTTTTGTCGATCAGTAGCTGCCAAAAGGAGGGCGGGAGTTGCGCATCGTAGGCGTAAAGGACGTCGGTAAGGCCCGTTAGCTGCCGTATCAGGTGGCCAACGGTTTCCCAATCGTCTTCAGATATGGTGGAATCGTCAGGTGCAACCCATCCACGATAGAGGTCCCATGAGCTCCTCAACTCCAGGACATCCTCATATCGCTCACATCTCGTGAGCGATAGATAGCAGGTAGATGGAAGGCCGTGCTCGCGACGCATCTTGGACTTGGGTCCATCGACATCATGATCGCAAAGAATGAGTTTACGAACATGGGCTAAGCCGCAATCACGTCGCAGTAGCTGCTGCCATCGTCGAACCTCTTGGACTAGCTGCTGATTACCCTGGTAGATAAGCTGCTGGCCTGTCAGATTGCAGGCTCGATACCATACACCAGCCAAGGGCTATGTCGATACTCCTAGCGTTCTGGGTGGGCTCACTTTAATCGTTCTGAAAAGACAGGGACTTGCAACGCCATAGCAACCGCGGCTGGATCTTGCAAAGGCGACGAGACTAGGCGGGTGAGAGACATCAAGAATATTAGAGATGTTCAGTAGGATCTCTGGTGGCAGATTGACAAGGTTCAACGACATGCCGTAAAACAAATTTAGCGTTTGTAGGCGCCATAGGGATTCTGGCTCATAGGGAGGACGTCCAGGACCATCAGCATGGAAATAGTGACTTCAAGTTGGTAGTATGACCAGGTACGTGCCAAGGGACTCTAAGAATAGCCACCATAGGCCATGCTAGGCCCACCCGTTGAGGGTAACTGGTCGTGGATTGCCGTGGATTGCCGCTCACGGTACCGGAACGGTTTCCATGATGATACGTAATGACAACCATCGATGCGCGAGGGACAAAAACATCTTGTAGGTCAAGGCTTACAAAGAAGAAGAAGAAGAGCATGGCATCTTGTCACTTGTATTCATTTTTGTCATGATAAGAATCACACTGCATTAGCTGACATTTCTGGGCTTTGGTAAGTCCCGTCGTTATCAGTGAGGGCATATAGATCGACCAGTCGCCACTTTCGTAAGCCTATCTCCTGCTTGGAACGTTTTGTGAACAAGATCGATGAGGCCGAGGTCAGTGCCTGTTTGTCTGTCATATATGTGCAGTCGAAAGGAAGAGGGGTGGTCTCTCTTTACCAGGTTAAGTAACGACAGAGACACTGATGGGAAGAGGTTCGTTCAGTTGCGTCACATCCGACCGATAGGTTATTTCGCCAACTATAATGGTCAGTCACGTTAGAAAAGCCTGTCTTCCAGGAACAACGACCGGTCACTTACTTGGCCTGGTGACTTCTGGTGTGCCGGCAATTGGTGATAGGGACAATGGATGGTAACCATTGAGCAGCCCGAAAGGCCTTGGGCCGTCAGGCAATGTCAGTACACATAATGACGGGTTTGGGAATGGTCACTCACGGTGGCGGGTTCTCTCTGCTGTTGGGCGTGCCGTCATCGATGGGAAGGACAACCACAGTTCCCGCACTGAAGACGTTGTTCAACAGCCACTGCCGATAGGTGTAGATGCGCTCCCAGCCCTCGTCGCGTTCTTCGGGGGTGAGCTTATCTGCTTGTTCCCTAGATGTTTGTTAGTACGTACCGCGCCGTGGAGATGTCAAGCAGTCAAGACCGGCCACTGACCATCGCCAGCGCAGAGCACGATGAAGGAACGGCCTCTTGCCAAACTTGTGCGTATACCCGTCTACAAACCCCTTGCAGGATGTCGCAAGCGTCTTTATAATAGGGTAGAGTTGCGGCCTAAGAAAGTTAGCAGCCCCTCGCAGACTCACAGTGGGTCTATCTCCCTCCTGAACTCACCGTCGCCATGTAATCCGGGAGTCCTATCCCTTTGGCAGATTCCGGAGCTGTCTTGCGCCACATGTCCGCCAAGGAGAGATGTGTGTTCGTTCGACATCGAGATGTAACCTAGGCACCGCAGGCTTACCCCGGTTCTCATCTTCGTACCTACCTATTCAACTGCCATGAAGTAACAGACGGCCACACGAGAGTTGGTTCTTCGTTCCTCTCCGGCAGTAAACCTGAATACTCATCCTCGGGAGACGGGAACGTCTTTGCCAAATTGTCCAAGCATATTGTGGTGATCTCCATGCTAAAAGTCCTAGTTGAAAAAGGACGGCAAAGACGAAAAGTTGAAGGGGGTTTCCTGCTCGCTTTAACTGATGCTGAAGGAAAGTGCAGATGCCTCTGATACAAGGCAGGGTCAGCTGTGTGATACACTGTGAAATGGGCCTCCAGCTATTCGTTACTGCGGAATACCGGAAGGATACTACCCGAGTGTGAAGCTGATTTCACGATGGTGTTCCTGTTATCTGAACGTGTCAAGTGCCCTGAGCGTTGGAGTTGAAGAGTGTCCCTTTCCCGCCACGTTTGTAATGGTGACCAACAACTTGCACGTGAGGCCAATGAAAACGGCGTCTGGCTTACTGAGGTTGTATGGGGCTTCAAGCACCTCAGCAGCAGCAGTTGATGGTCGTACGTGACAGCTTTCATCATGCTGCTCCTTAGTCACTTCAATATTCACCTACGTACATCATACAAGCCCATGAATACCGAGATCGGCACTTCGCTGACAGCTTCCCAATGCGTTTGTCTCCACGAATCTCGACTTCCCCTCTTACATATCGATCTGACCCCCGGGCTTGATGGAGCAACGAGGGGGGATGGGACACCTGTCCGTTGCTGTCCGTTACCGGAACAAGCGCCGAAAAAGAGAGCCAAATGTGGGTCTCGTCCGTTCGGCTTACCACGGCATCGGGTCCGCCTGCCATTAGGGGTCACGGGAGGGTCACGGCGGTGAGGCCGACGTGAGGCATTACGAAATCATGGGATAATGAGGAATGCGAGTCCTTGGCTGGCTGCGCTGGGGTAGCATTGGGAGAGAATTGGCTTACTCGTGTGCCGGAACAGGCTGGGGGATTAGACTACTGGGCGCTTGTTCTTGAGGCAAGATCATTTATGCAAGGGCTCTCCATCCACGTGCCAGATCTGATGCGTATCTGTGATAGAGTTTCTGTACCTGAAAAAAAAAGACAGTGGCCATCCGGGTGTTATTTACGCGTGACAGACATCCTATTTAAACCTTTCCTTTAATGATACAAGTCGTCACTACACCCAGACAACGAGACGGCGAGACCACCGGATCGCAATCTGACCGCTGCGTGGTTTCTAGAGAACGATGCAGTGGCTTCCTATTTCCTTGCCCCTTTCATTCCGTCAAATCCCGCAAAGTGTCGCATCAACAATCTTGTTGAATCCATCACTGACCCCTAATGGCAGTTGGACGCGACCTTCCTCAAGGTTGACGATGTCCGCGTTATTGAAAAGTGCTATGGTGGGGCTCACTTTGTCGGCGATAAGAAAAGAAAGCGGGAAGCTGATAAGAAAGTCTTCGGCCGTCCCGTGTCATTGAAATCGAGCACCAAGGAAACATTCCTTATAAGGCAAACACCCACCATAGCGCTTTTCCTTTGTGACCTTTTGCTTGATTCAAGTTTTTCTTCTCGCTCTTCTTCTTGATCTTACGTCAGTTTTGCCCTTTTCCCTCTTGTCGTGATACCCTACATAGCTTGTTACTCTACAAACACACTCTCGGTACCTATATACACAACCAAGCCAAAAATGGCCCCTTCCTACGCCGGACAACCACCCAGCAACGGCGCTTGCACCCCTACGGGCAATGGCAAGGTGTTCGGTAAGCTGCACACGTCCATGGTGGAATCCAAGTTCCTCTCGCACCCCGAGGATCTGGGTGTTGTAGCTGTTGGTTTCTCTGGCGGCCAGGTTAGTCACTTATGCGCTCTGCAGCTGTGAGCATTGGACGCCCTTCTGACACCCGGCGGTACAGTGCAAGCCAGGCGTCGATGCCGCCCCCAAGGCTCTCATTGAAGCCGGTCTGTTGACCCAGCTCCGCGACGAGCTAGGCTACAACCTCCACGGTCATGACACAGTGCACAACTACACCGACCTGATGCCCGCCTCGGACCCCGACTACCGCAACATGAAGCAGCCCCGTGCCGTGTCCGCCGTGACCCGTCGCATCGCAGAGCAGACCTACTCCCACGCCAAGGAGGGCCGATTGGTGCTCACCCTCGGTGGCGACCATTCCATCGCCATCGGAACCATTGGTGGAACCGCCAAGGCTATCCGGGAGAGACTGGGCCGCGAGATGGCCGTGATCTGGGTCGACGCCCATGCCGATATCAACACCCCCGAGACCTCGGGAAGCGGCAACATCCACGGCATGCCCGTCAGCTTCCTCACGGGACTGGCGAACGAGGACAAGGAGGAGTTCTTTGGTTGGTTGAAGGATGAGAACCGCATCAACAA
The DNA here is from genome assembly GCA_003635345.1 of Coniochaeta pulveracea. NCBI lineage: Eukaryota > Fungi > Ascomycota > Sordariomycetes > Coniochaetales > Coniochaetaceae > Coniochaeta > Coniochaeta pulveracea. The sequence goes on along the minus strand of QVQW01000045.1, from coordinate 143,422 downwards.
GCGAAAGTTGGTATACATCGGTCTGAGAGATGTGGATCCCGGTGAGAAGAGGATCTTGAGGGAGAATGGAATCCGGGCGTTCAGCATGTTTGATATTGATCGGTCAGTACCTCCTTGCGACTTCCATCGCGTCATGCCTTGATGTGGGACCCTTTAAGCTAACGTCTAACCACAGTTATGGCATTGGAAAGGTCATGGAGATGGCATTGGGCCACATCGGCGCTGATACCCCTATTCACTTGTCCTTCGACGTCGATGCTCTGGACCCCATGTGGGCGCCTTCTACCGGTACCCCTGTGCGTGGAGGACTGACGCTTCGGGAGGGTGACTATATCTGCGAGTGTGTTCATGAGACTGGCAGCTTGGTGGCCGTTGATTTGGTCGAGGTTAACCCCAGCCTGGCTGAGCCGGAATCCATGGGCGCGCAGGAGACTGTTAGGGCTGGCTGCTCGCTGGTGCGGTGCGCTCTCGGTGAGAGCTTGCTTTAAGTGATTTAGGAATAGGGTTGATACCAGGGGAAGACTTGATGGAAACGAGCAACAAGATCAAAACAATGAATTTGAATGGAAGCTCGGATTATAATAACATCTTGCACGGCGTTTGTGTGGTAGCGGGGATATTGCTCCTAATCTGTGACCCTTGTCATCGGGTTTTTCGGCCGTTGCCGTGCCACCTGTACAACCCCTGTACACATGCGCCTAAAGCAAGCGCTAAACAATCAGAGGATGGCGGAGGATGTGGATGAGGACGGTTGTCTGCAGAAACAATTTACGATTTGATTCCTCGGACAAAAGTGTCCAGCCATATCCAATTTCTGATCCAGACATGCAGGTTGCAGAGTTACCCCCTTGTTGCAGACCTCGTCACATCATTCATCGCACAGTCTTGAAGCCCAATCAAAGCGTCGGCGCATCGACGCAACCCCGTGCACGATAGTGACGATATCAAGTCCACAGGCAGATCCAGTGACAGGGCAGGCATAACTCGGCGCCAAGAACAGGCGATTGGGGACAGTGAACGACAACCCGGCTCCTGAGAACGTACCTGATTCCGTCACATACCTTTCAAGAACTGCCTCTTCGTTTCACGTTGGTAATCCGACGACGGAGCACAGCTCCACCTCGACGTGGCAGCAGAAAGGAAGTCGGGCAGAAACAGAACCTGAAAATAGGTTCGGGCTCTTGGTGTTCAGGCTTCGTTCCAACGGCAGGCCGCTTGAGTCTCGTGCACTTATATCATTCTTGGGCTTCAACTTACATCGGCCGTGGATGAATTAGCCGCGGGTTTGGAGGAGGAAAGCCAGCCTTCACGCCGCAGGGGGGTTACGATTTACACCGTCCAAATCCATCCGTACATAGGGTTTTCCTTGGACATCTCAGAGTTCATATTTCATATCATCGCCAGCTCGTTGCACCGCCAAAGGGTCGGCTCCTTTTCTACCAACAATTCCACCTTCATAACGGCACCCCAACCCACGACAGATCCCAAAGATGGCTTCAACCGTAACAGGGACCACAGCCTCGGGCTCCCTCGTCTTCGAGCGGCGCTCAGCCCGGGTGCACAAGTATCACTGGCCGGCCATCCAGCTCAACATCTGGATGATCGTGATGCTCATCGCCGCATCGCTGATAATAGGCGTTTTTGCGACATTTATGCAAACCCAGACACAGCTACAACTCGCCTCGCCTTGGTATGTGTCCCTACCCTTATTTTCCATTCTCAGCCCATCCATGACAGTCCTCTTACTAAGGGTTCTTTCCAGGTATTTCGGCTACTCCATAACGGTGGCCAGTCTCTGCATAGTCTTCATCCTCATTCTCCTCTACCTGATCTACAACCGCCGTCTACTACCCTCCATCGTCCTCATAGGCGGCTTCATCCTGTTCATCCTCTGGCTCGTCGCCCTCATCGTCATCTCCATCCAGCTCTGGGGCGCGAACGGGGTCGGCAGTAACTGTAACCTCGCCGTCTTCAGCCAGGATCCCCGCGGCCAGACGTTGGAGACGCTGGCGTGGTTGGAGCAGAAGAGCATCTGTCAGCAGTGGCAGGCTGTTTTTGCTTTTGCGCTGGTGGGCGAGGTGTTTCTGCTGTGGATATGCGTTATGGCTTATCAGGTCTTTGCGGATGATAGTTGAAAGGGGGGACGTGGAAGGGAAATGGACGAGGGTTTGATAGGGTGGGTTATGGATTTCCATGAGCAGACTGGCCTAAGTCCAAAGTCTTTACTACGCATACTTGGCGTTTGGGATATGTCAAAGCGTATGTTGGGAATTGGAATGTGACCACTGGCAGATCAAATGGATGCGGCTTGAGCTTAGGAACCTCGTAATACTGTATATGGGAGGAGGGCAAATATATGTGGTGGTTGTCGTTTCACGAACAAGGACATCAGTCAGGTGTTCCGCCGGAATCCGAACTGAAAGCGCACATGGGTGTCCAGCTTGTAATAACTTCGTCGATATTCCATGGTGTGTAATTAATTGCCTTTGTACGTCCAGGTCATTCCAGTTGATGCTACTACGAGTCCATGTAGAAATTACAGGGGTCAAATTAGAGAGAAATGGCTGATAGACGATTCAACTTCAGGTCAATAGCACATGCGAGGAGTAGGATGGTAACGTTTGATGTATGGAGGATAAGATGGTATCATCGATGTGTGTTCACATTGATTGTCTCGTAACGTTCATCTAGGTGTAAAAGTGCAAAAGGTCGTGTCCCAAGTCCCTGCTCGTATGCATGATCACATGCCGGAGCATCCCCAAAAACGCCAATTCAGTCATCAAGTAAGCTCCATGCGCACTGCTTTAGTTGGAGTACTTGGAATCAACCTTCTTACTGTTGTTTGCAATCCCTCGTCAGCAATCTGCTCGTCCCGCAAGATGGGTCAAGCCTTGTAGGGCGAATGTATGTCGACTTACCCAGTAGCCTTCTCAAACAGACCGCGGGCACCGTCGGTGATCTTCTCGCTGGTGCTGGCGTTCACGTTGTGACCGGACTTCTTGGCAACAGCATCAAAGGCCTTGTCGCCGTAGTCGTTGTGCTGGCCGGCGGCGGCGTTGGAAGCGCCCAGGCCGCCGGGGTTGTTGCCGAGGGCAGAGCCACCGGTAACGGCGGAGCCAGTGGATTCATTGAGGTTGTTCATGTTGACGGATGTGTAATTGACTTGTGTTTTGAGTTGGTTTGGTAACAGGGTAGTGTTCACGTTGGGAATGCTTGAATGTTGGATGATATGTAAGATGGAGAATGGGAAGTAAAAGAGATAGACGCAGATTAGCTTATATACACTTTCAAGAGGACTGATTACATCAACTCATGCCATTCAGGCAGGTTCTTTGCATCACCCCGTCACTGCCCCTTCCGAAGCGAGGCAAGAGAGCCGTCATCGAGCAAACTGGTGGGGGTGGTTACGTTGGACTACGTAGGTGTAGAGGGGTTATTCATGATCGGCAGGGCCCTGCTTGGCATACCTACGTCATTACAACAGCCGTTCAGCCCTTGACCATCAGCTGCAATGACCATACCTGGGATAGAAACAGGAACAGGAACGCATAGAACCAAGCTAGAACGTTTGCAAACGGTAAATGCCTGAAAATTGGCGTTGGTAACCACATAGCCGGGCTTGCCCGCAGTTGCTCCCTCATTATGAAACCTGCCTGATGTAAACGACCATACCGCTATCCGGCAGTGAATTGGCATGCTGCTCCTGCTGCCTTATCGCCAGATCGTTGATGGATCATCAGAAGCTCGAGTCCGCTCGAATTGGGTGTTCTTACCTCAACCACCTGAGCCAAGCATACTTACTTACCTACCTTGTAGTGAGGTGGTACGGTAGAGATGCTCAGAAAGGGCAAAGCTCGGCAATGTAGGGTAGGTGTAAGTAGTACTACCGCAGCACGTAGGTTTGGCTGACAAGGTTAGTGCAGCGGCCCCACTTCCCCCAACGGCCCGGCATTCACGGTCTGGCGCGTTTTCGCCGCTTGTTGCATGGTTTCACGGTGAGGCATTGTGTTGATGTTGATGCACTTCTGCCCAAATCTGTCACCAGGGCTCTTCACTCTCGATCTGCTATCCAGCCGCCTCGTGGAAGCGGAGCTCCAGATGATGATTCGCAATGGTTCTTCAGCTCTTTGATTCTCTTGAGTATCTTGACAAGTTAATAACGTGATTCGTCCCTCCTTGTGCTGTCGCAAAACTTGCTGCTGTCGATAACAAGCAAACTGCACGGCTGAACCTTACGCCTTCCCCATGAACAACAACCTCCCTTACGCCTGACACGAGCCCGGCATTGTCCATTCCAGAGTCAGAGCGATAACCACCATCTGCCTCCAGTTACACGGGATTGTCGATTGTTGGAATCGCTGGTTGGACCAAGTGAACGAGACAGTGACTGTCAATTGGACGACGCCCGCTGTCATAGCAACCGCACACCTACAGGGGTACAATCTGAGCAAAGAACCACACGAAAGTGACAGTATACCAGTCCAGGAGTTGGCGATCACGACTTATGCTTGGCCACAATCGTCAGACTGGAACTACAGAGGATCACTGTGCTCATAATCGAGCGCGCGATTGCACCGAGGTGGATTGGTAGCAGGCGCATAACTGCTTGGAGGACCACTTGAGCCCGATATCATCGTGTCCCGTTGCTCGACAAGGGCAGCGAGAGGACAATACGCCACAGCATGGATAACAACGAGAACCAGCCGCGATCTGAATCGCGCCCGGCAACGGCGCACAGGATCACAGATGTTGATAGTGCACACGACGATGGGACAAATCCATGGAAAGAATCCTTCAACGACACCCGATCGCAGGCGCAGCCCCTGGCTGACACGACGAACAGCCATTATCCCAAGCTGACGGCTAGCAATATCCCCGACCTACGTCCTCCAGCAAATGCAACGACAATAGAAAGTAGTTACATGGATAGCCCAAGCATGGACGCTGGCCAACATTCGGATTCTCAGGCCGAATGGGCCGTGCGACAACATCTTCAAGATATTGAGTCTAGTTTTACTGCGCCCATATCCCCGATTCCCACGTCCCACGATGGGCTCGATGACACCTTCCTCTTCGATTCGCCCATCAAGAAGGCTATCCAAGCACCGCTGCCGGAGTCGCCGCTGCCAGAGCTTGACGAACTCGAGGACGAGTCCCAAAACCGAGGTCTGCCGGAAAGGAGCACGACTCCCCAACCAACCACAAGCACGGGACAATATCCAGAAGCTTCGCAATCGCCTATGCTTGCTGCCGACCACAATGAGACAACCGCGAGCAGTAACACATCCGCCCTGGAGGCCTTCTCATCTTCACCAACAGCGGCAGCTGCGGCACGAACTATTTCAAGGAGTATGTCCACAAGAAGTGTGAGGAGTGTCGACGAAGGTTCAACTTCTGGCTTTGGTGCATCCCGTACAACAGACGATGACAGTCGAGAACCGGATAGCTCTGCAGATGACGTGCAGCAGCGGTCATTCGGGACATTGGAACGTACAAACTCAGACCCAAGCCTAGACAGAATGGATGTGGGAAGCACACCAGGTCACGCTCTGCGCGTAGCCAAGCGACCAAAGTACCTTCGCAGCAGGGGCACTAGTCAGCGCTCTTCTGTCTCGTCGATTGCAACTGACCGCGAGAGTGATGTCACGCTTGGCCTTGGCACAGACTATGCATTGCAGTCAGGCGGCGCCCTTCCGACCATGGCCCTCTCCCGGAGCACAAGCAATGCCTTGTCCAGGACCATTAGCATGGGCAGCATGGCAAGTGGCATTGAGGACCTGCGCGAGGACTCGGTTACTCCATTAGGTTACCGCAATCTGGAGACGCTGCCTGAATCGCCTAAGCGGTCACTTGAACCAAATGAGGATGAGTTGATGCAGACGCCCAAGGCAAAACGAAATTCATTCGCTAGCGCACCAACTGACACGGTGATCGCACGTCATGTCCGCAATGTCCAAGTACCAGAGTCTCTGGCGAAGGAATACAAGTCCAAGAGTGGGTTAATCACACCACGAAAACCATCTGACCTGCACAGCACCGTGAGCGGAACGGCGACACACATCAGCAGCGGTCGGCACGGAGGTCGGAATTTGACGCTCAAGGAGCAGAGCAGCACCATTGAGCGGCTGAGTAAGGAGAATTTTGATCTCAAACTCAAAGTCATGTTCCTGAGCGACAGGCTCGACAAATTGTCCGAGGAGGGTATTAAGGAAATGATCTCGGAAAACGTCGAGCTAAAGACAGGTCTAGCTGTGCTACAGAGGGATAATAAAGTCTTGCGCCGCCGGGTCAAGGAGTTGGAGAAGCAGCTCAAAGATGAGGATGAGCGGCCCGGGACGGCAAAGAGTGGTATGTCTGACGAAGAAAGCGCTGCGTACGAACAGGAGGCTCAGGAGCGGGAAGAAGAGCTCATGTATCTCCGTGAACGGGTAGAGGAATACGTCACCGAGATCGAGCGATTACGGTCCGACAACCTGAACAAAGAAGCAGAGAAGCGTCGCATGGCCGATGTCGTCAAGTCATTTGGAGAAAAGGCCGGGGAGAACCTTGGGCGACAGGAGGAGGCAGACGTCTGGAAAGATCTGCTGGAGCAAGAGACTGCTAGACGAGAGCAGGCAGACGAGGACAACCGCCGGTTGCGTGAGGAGATCTTTCGTCTGAAACAGGATGTGACGACGCTTGGTGGAGGATTACATCACACAACCAACATCTACAATATCACCAAGAAACCACGGGAGCAACCGACGTCGCCCACTCGTGCATCTTCTCGAGCGGTGTCCTCCTTCTCCAATGAGCATGACGCCAACGGTGGTTCCATGAGCGCGGCGAGCACCCTTGTTGAAGAGCTTAGACGAGAGAGCGAACAACTGCGACACGAAAATGCCGAGCTACGGCGCGAGGTCGGTGCGCAGACGTCTATGCTCACCTCCAGGAATCGCGAGAAGGAGAGGCTGTATCAGGAGATCGAAGATCTCAAAATGGCGCAGCGTCGTGGAGGACCGGCACCCTCCACGGTTGACAGCATTCTTGAACGCTCAGCCTCTCGGGCAGGGATGCATGCCAGGTCTCAGTCGCGCGGTAGTGCTGGGACTCGAGCCACTGGCGTCATCCAGGACGATCCAGAACGGGAGGGGTTGGAGGCAAAGATTACCGAGATGCGTGACAAGAATAACGAGCTCAAACTGCAAAACCAGGATCTACAGCGAGAACTGGAAGCCTGCATGGACGACTTCGAGACGGCTGCGCAGGGGAAGAAACAGGCTGAGGAGTTGGTTGCTGCGCTGCAAGAGGACATGGAGACGGCCATGAACGACCTTATCACTCTTCAAGCTGAGCGGGATGAGGCACTACAAGAGCATGCCAACCTAGAGAACGAGTTCGAAGCCCTGCGAAAAGAGGCTCAAGAGGAGATTGACGCACTAGAGCTGGAAGCTGATCAGCGCAATGAAGACCTGGAACGTCTGCAGCTCGAACTCAGTGATCGGACGGAGAACTTCAACGCCTTACAGGAGGAAATGCGGAAGATGAGCGATGCTCTGGTGCGCCTCGAAGACGAGCAGGACAACAAGCTGCGCCGGATCCAACAGCTGGAGCAAGATTTGGAAGACGCCAACAAAGAACTGGAGGAACTGGAGGATAAACTCCTCGAGGCCAATGACAAAGCCAACAGGCTGTCGGTGCAGCAGGAGTCGAGTCAAGGAGAGATCGCCTTCCTTCGGGAAGAGCAGGAGGCAGACAAGATTCGCATTGGGGACCTGGAAGCGGCGCTTGCTAATGCTGAGCAACATCTCCGGGATGAGAAGGAGCGCGCCCGGGAACTCGACCAACAGCTGGCTACGGAGCGGAGGCAGCGGGAGATGGTTGCCAATCGCGAGAAGGAAGAGGTCCAGCAATTTGTCAACGAGCTGAACCGGGAGATGTCTGTTGCTAAAGACGAAGCCAGGAAGTTACGGAAAAGTCTTACAAGCCGGGAGGTGGAGGCGGCTGAGTGGAAGGAAAGGCTGGTGGAGCTGGAAAATAACTTGCGAGAGGCGCTGGGTGACTTGAATGGTACTCGTTCGAGTATCCTCAAATCCATCGCCAAGCTGCAGCAAGAGGTGGAGAATACCTCACGGGAGCTCGACCACACCAAGGCTGCATTGATGGAGAAAGAGCGTATCATCAAGCAGCGCGATGCCTTGCTAGAATCCCATGCTCTCGAGCATAGGAAGCTGGGTGAGCAGTTGGAGAAGGAAAGACAAGCACACCGCAACACCAAGCACCAATACGAGACGTTCCAGAAGACGCATCAACACGTGTCGCGTACTGCCACTTCCCACGAGACACGCATCCTTGAGCTTGAGGAGGCCAAGGCAAAGGACAAGCGACGCATCACCCAGCTGGAGGCCCACTTCAAGGAGCAGCTCGTTGAGCGTAACAACCTATTGCTTCTCCTGTGGACCCGTCTGTCATCCCTCTGCGGCACCGACTGGGCCCACGACAACAGCCTCATCAACGGCCGTGCCCTTCCGTCCTTGGAGACGGTCAATACCATGCTTCCAGGCTTCAGCAAGAACCTATTGGCCGCCGTCAAGACCATTGAACTCATGTTCACCAATTCGCAGTCTAAGATCAAGGATGTTGAGCGTGATCTCTGGCGGGAATACCAGACCTTGGAGTCCCACCTTGAACAACGAACCAAGAAACTCGACCGGCTCGAAGCAATTGTTAGGAACGGTGTTGCGACTGGTTCCCTCGGTAGCACCTCCTCTTCCTCCAACTCAGACCGCCTGGCAAGATTGGAAGAAGCTTATCGGCAGCTGAAAGTAGAAAACCACACACTCCGCTCAGCAGCCGAGGTCCGCGCCCGTACGTCATCGAACTACTCCGGTGACCTCCTACCAGACGGAAGTCCAGCACCTTCCGTGCCAACCGGACCGAGCACCAAGTCACGATCTTCGAACACGACTACCGGCTCTTCAAGGATACCCAGTGCACGAACAGGGTCGTCAAGGAACCTCCGGGCAGGGACAGGAACAGAGATGGTGCTCTCCCAGTCGCCAGAGGACGAGAGGAATCCGGCAGTGGACCACAAATGGATGCTGAGGTTGAGGGATCTGGAGTATAAGATGAAGCGGGAGCGGGAGGAAAGAATACTCGATCGAGGGGATGCCGCAAGACGGCTGAAGACCGCCGAGGAGGAGAATGCGCAGTTGAGGGAGGCGCTAGAAAGGGAGCGAAAGAGAGCTGGTCGGTAGGAACAACCAAGCCTTAATTCCGGGGCAGAAGATGGACGAGGGGAAGAGGCGGGGGTGTCTCCCGGACTGGTGGACGATAAGGATACAGAGGGTCTTCGATGAGTGTGCTAGCCAACCTCGTGTACATCTATGGTTATGGAAGGGTTTGGGGAGTACATTGGGCTATCACGAGTCTCTGGTATGTTGTCAAATCGCCAGTGTTTCAACGACACTAGGTCATGCTTTGGAGTTACGGGTGTTAGGCATGACAATTACCTTATATGACACTGGATATGATTGCGAACCATTTCCATATGCCATTGCTCTATTTCGTGTCGACCATCTCTACATAACTTGTCCTTTGATTGACCATCTCATCTTGTGCTTCGGATAATCCTGTACACAAACCATGGCATATTCACCAAGGCCTGAGGCGTCCCGTGAATGCGACCCCCTACAGTCGAAAAAAGGCTCTGGCGCTCAACAATACTTTCAATGTGTGATATACATAACCAGTTGTAACGCCCTCGGCTTTCTCGGTGCCTTCAGGATAGAAATATGCGTCTAACGATACTGGAAAAGTGCTTACCCCACACGAGGACCAGCTGCCAGGATTTGGCGCTAACGACGCAGGTAAACTCGGAGGTGGAGAAGGAGGACGGGAAAGAAAGTACCTACGTACCGTACCTTTCCAGCACCACACAATTGTCCCGCCCGCCTCGTTGCTCCTCTCTCCAGCTTCCCATTCTTCACCGTCACACTTTTTGTCTTGTGAACAGCGTTGCGAGAACGCCGCCGGGCCTGAACTCAGCTGCAATCCCAGTCATGATCCTTTTTCAGTACCTATTCTCATATCGTTGCATGTTCAATCCCGCCGAGCCCCTCTAGCTCTTGACTCTTGAGGCGCTTCTCTGCTTGTTGTCGAAGGCTCTGCCACGAGTCTCGGCATTTTTTGTCGTCACAGACTCGCCGCAAAGCTTCGGTTCTTCGTTGTTCCTACACTACATACCTATATGGCTCAAGATCAATATAGTCTACCAACCCATTGTACGATTCTTGAACGGGGCGCTTGAGCCGGTTGCGCCTCGTTGCGAAACTCTTCCCGAGACACATCTCTTGCATAGCTCCCTCTCCAGACACCGCCACCAGCCAATCCGTGTCCTTACGTCGTCCGTTGCCTTTGGCGAGCTCTTACCACTCGAGAAGACGACAAACATTTCAACGTCCATCCATACCGGCCATTCTTCGCGATTGTCCTTCGGTCATTGCGGTACCAGACACCGACTGGCCTCGCGCCGATCCCTCGCATCCGAACCTCCCACTTCTATCGGCTGCCGAACAAGAGCTGCGTACAAATACGCACCACATACTCCTTATAGAACACCCAGAGCTGCTCGATTGACTTGCTCTGCACAGTCTGCCCCTCCGCCGGAACGAAGCAATCCAGCTACGTTCTTCTGGGCGCCTAACGCAGCACTCGAAGTGTTCGACTTAGGTTAATATCCCGACTGAGCTGGAGGATCTCGATCATAGCCTCGCTCTTCACAGAAGCTGCCATATCATTCCTTGTTACTACCATTGGGAGCAATGGCAGGCCAAGATCCACGTCGGTCGTCGCGAGCACGAGGCACGCAATCACAGTCTCATCACTCTTCGACAACATCTAGTGCATCTGGACGAGGCGAACGCACTACACGGGCCTTTAATAAGAACGGCTCACCTCAAAAGTCCACACCATCTGGCTCCTTGTCCTCGGACTCCCCTGAGGAGAGCAACACAGCTGACTTTCCGGCACGCCGTCGGACGCGGGGCAACGGTGACGATCGCGACAAGCATCTTTCACATCTCGACTCGACCGCTATCGGTAATGGGGATGACGATCTACAGGAGGAGGATGAAGCCGTCCGCTGCATTTGCGGTTTCGACGAGTACCCCGGTCCTCCGCCCTTCGAAGAAGACTCCAAGCAGGGAGTGAAGGACACGATCGACATCGACCCGATATTCACCACAGACGTGAACGATGACACGGCAGGATTCTTCGTACAGTGCGACATATGCAAAGTGTGGCAGCACGGCGCCTGCGTGGGAATCATGACCGAAGAGGCCAGCCCTGACGAATACTTCTGTGAACAATGCCGAAAGGACTTCCACAAGATCTTCACAGCCAGCAATGGGTAAGTAACTCGTCAGTCTCGCCAGGCCCAGGCCGAGAGCCGTGATTTGCGCTAACTCAATGGCTGGCAGTCAACGTTACTCGCACTATCTGCCGCTAAAGCGACATCTTTCCAGAGCAACGTCTAGAGCTGGGTCTATCGTCAAGGATGGTACAAGATCTCCACGAGAAAAGGACACGAGAAGTGGGCGCAAATCATCCGACACTCAAGCATCGAAACGCAGGTCGACAATGAACAGTCGGGGAGGTGCATATGACGAGGCAGAGGCATTGCGCCGCGCCATTGAGGCCAGTAAAGAGGATGCAGCGCCTGAAACGGCTGTGGTAGATGGGCCTCAAAGACGAGCGAAACGTGGACGAAGTGACAGCGAAGAGTATGCCTTGCTGATGTTCCCAACTTCTACCCCAAAATCGACACTAACGTCCTCCCCCTAGGAAACTGGAAAACCCCAAGCGACAACGAACAAGCTCCGAGTCGGTTTCTCCTCCCCCCGAGAAGGAGAGGGCGGATGATTCGGATGAAGCACTGTCGAACATGCGGAACGGATCGAGACCGAAGTCCAGGGCTGGCGCAGCGACATCGCGGATTACGCGGTCTGAAAAGCCTGGGGACAAGGAGGAGGGCGAAGGCCAACGAGCCGAGACCTTGAACAAGCGTAAGGGCAGGGCGGATCGAAGACGGCTTGATGGTATGTGTTTCTCTCGAGAAAAGCCGCGAACTGTTGCAAGACTTTGGAAGCTAATCGCGCTGCAGACTCAGATCCGTCAGAAGAAACACCTGTGTCGGCGAAACCCGACATGGCGGAGGTGCCAGTAATGCCCGCCGCCGCGATTGACCCGGTAGACAAACCGTCGCCGCAAGAAGAGAAGGCCACAGCAGCACCGCCGGTTGCGGAAACACCCATACCGCCACCATCAGCGCAGCCCAGCCCAGACGCTCCTTCGATTCCAGATGTTGCTGCACAACCGGCAGCGCCTCTGTCAGCACCGCGAATCGACAGGAGGAGGTCACATAAGAAGAAGGGGCGAAACCAGTATACGCGCGACCGAGACGACGATAGTCCCGCCAGGTCCTTGTCTCGAGAAGTTACAAAGGACGATGTCAACCACGCAAGCGGCCGCGGCGACGGTCACGGCGGTCGCCAATCCAAGACCAAGGGAGGCATGAGTAGTCGAGTAAACATGACGGATATGAAGAGGAGGGCTGCGTTGTTGTTGGAATACATTTCAAGGACACAGGTTGAGCTTGCGGGAGAGGCAGCTCCATCGCCTGCAGACAGTAAGGGCGACGACAAGGTGAATGGTGTATCACCGGAAACCAGTCACCATGCACAACAGGACATGTCCAAGGCGCCAGAAACCAACCAAGCTGAAGTCCTCAAGGACTTCAAGGAGATGTCGTGTATGGAGATGATGGACACCCTGACGAGAAAGCTGGTAAAGTGGCAGCAGGAGTACACGGCTTGATAAGTACCGCACCGCGAGCTGCAGCACTAGTGGCGTTATAGGGCGTTCATTGCTCGGTCGGGGAACTCCTGGACTATCAACTTCGATTTGTGAATATTCTGATACCCCTAATCGAAGCAGGTAGTGTAGTGCTCTTGCTGGGGAACGAGGAGACTACAGTTTGTACCAACGGCACCTCGATGTTGTTTTAGATTTCTGCCTGGAGTTTGGGAATAATGGAATGGGTATCGTGTCGTTGATTCTATGGAAACTAGATCAAAACCAAAGTCCCTCGCTGGGACCTGCAGTCATTAAGCCGATAATGTTACAAATCTTCTTATCATAACACGTCCTTACATCCCCGTTAATTGTGGTAGCCTCTTGTAGCCCTCAACCTCCCTGCTGCGCCAACCATCTAGCCGCGCTCCTGGCCTTCCTCTCTTCCTTCTCCCTCTTCACCGCCTGATTCATACTCAAAGCCGGCTCCCTCGCCCTCCTGACGGCTTCCTCCAATGTCTCCTCGCTCACCTCATCCAAGACAAACCTGCCCAACCCCCCTCCACTCCTCCACTTCTGCACAATCCAATCCGCCGCCTGGTCCAGCTGCGGCTCACCCCCTTTCCCCAGCTTCCCCGTCCGCCGTGCAATCCCCTCCAACCACTCCTCGACACTATTCGTCGGTCCCCTCGTATACCCCTTCCCGACATACAATCCCGGATCCCTGAGGTTCAGCTGATACAGGAGATAATCCGCCACCAGCACGCTCGGCACGAGCCCATCCTTGACACACCCCACCAACGCGAGCTTCAGCATGCTTATGGGATCCGACACGTGCGGGATGAACACGCCCGGCGTGTCCACGACGTAGACCCCCTCATCCCCGGTGCTCAGATCCGGCTCCACGATCCTCACCGGCGTGCCCAGCTTCCTCGTCACCCCCGGCTCGGCCCCCGTCTTGGCCGCCTTGGCGACGTGTTTCCCCATGCCCTTCTGCCGCAGCCGGTTCAGCAGCGTGCTCTTCCCCGCGTTCGGCATCCCCACCACCAGCGCCCTCGTCCCCGTCAGCTGCGGTCCCAGCCTGTCCCTGCTCACCCGCTTCACCGCCTCCAGCACCGCCCGGCTGTCGCTCCCCGCGCCGAGAAAGACCACCGCCTCGGCATGCCGTTTGTCGAGGTGGAACCGCTCCAGCCTCTTCATCATCCCGCCGTCATCCTTGGGTCCGAGGTCGCGGTGGGTGTAGACGATGATGCGGGAGCGTTCCGAGGCGTTGGTTGAGGAGAGGGAACTCTCCAGCAAAGGGTTCCAGGAGGTCAAGGGGATGCGGAAGTCGCGGCATTCCAGGATCAGCGAGACGGTAGAGAGGGTGCGTTTCATGTTCTGCAGGGCGGAGTGGTGGTGGCCGAGGAAATAGGATCGGAGGATCTGCGGGGAGACGGGGAAGGTTTCGCGGGGGGTGAAGGCGGGAGAGGTGGTGGTTAGGGGTGTGGCGGCTTTGGCTGTTTGGGTGGCTAGACTTGCGGCCGTGGTGGCTGCTGTTTTGAGGGGTTGGGACATGGTGAGTTAGTGGTGAAGTGAGATGTGTCGTGAGATGAGATGGTGAGATAGATTATGGTCTGTTGGTTGACTCGCTTATGGTGGTAACGTATGCAGCATCGTCGAATTCATACTGAAGCAACCATATGTGGAGATATGAGCCTGAAGTGTGTTCCGGGAAAGAAAGAGTTGTTCTGGTGTACAGATATGGCAGAGGCTAATGAAGATACTCATGAATAAGTTTCTAACGTTGAATCATCACTCTTAGTTGCATAGGACCCTGTCCAGAAGTTGGTCTATAAGCATAGTTCAGGCCTAAACGCTTAGCGGCATTAGACCGAATCTACCCTGCAGGAACATGTGATGCGTTTTCAGAAGCCAACATGGCATTCATAAAGTTCCATCTAAGAGACAACTAGTTGGTAATGCCACGTCCTCCCCACGCTCAAATCCATTGCTTATACCGCAATTGGATGAACTCCTGATCCTGTCCATCGTACAAATACATCATAGGTCATTGATCAACGTAAAACGCGGAAACGTGCGCCCGCCAGCGGCGCCTGGTCTGCGACCATTTCATTTCCTCCCAAGCACAAGTTTCAAGCTAGCTCCTTATGCCCATCGTCTTTATTTATTGGACGCCGGGACGGCCTTGGTCGTGTCCCTGGACGCTGCCTCCGCTGGAGGGGCCGTCTTGGAGGCCGGCGCCCTTCTCAGGCTCGGGTAACGGGGCAGTCTTGTCTGCGCGCGCGACGTGAGATGACTCCTGAAGGTCGTAAGTCAGCATGGTTGAACATGAAGTAGGACGAGGTAAGTCAAGTAAGCTCAGGAGAGACAAACCTGTTGATTGCCAGCGCTACCGTGTGCGATGTTGGTGCCCTGCTTGATGGTCTCCTCAGGGCGGTTGACGACTTCTCCGTGAGAGTGAGGCATGGTGAAAGGTTGTTGTGATGGTTTGGTTTTGTATTATGTTTTATGTGTTGTCTGATAGAACTCTTGATGTTCTTGAAATAATATCGAACATTTATCGAGAGCTTCTACGAGCTTATATATACCTTGCCCATCGATGGGCGCTCACGTTTGACGTCATATGCTTGGCTTCTTAGGCCATTTTGAGGTCATCGGGACGATTCAAACTGTCGCATTGGAACAACCTGGAATGAGTGGGCTGCATGTGGAGTAAGGCCCGGGCGATCCATCCCAGCCGAAACAGATGGAAGAAGGAAAACGCTGCTCTCACTAGGGTTATGCATAAATCCTGGGCAATTCATTTATATATTTATTACCTGTACACGTGTACGTGTTGCCGTACTGTACATATTTGTGTTGAGCTTCCAGCAGCCAGCTGTCCTGGAAACCCTCATCAAAGCTATCGTAGTTGTGTAAACCATGGACTGAACCAAGGCTGGTACCGCCGATCGTCGCTTTCAGAGAGCGAACCGCGCGTTTCGTAAAAGCCACGCATACCGTTTGCTCTTTTCCTTGCTATAGCGCGCCTGCTCCTCCATGGCCAGAAGACCTTATAACGAAGCATCGCCAGATCGACCTCTGAAAACGCCATTTCCGACAAACATGCCAAAATTCCGCTGACTCCATACCACAACCTTCCTGCTGAATGGTCTAGCAGATCGGGATCACATTATTGAGCATTCACCTTCCTGCTTGCTTCCCATTTTACTGCGAGAGATTCTCTCCCTTTGGCGAGGCACGTTTTTGCCCATCCTCTTCAGCTCTTCCAGTCGTTTCCTGGCGTCCGGATAGTCTTGCGCTGTTTGTCGGTTAGCATGTCGGCTCATCCATGCGGACTAGGTCGGAGGTTTGACTCACCAGCAGCCCTCCAATACCATCTCTTCGCATCCTCCAGGTTCTCTGGCACGCCAATCCCTTGCTCGGTATAGTAGCCCATCGCAAACTCGGCTTTGGCCAGCCCAGCCTGTGCCGCCTTCCGCGCCCAGAGATACGCCTCAGTGTCGCTTTGCTGCAAGACACCTTCGCTACCCGTCAGATACCACCCGCTCAGCGCAAGCTCTGACTGATGCTCCGCCTGCGATGCGGCACGGGAATACCACATGATTGACAACCTCGCGTCAACCGGGACCCCCATCAGTCCGTACTCGTACGCTGCTCCCAACCTGAATTGACTGAACTTGTAGCCTAGATCTGCAGCTTGCTTGAAGAGCTGGAAAGCGTAAGCCGGATCACGGACGATTGGACCATTGTCCTCAACCGTCTCGTATAGTAAGCCTAGCTCATGAAGGGCGTGCGGGTTCTCGGCATCCGCTCGCTCAGCAGCGCGTTTCAGCCATGTAATGGCTTCACGAGCGTTGCGTGGCTGGCCCAGTAGCCCCTTCAGGAGGATCATGCCAACCTTGTACATGGCCGGGGTATCTCCTAAGCGGGCGGCGCGCGTGTACCATTGGATTGCCTTCAGAGGGTCTTTCCTCGTCCCACCTCCCTCTTCATTGCCAATTTCGCAGCAGACGGCGGTCCGGTAAGCCGCTTGTGGATGGCCTTGCTTGGCAGCGGATTGGTAGAGCATGAAGGCCTCCTTGTTATCTGGCTCCCCGCCGGAGAATAGCCCACGGCCTAGACAGTCAGCTAGGAAGAACATGGCATCATAGTTGCCGGCGCTGTTGAGTTTCTTCAGAATCTTCTGCGCGTCTGTTAGGTAGCGTTCCCGAGAGCGGTTACGAGACTTCGGATCCGGCAACAAGGGTACGAGGACATCTGCTGCTTCTACCAGCTTCTTCGCGAGGGATAGAGCTGATGCCTGGTCCTGTGGATTAGACTTAATGAGTGCTTTCAGCCGTTCGAGTTCTTCGACCGTCACCGGAGCCTCGGGCTGTTTTGGCTTGGGCGGCTGATCGCCAGCAGCTTGCTGTGGTTGCGGTGCTGCTGGTTGGGACTGAATGACAGGAGGCGCGGAGGTTGGGGGAGGAGCAGGAGTGATCCCACCATTATAGTTCCGCACCGGTGGCGGCTTGGGTGCAAGGCCGACACGAACCGGCACTGGGTGAGACGGTAAACCATCAGCGCTCTGAGAGGCCTGCGGTTGTAAAGGCCTAACGCCAGGCTGAAGGTCTGGTTGTTGACCTGGTCTGTACGGGGCTGGGTGGTTGGGCAAGCCCGGGCCAGGCTGTGGCGCCATTTGATCCAGACTCGCCCTACGCACGTGTTGCCCGTTCGCAAAGCCCATTCCCTGATTACTTGATAGTCCATTTACTTGCGCAGGGACTGGCACCGAGCCCGGTTGTGCATAGCCTCCTTGGTAGTCCACTGGGCCATTCTGAGGTGGTCCAGATTGTTGCGAAGGCTGCTGGTATTGCGCCGGTATTGGTGGTATATCCCCCGCCATCTCAAAGATAGCCTCTTGTGACTGTCTCAGATTTGGCTGTGACTTTATTCGGCTCACTTCTGGTAGCCTGCCGGGTCCTCTCTGTGGCCCGGCATTAGGAATACTCTGCACAAACGGTGCATGAGGCTGTGCATCATAAGACGCCCTTGGCTGCTCTCTTATAGGTTCATCATACTGCTGTGGTAGTCCTCCTTCCATTGAACCATGATGCTGGGCTTGCGATGGCCCATGATCACCACTGGCCCTGTCGTTATCGTAGTAGCCGTAGAAGTCGTCTAATGAAGCTGGCCGTTGCTGTGGTCCTCCGTATCCCTGATCTGGGCTTTGCTCATAACCGTAACCGGGTTCCTGATATCCTTCCTGGGGTCCGCGGTGTGGTGGATACATGTCCCGAGACGGCGGTTGGCGCATTCCTTGCGCCGTACTAGGGCGCGGCGGTCCCATCCCCCGTCCACCATGAGATCCGTTTGTTCGTATACTCTCAGCCCTGGGAGGAAAGCCAGAGTCGGGCATAGCCATCCCGGTGTCGCGTGCAGGCATCGTCATACTCCTTGGTGGAGGACCAAAGCTCTCCTCTCTATATCCCCCTGTGGGTTGCGCACCATAGCCTTGATTTGGTGGTGGTCCCCGTCTTGACTCCTGCAAATCTTGCTGTGGAGGATAAGGCCGAGGTGGTCCTCTCCCATAGCCATCCATGGGGGATCGGCCACCATATCCTTCTCCTGAATTTGGGGGCCCACGTGGAGGCGGCGGCCCCATGCCACCACGGCCCCTCGTTGTAGGCCTTTGTGAACCTGATATATCCACCCCTGCCATCTGTCCTATAATTTGCTGTTCCTCGTCCAAGTCGGTCTTTCGTCGTTTGCCCGGGAAAGTCGGAAATGCGCCGCCACCGAAACCGCTGTCGCCAGAGGTCAGAGGATCCATCGGCGGTTTTCGCTCTCCTACGCGACAGATTAGTCTCGAGACGTTCTTTCGAAGAGTTGGTGGTACACAAACCAGTTGGATCTGAAGCTCCGTGTCTCTGGTTGGTCGGCCGCCCACCACGCGCTTGAGGAGGATAGCCGCCCCTTCCAGGACCCGGTCCTGGGCCACCACTTCTGGGAGGATACTGTCCCCGACCATCTCCTGGTGGAGGTGGTCTGCCCATCGGTGGCCCCCGACCTCTTCCCATTGGTGGTCCTCCTCGCCTGGGAGCTGGGCCATAGTAGTTTTGTTGCAGAGGTGGATAATTCTGGTGGGGAGGCGGTCCTCGTCCATAGTTCACATCGTCATATTGCTGGCTATATCCTTGGTCACATTCCTGATCATAACCTGCTCCATAGCCGTCATTGTAGCCATAACCATAATCGTCCTGCTGATACTGGTCATACTGCTGTGGGTGCGGCGGCGCATCGTTGTACTGCTGAGGACCTGGTCCCGAGGAACCATTTGGTCCTGCTGGGTATTGTGGTCGTGGTGGAGCAGGTCTCCCAACGGCAGGTCCTGCATATGGCCGTCCTTGCTCTTGGTAGCCGCCATTGTAGGCCATCGTGTCCCCGCCCCTTGCCAGAAGGAGCTGAGTGGTCGATGCTTGGTCGTGAAGTTGGCGCCCTTGGTGGTTGATTACACTAGGAAGCGGTTGTGTCACACAACTGTTATGATCCGCCTCCTGTAACCTGGACTCTCAAGTCCCGGGCGCGACAGCCGTTACTGGTTAGGATGTCGCGAATAAAGGTTCTTGTATCTGAAGTGTCGGAGAGGTGGCTTGACCAAATCAGTATTGCAGCCACATCACAAGTAGACTTGTCGAACTCGCGCAAGCCCTGCAGGAAGTGTTGTAAGATTAGAATCAGTACATGCGAGCGTCAGCGTTTCGGCAGGCTGTTGATCGCCAGTTTCGGCAGGGTTGTTAGGTGCTATGGAGCATTCAAGAGACGTGGAGACAGAACAAAGCAAATGGAGTTTTCCAACAAAAGGTCCAGTTTGGATTAGTCATGAAGAAGAAAATACTTTCGTAAATTTGGTCAAAAGAGAGGTTTGTAGAATGAAAGGAACGTAGTGTTCAATGTGCGCTGCTGGTATTTGTTGTTGTTGATGTGGATTTGGTCGACGAGGGAATGAAAGCATTAATGGGATGGAGCCCAATCCCATTTGCGCTCCCAGCCTGCAGGAAGTTTACTACAACAGTGTGGGTTCGAGGTTAGAACGAGTAACCCGGGTGCTTGATGGGTTGGTGTCGTCCAATCATGCACCAAACCTACCGTAGCCCCTAACCATGCAATGGACCTTCGGCGGTTCAGGGCCGTTAATGTGAGACACACACTACATAAACACAGCCGGGACGAGCTTCTGGCACTACCCTTACTGCGTGCGTAGGCTTCGTACACATTTCTCAGCTTCCATCTGTTGTCGTGGTTATTTGACTGCATTCCTTAACTCCGCATGTTCAAGTGTTTCTCGTATAAGAAAGACCGCTGTCGCGGCTAGAGCAGCGAGCAACGCAATGCACCTCAAGACTAAACCCAACTACACACCACATTACCCTGTACGCAGTAGGTACGGCCAGAAGCTGGAACCCGCGGTTTCACAGAGCGGCTACCAAGACGCAGGGCCTGCGCATAATAACGCATCAACTATCCGGACATACTTTGCAACACTCTTATCGTCGTACGAAGGCAGGATGCTGCTTCTTTCTGACGCTGAGTCCTGCCTTCGACGTGGCAACCCCTTTAACACTGCAATTGGCGGAGAGATGGGACATGTCGAACGGATTAAACCCGCTAGGTGAGTCAAATCGGGATAGATATCATAGTGGACTGTCCACTGCTCCTTAGCGTACCTGTAGCCAACAGTTGGAATGATCATGCTTCGATGTCCAAAAGACTGGTACCAGAATGCCGGGTACTTCAGGCCCTGAAACTCCAGGGTTACATGATCAACGATTAGCAAGGAAGCTGAGCTGCTTCCCAGGGCTGGCCTTAGCAAGGTACTTCCAAGTGGCACAACCGTACAAGCTTCGAAGCATTTCTGTCCAGTCCTTGAATATGTTGTAGTGTACACCCATGCTGTTGTCGGAAGCTTTCGTCATGCCCAGTATTGTCAATCTCGATTTAAAGCATACTGTAGGTGTTGGAGCCCAGACAATCGTTCATCAACCAGGTACCCATGAACGTGATGCCGGTGGATGTGGAATAGAAGGCCGCCTAAACGTAGCCCGTGACGCCTGGCCCAAGCGCTCGAAGTAAGCGTATGCTTGAATATCATTGGCGCACTGTGAACGCAACGTCCATTTCTGCCATCAGTGTAGCTCCCCCAAGGTCATCGATATCAATAAGACGATCAAAACCTTGAGCCACAGTTAGCGCGTCCGTTTCTTCAGGTTTCACAATTCTTTTCAGCCGACCAAGCCAATAGAGTGCTTGACTATCCCTAGGGCGGATCTACGATGGCGGCCAAGAAACCAACCAACTGGTGGTTATGGACCAAGATGCTTATCGGGTATGTTGATTCTGTACCATTGACAGGAACCTGAGCAGGACTAATATATCATTAGCGGCGGGGCTTTGATGGTGGGAGGGCCAGCATTTGTGCTTTGGGTGTCGCCGACGGATGAGGAGCTCTTCCAAAAGTACAGTCCGGAGCTGAAGAAGAAGAGTCTGGAGAGAAGATTTGAGCGGGAGACAGAGTTTGACGATTTCGTTGGCAAGCTGAAGGAGTACTCTAAGTCGGACAAACCAAGTAAGTCAGGGTGATCAACCAGCTTGGTAGCCAGGAAACGCTAACAGTGCGTTTGTAGTTTGGGTCGTCCAGGAAGAGGCTGAGAGGAAGGCTAGACAAGAGAGGATACAAGAAGGTTTGAGAATAGCTGAAGATGTGAAGCGTCAGAAGGAAGAAATCAGAAGGGCTGCCGGTCTACCAGTCAACTCTGAGAGGTGAGCCCTGGGTAGTGGCAGGTGATGGATGACTGTAACAATATATGTATACTGTGATCTCTTTTGATACGGACAGGCGTTACGAAAGCGAACAGGGACACACTGGCTTCATGGCAAATGAGGGCAGGCATCATGAACCTTTGAAGAGATACCTAGATGGTTCTTGCTGGCATAGGAAGCATGGAAATATGGTTATATATGAAGAATCATGCATGCTATCTATCTCAGCCTTGCCCAGCCCAAGCACAATAGCTTGCTGACATACAGTCCAATGCTGCCCTTCTGGAGACATGGATCACTTGCTTGCTAACCTTCACCTCGCTTAAGACGGAACTATGGTGAGAGCTTCATGGGAGTGTAAGAGGCCCGTGCTTTTGAATCGGTGACTGAGGTGTCTGCCGGCCGACCATCATGGGTGGGGCAGAATTTTGAGCCCGGCCCCGGGCGCACAGAATTTCGATTGAGGCTCAGCGGCTCATCATCGTCACCAGCCTATCACCTTGAAACGATTCCAACGGACAGCTGTTGTTTACACTCACCAGAGGTATGTTGTTGCGATCTGCTGGTGACCTAAAAATGAAGAGTTGCACGCTTCAGGGAATGGCACTAAAAGGCGGTGTAATGGGGGGTTGAGCGAAACTTTGAATTGGGCTGACCCGCGATTTGCAACCAGCCCGGCCTCAACCTCGACAACTTCCCCGCAAAACCTCTCAACCTCTCTTCTTCATCACCACTTACCTCAGATCAGCAAACATGGCGGATATTCAGGAGAGACTCAAGAAGTTGGGCGCTCAGGCTCGCATCGGTAAGTCCCGAAACAGTCCCCCGACCTCGGTTGCCCTCTTGTGCTAAATTGGAGATGATGATCGCTAACATTGACTTCTGTCAGGGTATGTAACTCACAAAGACCACTCAGCTCTCCCACCATATACGATCGCTTGCCTCCCAAGTATCGAATTGACCTCTGCGACCGAGTTTCTGACAATGGAATTGAACTGTATAGTGGCAAGGGTACCCCTCGGAGAAAGGTCAAGCGCACGCCTGCCCGCTCCGCTGGTGATGACAAGAAGCTCCAGCAGTCCCTCAAGAAGCTGAATGTCCAGCCCATCCAGGCCATCGAGGAGGTCAACATGTTCAAGAGCGACGGCAACGTCATCCACTTCGCCGCCCCCAAGGGTATGCCAAGACTTTACTAGGCTATAACTCTCATGTACATGTCACGGACTATGGCTAACACAAGCAAATAGTGCACGCCGCTGTTCCTTCCAACACCTTCGCTATCTATGGCAACGGTGAGGACAAGGAGCTCACCGAGCTCGTCCCCGGCATCCTCAACCAGCTCGGCCCTGACTCCCTCGCTTCCCTCCGCAAGCTTGCTGAGAGCTACCAGAACATGCAGAAGGGTGACAAGGAGGCTGATGATGATGAGATCCCAGAGCTCGTTGCTGGCGAGAACTTCGACGAGAACAAGGTCGAGTAAAGGTGAAATAAGCCTGCTCGGACTTGGTATCAAGGGTTGGTGGGGAGGTAATCCTGGAAGAGCGTTGGGGGAAGGCTTGGTCAGCCCTCTGTCTTCTGGCTGGGAAGCAAGTGTTGCTAGTTTCACCTATTTTTAAGGACGGCGGCGTCCCTGGTCATTTGCATTTGGGTCACCAATCTTTTTTTCTGGCCAGGAATAGGAAACAAGGGCACAAGGAATTGAAGGCCCAAAAAGCACATTTCAAAGTCCCCAATCGATCCATTGGTCTGGACTCATTGCTTCCCTGCTCCATGTGGGCTTATGCGGAATCATACATCGCCGCCCAGCTGCCCTTTGGGACTGAGTAGGTAGTTGGATCCCAAGTCCAGGGTTTTTTCCCTTTATGATAATCCAAACTCATCGTCTCCAACATTGTGAACCCATCCATCCAATGCCGTCCTCCTAACATGGTCCTTTACCTCTTTCCTATCTGTCAAACCACTTCCATTCTTCATGTCCTTATATTTTTCCATTTCCAACAACCTCCTCACATCTTCAAGCCCACCCAGGCTTGCAATTTCCAGTGCTAGCCCCCACATGCGTCTTCTGCTCGTCCTACTGCCACCCCTCACATCGAACTGTCGTCTGCCCTGCAGAACACCGCCCACCAGCCCCTCTTCTAACCCCCTCCCATGCCATGCAACTGCTAAGTTGCTAGCTGCCATCTTCTCCGTCCTCTCCGCCACCGCCCGTTTACTATACCTGAACTCCAGTTCTGTAGTCAACACCTCGAATGGTGTAAAGCTGTACCCGCCTCCCCATCTCTCCCCTGCAACAGGCGACATCCGTCCGGATGGCGAGAAGGCGCGGGTGCAGCCTGTAGGTGAGTAGGAAGTGGAAGGAAGGATCATGCTGGCGAGATAGGCGGATGAGGGGTGGACGAGAACGGAGGTCAGGGAGGAGAGGAGGGAGGTACACTGGTGAAGAGAGAGTTTATCGGAGCAAGACTTTGAGAGGGTTGGTGGTGCGTCGGGTCGGGAAGGTTTGCGGCGGACTATACCCAAGGAGGAGAAGTAGGCTCGTCCTGGCAGGGAAGGAGTGGCGGTGGTAGCGGAGACAGGGGTCGAGGACTCCTCGACTGTCAAGGGTGGTGGTGGGATTTCCCATGGCGAGGCGTCCGCTTGGTCCGCCATTGTTAATTCCATGCTGGCATCGCCACCTGTGGGAGATGTTAGTAGGAACATAGAGGCTTAAGATTAGACCGAGGTAGGTATAGCTTGGTCGAGATTCACTTACAGGGTGCCTCGGAGCAATACATGTGGAGGGTAACGCCGTCTCTTATGGCGAAGGGCTGGGCTTGCCATGATTGTCCATCGTATAACCGCTTTTCAGAGCTTCGAATGCGGATAAGTGACGATGTCTGGCCTGATGCCACAGCCTTACACTCCTCCAGCAAGAAGTGGTTGAAGGACCGGATGGCGAGGATCTCAGCATGCCAGTCATGGAGGGCTGATCCTGTTGCAAGCGCGAGCTTAGTTGCTGGGAGGCATTTCATTCCTGTGCTATATACAGCAGAACATGGCTTAGATAGATGTTGATGTATATGGCTGCGATAGATTGTGTACACGAAGGTCACTGAACTCGAATGTGGTAGACATACGCAAGGGCTAGACACTTGTAGTTGCCTTCAACTGTAATACTCAGAAGTTAATCGCGTATAGATCTCGTCTAAGAAAGAGTGTATAAGAATATATCAACCTTGGGCAACGATGGCGCTCAGTGGCACCCACTCCTGAATACCATTGTCGCGAACGGCTGGTTTGCGTTTTGCAGGCAGCTTATCAAATTCTTTAAGCACCAGTGAGGCTATCTTGTCAGCCTCTTTGCTGAACATCTCATCACCGCAGGTCAGCAGTTACCGGAGACGACCAGTGCAAAGCAAAAGGATGGAATTTGGCAAGTTGCGTGCTACCAGTTAAAGCTAAGCAGGTACGAAGTAGATAAGAGCCATGCAGGACTTAATACGTGTAAAAAGAATCACTGCTTTGGGTTAGGGTCTGGTCTTGGCAAACTTGGAGTTACTCCACTCTTGACTTTTCAAAGCCGTTGCCAAACAGCCATCACGTGAAACCCTAGCTCATCCCGCACAAGAAATTTCCAAAATCATACCAACGTAGAACCCGCGACGTTTGGAGAGACATCGACAACTAACCCACCAGTAAACCACGGACCTAATCGTCGACAAATACCGCCACCATGCGTACCTACGACGATTCCTTCTCCGGCCAGAAGATCTACCCCGGCAAGGTACGTTATTTCGGTACCTCGACGTCGTCAGAAAG
This sequence comes from Coniochaeta pulveracea, assembly GCA_003635345.1. NCBI lineage: Eukaryota > Fungi > Ascomycota > Sordariomycetes > Coniochaetales > Coniochaetaceae > Coniochaeta > Coniochaeta pulveracea. Next base: position 117,985 of record QVQW01000045.1, on the reverse strand, counting down.
TTTCGGGATGGAGGCAAGGATTGGGGACATGGTGGAGACATCAGAAGAGGAGGACAAACCTATGGACGATTGTTTGATGGAGGAGACGTCTGATATTGGGATACCGGTGAACTGACGGAATATTTCGATCGCAGGGTAAGCTGTACGTCCGTGGCGACAGCAAGATCTTCCGCTTCCAGAGCGGAAAGTCCGAGTCCCTCTTCCTCCAGCGCAAGAACCCCCGCCGCATTGCCTGGACCGTCCTTTTCCGTCGCCAGCACAAGAAGGGCATTTCAGAGGTACGATCAACCCGACGAACGAGGGGGAGGAACGAATTGTGGACGCGGCCTGGGATATGACGAAAGTCCAACCTCATGTGTCGCGTCACGCGGTATCGAAACGAATGATGGGATTGAGGAGGAACAAGGCTGACATGCTGGTTTACAGGAGGTCGCCAAGAAGCGCAGCCGTCGCACAGTCAAGTCCCAGCGTGCCATCGTCGGTGCTTCCCTCGATGTCATCAAGGAGCGCCGGTCCATGAGGCCCGAGGCCCGCTCTGCCGCTCGCCAGGCCGCCATCAAGGAGGCCAAGGAGAAGAAGCAGGCTTCCGCCGCCGCTAAGAAGGCTGAGAAGGCCAAGAACGCCGCCAAGGGTCAGGCCGGTGGCCGCATCACCAGCAAGGCCGGCGCCAAGGGCGCACCCGTCAAGGTCGCTGCCAAGAGCCGTTAAACAACGAGCTTGAGGTAGAAGGGAAGGACAGGTCTTGGGGGGGTGCTGGATGATTGGTCAGGGATTGTGAACAGCGGACTGGAACTGGGAATGGCTTTAAAGGAGTCGGTTCGGTTCTTTTGTCTCTCATCATTACAACTCGGTTCACCTCGATATTTTGCTTGCTGGCACGACTGGGGGGAAATGAAACTGTTCATTCCCCGTCGCAGAAGAATACAAGAGCGTTTTTTTCTGCAGCAACGAGGGAAAGCCAGGTGTTCGCATCTAGTCCCTACTACATCACAGGGGACGCCACGGGTTCCATGCTCAAGTTAGCCTCATGACAATGCTAGCTGGTGCAAATGATCTGATAAGCAATAGTCCCGTTGCTGGATTCACGTTGAATCTGAGATGATATCATGAACTCATAATCCATAGGTATCTAACGTACTGCAAGCTACCTACAGCTTGGCCAAGACACCCTCAGCACCGCTGTTAGCAATAGACTTGGGCACAGTGTCCCTCTCAGCATACGTAACCTTGCCATGGTCAACAACAATAGCATATCTCTGAGTCCTGTCGCCATTGAACCAGCCAATCTGCTTGCTGAAGGCCAATCCGGCGTCGGAAGCGAAGAGCTATGTGTACCATGTCAGCATACATATTACTCTCACCCTGACAGCTTGGCTTGGGGAGCATTAGGACTCACAATGAAATCATCCTTGACGCCATTGGCTTTGCCCCAGGCACTCATGACCCAGTGGTCGTTGGAGGCGATGAAGATGACCTGGTCGACGCCCTTGGCCTTGAGCTTGTCCTTGTTCTGGATGTAGGAGACGACATGCTGCTCCTGGCAGGTGGGCGTGAAGGCGCCGGGGACGGCGACTATGACGATCTTCTTGTTGGCTGCTTCTGGAGTGCCTATTAGCGTCTATAAATCTGAACTGAGGTAGGTAATATAGACGAACCCTTGCTAGCATCGTACTTGATGCCCACACCGCACGAGGTCAAGTCGGGTTGCTCCGGGGTGTATGGTACGTAGGTGAAGGACACGCCTTCGGGAAAGGAATCGCCGGCTTTGAGAGCTGTCATTTTGAGATATGTAGTTTGAAAGTGTTTGCTTGATCACGATTGAGTTGGAACGGGTTACTGTCTAGAGCAATGTATCACCGTGAGCGGTATAGAGCGCTGTGCAGATGGAAGGCCATCGAAGCACAAGAGAGGGGCCTAAAGGGGAACCTCTTTGGATCACATAATAAATACACCGGACACCGCTAAAGTCGCCGGCTTCCGATGCTCCTATAACACTTGCTTCCGATTACCGGCAGTAAATTACTTCAGGCTTGGGAAGCATTTGTTTGATATCACAAGGGTAGCTAAGTTAATAGTGCAAGTGGTACGTAGATATCGGTAGTATGTTGTGATTATTCTCGTTATGACGCAATCCAGCGGTTGCGAACCGTGGATTACTCGTGGGAACGAACAAGGAGCCACAACTGCTGAGAAGATTTATGTGAGTCCGCAGAGGGTACGGTAGACCTGGCAGCTGGGCTGAAAAGAGCACGACCCGGAGCGAGGAGGACCAGGTCCGTCCTCTAGACCCGGCGGATTCGGGTCCGGTCCGACCCCATGTTACGGCACATACAGTACTCGACTATCAATCAACACCGGAACACCACCTGTGTCAAGGAGTGGCACTTGCTAATGCTGGGTTTATCAAGCAATCGATTAAACACATCTACCCATCAATGACATGCGCTTGTCGTCTGCTTCTCCGTGATGTTTCCAGGCTGGGTAACAACGGGGGGCGCACAGTAAGCACTAAGCGGAGTGAATCACCCCTCTGTGACAGCTTATAGGTAATCAATCCCAATAAACGGCAACCAAGTATCCGGCGAACCTCTGCCATTGCAACTCTCACATACCCGAAACTGAGTTCTGTGCCTGGAACAAGATGGCTTCTGAGTCGAAACCGCCCTTTCCGCCCTTCACTCTAGAAACGGCCAAGCAGAAAGTGAAAGCAGCACAAGATGCGTGGAACACGAAGTAGGTTCAAGCCACCAACAACGTTCCGTTGGTTCCAAGTGTGCTCACAGCTATCTCAAGGCAACCGGACAAAGTGAAACTCGCCTACACACCGGACTCGATCTGGCGCAACCGAGACACCTTCCTCACCGGACGAGATGAGATCGCAGCCTTTCTGCGTGAGAAATGGTCCAAGGAGAACGGCTACAGGCTGCGAAAGGAATTATTTGCTTTTACGGAGAACAAGGCAAGTGCCGCCGCCACTAGTCCTTGCTCAAATGCCGAGCCAAACCCGGGGTTCGAATCAGACTTACGCGGTACATGTACTAACAAGGGGGCGCCTGTCCCGTCTAGATCGCGGTCCAATTCTGGTACGAGTGGTATGACGACGAGGGCCAATGGTGGAGAACCTATGGGCTGGAGGACTGGACGTTTGCGGACAATGGACTCATGAGAAAGCGCCAGATGAGTGGAAATGATGTCCGAATCGCCAAGGAGGAGAGGTGGTTTCGCGACGGGGTGGATGTCAATGCTGTCGAGATCGGGGAGAAGCATTGGTGAGGCTGACTGGGCGCTGAGTGTGATTGTCAACCTGAAGCAGTGGTGGCTGATGGAGAAACAAAAACTCAATGGATGGTGCTTTTTCTGGTTGGAATGTTTGTGATACGGAGCACATGCGGAGGCATTATCCACCAACAACCGATCACCCTCATGAACCACCCAAACTGCTCGGCCGGGAGGAGGCAAGCCACGAGGCAAGCCGGTAAATGTATGGTTCGTGTTTCAGGAAAGGCCAATGGATTTTGATTCCTTGCCGTTTCTCCCGCTCTTGAGATACCAGTCCTGTGGTAACGAGGTTGAGCCGCATCCGGCGATGTGGCTGTGTGACAAGAAGTTTGGAAGCTATAGTATCAGGTTTGTAGGGGATGTAGTGGGCATCATGCGCATGACAGAACTGATGATACGTGCATATATGTGCTTGGTATGTGATTCCTCATGTTTCACAGCGCTCTTCCGCAAACAGCTTCATCCCACGCTTTTGATCCTTGTATCGCAAGGTCGAAGGCTATCACACAATGTAGGTTATCCTGGGGTAAGAGAGGAACTAGGACGGATTAAGATTGATTGTGAGATAAGGCGAGGCCGCCAAGGTGACCCTTACCATGTCCTCTAATCACCACCTACTACCTAGTCATGTCGATCCGAGATTTCACCCAATTCTGATCCGAGCTTCCAAATGAATCCGATCTGGGGTTACGATGCGATTACTGTTTGAGGAAGATGCTACGTACGTAATGTCGATGTCCCCGTCTGATTGAACCCTTGTACACTGTTGCTCAGTAAACAACAAATCGTGTTACCCGGTAATGCCAACCGCCCATTGTTGAATTGCTATGGACAAGCCAATTTCGGGGCAGTGAAGTCACTTCCGCGGCGGCGATGCTCAGCTCGACCCGGAGTGAAGTTACCGATGTATGGAAGCACGGCCTTGCACACTCTCCCTTGGTTCTTTCGACACAACCCGGCCAAACCGGCAACAGCAAGTCCAAGACGGATGACCTGGCAACAATGAGGGGAAAGACCAGCCACCGCCTTGATTGTTCCAGAAGTACCATGTGCAGCTGCTGCATCTGCTACTTGTCACGCAGAAAGTCTATCAGATCTCAATTCACAAAAGAGAGGCTCCCCCTCCACATTGTTTCCCTGCGTGGCTGGACTCGGACGGTAGGTGCCAGGGATGCCCCTGTCAATCCTGGTCGCTACTCGATCGGACGGCCGTTCGCAGCGACCTGTCCCATTGTCCATCGTCGATCCATCGCCATTTCCGTCCAGGCATCTGACTGGCCTAACGATCCTTCCCTGGTGGCCATTGCCGTCCGAACTTCTAGACGAACGGACAGGAATGTACGTCTGCCGATCGGGATGCAAGGTGGCAGTTTAGTCCTTCATCCAACGGCAGGTTTAACCCCTTTTTCTTTGTTCTCTGGGCAGGTATAGATCGGACTTCCCGCAAAGACTTGTGCCCATCATGGCAACACCAGGTCAAGGAGAAAATTGAAAACTGAAGGCTTGCATGGCCAAGCCGTGCGTATCGGCTCATCCCACCAATCACTCGCTGAAGTAGCCATCTATGTTACGTCAGGCTGGCGCTAGTCCTGCACGGCCTGCAGAGCTTAGACTTTTAGCGCGAGCCTCGACCACACCATCTCCTTGCTTTTTAAGATGATGTTCGCAAGGGTCTCTATCGAGGGAGGATCACTCCTTGCTCGTTTGTGGTAGGGTCCACGAGGTCATTGCTACTGCATGACTGCCTCCTGAATCGTCGAGTCTCTTGACGCTGTATCATTGAGTATCAAGCGGATGGTCGAAGAGAAGTAGTCGGTCTCTGACAAATGCCACGGGTAAAGAGCATTTCCGTACGTGTTAAAAAGGCCGGATAGAGATGGCCACCTCTATCCGGTGCTTGGCGCAAAACTCTCATGCATGTATGTTCCCAATGTCTCACATTCCCGAAACTAGCCTCCTGTTAGCCCCATGGCTTCGACTGGATGGACAGGGCTTCTGTTCCCCTTACGGCCAAAGCTCGTGGAGGCCTGGGTGGACACCGATGGGTAGGAACCTAGCGCACCCACCCAGGATGGTCGGCGTGGCGGACAGGGAGGGATGGGGGAATATACTACCACCGACTGGTCCAATTGCTGTCGGTCTTCTATCCTCCCTTGCAGTTTATTGGTTCGTGTTGCGAATCCCCCGCGTGAGAAAGCAGGTGGCAGATATAAGACATTGTCCTCGTTCTGGTTCGCTTCCATCGCCTTTCGGGCTTCCCCTTGTCCCAGACATTCGCCTTCCTGCCGTCCGAGGTTGGAATCACGACCCGGGCTGTTGTCTTGCCAGCCATTGCCATCGTTTGCTGGCTTCAGCACAGTTTATTATCCCTTATAACCTCACCTGGGGATACCTCCACAGTTTCTACATTCCTTTCCTCGGACATTGACTTGTATCCCTCGAGGTTCTAGAAGCAACAATGGGCTTCCTACCAGACTTGCCCATTACTTACAGGCGTCCCTGTGTCGTCGTCGACAGGGCGGTGGCTCACGAGGCTGCTCAGAATAATGGTGCATTGGAGCAAGTCTCCTCGAGTGGTGATCTATCGCTCCAGTCCAGCAAAACCAACCTTGCTGCCGGTATCCCACCCGCTCTCTCGTTTGACAGAATCATCGACGGTGGAACATGCCCTGTAAGTGAATTGCCCAGGCCGCTGCACGTATATCTGACATCTTGGCTAACACTATGATAGCCCTGCACTGTCCGCGACTTTATGAACTACCTGATCTACGTTGAACGGTCAGCCGAGAACCTTCAGTTTTTCCTCTGGTACCGCAGCTACTGCGAGCGGTTCAAGCAGATTCCTGAGCCAGAACAAGATTTGAGCCCAGAATGGACACCAGCGCAGGAGGAGGACGCCGTAGCCCAGATCCAGAAGGAAGCCGCATCGGCTTCTAAACATCGCCGTGGCCAGCAATCACCAGTAGCAGCGGCTCTTTTCAAGGGCACCGACTTTGAGAAGGCAGCCCTGAAGGACTCGGTGACCACAGTCGGCAGCGGCATTGATCCCTTCTCGACACCACCACTAACCCCGTCCTGGGACCAAGACTCTCTCTATACTACCTCGCACTGGGGCACCAACACGGTCACCAATGGTACCATCAACACCGACTTCACCAGCGAATCATCATACCGCGCTCTGGCCAGTGAGGCCTACACCAACGCTGGCGCCAACCAACCCTTCACCATCCAGCCTTTCCGTGCCGAGGTTGACCGCATCATAGCCACCTACATCATGGACCGCGCCCCGCGGCAACTCAATCTGTCCGCCAAGGAACAGAAGACTCTCCTACACGCCCTCTCCACCACAACACATCCCTCCGCTTTCAAGTCTGTCGCAGCCAGTGTCGAATCCAGCTTACGGCATCAAGCACATCCCAACTTCATCCGCTGGTCTATCTGCAACGGAAACCCCGCAAGAGTCACGTTCGCCCGCGGACTGGGCGTCGCCGCCATCTTCCTCTCCACAGTACTCGCCATCATCCTCACCCTGTCGAAGGCCCCAAGAGGGTACCGTGCTCTGGCTGCCATCGGCTGGATGATTGGTGTCTCAACCATGGTTGCTGCCGCCAAGGGAATGTGTATCGTGCTCCACGGCCTGCACCACAGGCATCTCCGACCATGGGAGCTCTTCGTCACGGACGAAGAAGAGAAAGAGGTGCAAGAGAAGAGCGGGTCGAAGAGCTTCGAAACCCTCGGTGAAAGGAACAGCTATGAAGACGAGCCGTGGGTGGTCAAGTACAAGAAGAGGAACCCGCTTCGCAAGGTGTTTGACCGTGAGGTCTGGGTCCAGGAGCCCATGCTGAGGCAGATCCAGGACACCATTTTCATTCAGAGCATATTGTGTGCATTTGTGGCTTCTGCGGCGGCGACGGCCCTGTTCGTTGCCGTACCTGCAGGGAATTTCTTTTAAGAGGGTCTGATTTTTGGGGGCAAAACATTGGAGGAGTTTGGGACATATTGGCATCATTTGATTTGGGATTGGTATTTTATCATGTTGTCGTCGTTCACTCTCTTCGGTTTCAGACGTTTAGCTCTCTGGGTGAGAGCTATAATACAACAGCGGGAAGGAAACGACGGTTATGACAAGGCCCAACACATAGGGCGCCCATCTGGATATATATATCATTTAGTCAATCATGGTAGATAGCAGTCAACATGTATACAACATTTGTATGTTCCAAGTCTTTTCATCCACGGGACTGACGGGCGACTCACTTCATCCAGCGATCAGTCATGCACACAGTCTGGACACTGACGGACTCAGCCGACTGCTACCCCTGATTGGAAACCTGTCAAGGCGGGTTCCTCCACATTTTGGAACCTGTAAGGTCACCTTGGAAGGCCTCGGTCTACCGGGACCCCTCATTAGGCGGTGGTCCGTGCCGATAAGGCCGATAAGCCGCGGGGTGAGCCAATATTTGTGTCCCAAGCTCACTTTAGAGCACCATGATGAGAGATACATTGTAATTTTGAGACTACAAAGTCAACCAATTGAGACGACCCGAGGAAGCATAGCTACCTTCGTCTCCAAATACAATGAAGCCCCTATAACAGCTCTTACCCCATACACATCGCGAGCCAGGACCACACACCGAGATGGCACCCGACTCCGAAATATACCAAGCTGACGGCCCGGATGGCTTGCCGATCGGCTCCGGCAATGCGCGGCCGGGTACCGATGCGACAACGGCGACAATAACGGGGACGTCGCCCACGGGCCGACCAAGAACGGCCACCACGACGGCGGAGATAGACACGACATTGACTCATCCTGGGTCGGTCAGGATCAACGTGAAGGGCGCCTTCATCGTCGAGCAAGACAGCAAGGAGAGCACAAGCACATCGCCTCGCAATGGACGGGGTTCCCCTGAGCGGCACGAAACCAAGGATATCCGCCTACCGTACCACACAGCTGTTGTGAGCCACATAGCCATTGATGTACGTACACGTCCAGTACCACTCTACCCTCGTTTGCTGTCTTACTGACCACCTTGCTGTTTAGATTGGTGGCTCTCTAGCCAAATTAGTTTATTTCTCCCGAGAAGCCCACTCACCCGAACCCGGCGGACGACTGAACTTTCTGACCTTCGAGACCGACCATATTCGCGACTGCGTCAAGTTCATGAAGCACCTCAAGGACGAGCAACAAGCCCTCAATGGCTCGCGACCGGGCGAGCTCTGCGTCATGGCCACGGGCGGCGGTGCCTACAAATACCACGACCTCATCAAAGACGAACTGGGGGTTGATGTACTCCGAGAAGACGAGATGGAATGTTTGATTATTGGATTGGATTTCTTCATCACCGAGATACCCCGCGAAGTGTTCACCTACTCGGACACGGACCCCATGCACTTTGTTTCGCCGTCGGATGATATCTATCCGTATCTGCTTGTTAATATTGGTTCGGGAGTCAGCTTCTTAAAAGTATCAGGGCCGAGGAAGTATGAGCGTGTTGGTGGTACGAGTTTAGGAGGTGGTACACTTTGGGGTTTGTTGAGTCTCTTGACTGGGGCCAGGTCATTTGATGAGATGCTCAATATGGCTTCGCGAGGGGACAATAGCAAGGTCGATATGTTGGTGGGCGATATATACGGCACAGACTACGGGAAGATCGGTCTGAAGAGCACGACTATTGCTAGCTCGTTTGGCAAAGTCTTCCGAATGAAGAGGGAGGCTGAGAATGAGGCGGAGGACAGCGGTGGCTTATACACTGAAGATCATACTCGAAACTACGAACATCACCCCGATGATAAGGACCACCAATTACACCCGAATACGGACGAGCACGCCTTGGAATACCCGTCAGAAAACGGCCACTCCCACGATCCACGTACGGACGGCCGCTTCACCGGCGCCGACATATCTCGCTCCCTTCTCTACGCCATTAGCAACAACATCGGTCAAATCGCCTTTCTACAATCACAGATCCACTCCTTATCACACATATACTTCGGCGGCAGCTTCATCCGTGGTCATCCACAGACCATGAACACGCTGTCCTACGCCATCAAGTTCTGGTCCAAAGGCGCGAAACAAGCGTACTTCTTGCGGCATGAAGGCTATCTTGGTGCCGTCGGTGCCTTCTTGAAGAGGCAGCCGAGGAACTGGGGTCGGAGAGGGAGCTTCGATGGACCACTCGGACCGCCCGCAAGCGAGCTGAGGAAGGATAATGCCCATGACGGGGGTGGGACGGAGATGTTGAGGCACCCTGGTGACATGCAAGAAGCGATGATGCGACATCCTGGCGACGTGGATGCCATTGCGAAGGCCGTGAGTGATGCGGTCATTGTTTAGATATGATTGGGGCATATTGGATCAGATTTCTAGGCGTTCAAGGGGTAGCATTTGCGGGTTGTCATCATGTAAGCACAGTTGACTGGCCAGTATGCAGCGTAGATGGGTTTGGCATATTGCTGTTGGTTGTTGAATGATACCTGGTTGGGATCACCTACTAGAGAGATAAAGTAATGTTGTCTAAAGAGCAAGACATGCTCACCACGCATATGGGCAGATGGAGCTGATTTGTACATGCATGGAATATACGGACGTCCCCAAGACGATCATGCAATCTCTCAGTCAGTTTACACGCGCTTCGTGCCCCGGCGCACGCTGTGCTACAGCTCAATGTGGTGATCTTCCGGGTATTTCAGAAATATAACACTAAGCGTCGTCAGCACTGACGAATGATCTGTGAGAAAGGTATATCATCTACAATTCACCATGAAGGTACCATCAGTGAATCTCTCTCGTCCTAAGAATCAACCTCCAATCCCGTGCTCCAAGAGCTATGCAGCCTAATAAGTGAAGGTTCATTCCCTGGCCATCGGAGCAAACCAATGGTAGCGAGTTCCAGCAGTTGTGGCTCCATCTCGCGCGCCTGTAACTATTGCCACCGAGGATCTCTTATGCAGATCTGAGGTTACATGAGGATTTAGGGCAACCCAAACAAACCAAAATAACATTTCCATTTCGGACAGAGCTATATACCATGTCATTGGGGTTGCCATACAATTATACAGCCATCTCGTCCGCTTAAGGAACTCAGCATCAAACTCTTCCGACCATGGACACCAAACTTCGACCAAAGGTGTCCCGTCTCTTCCGCCGACCCTCTACCACCAAACTCATGCACACCAGCTCCTTCCCGTACCACGAAGACCATGATCCAGGTTTCTCCTCCCTCCTAGACCAAGAAGGCGAGGAACCCTTATCAACCGTCGCCAGCCCAACCCACTCCATCGCCAGCCGCCAACAACCACCCTCTCGCCCACACCACCCGCAGCAACCCCAACCCCAAGCACCACCACACAGACGGACCAAATCCTCACCCGCCTTCCTCACCAGCCAAGACCCGCTATCTTCCCGTCCATGGTTGAACCTACTCGTGTCAGAGCAACAAAGGAGTCCACGGAAATTGGTCAAGGAGCCCGGAGGCGGTTCGGCAAGACCAAGCTTCAGCTTCGAGCTGGGAGATAGTGCGATCACGAGGGCTGGGGAGAGGCGGCGTGAGGGCGAGGGAAACAGGAAAGGGGCTGTGAAGCGCGGGGTGGAGAGGATTCGGGAACTGTATAAGGGAGGCAGGGGAAGGTGATGGTGGTCATTGGGGTACTAAGTATGAGGAATACTGGGTGGATCGCATTTTGGGACGGCATTGAGCGGCATTTTGGCATTGCATTGTATGGGTATCTTCAGCATTGGCAAGGTAGATAGATAGCGATGGCGGAGGGCATGAGGGCGTGGTATTGTAGGGTACGTCAGGTTGTTGTACATTACACAAGAAGCATACATGTACAATGGATTTAAGTACTTCGCAGGGCTAATCATGAACTACGCAGGGTCGGCTATTCTTCTATGCGAGATGATTTCGTTCTAGGCAACTTTGAAGAAGTCTCGAGCATCACCTCTTCAAGTCCGGACACGGGCAACCTGCCGGGGATGTGGGGTGCCCGACCGCTACTTCGCTTAGCCGAAGTACCGAGTACCTCGACATGCCCGGCAGCGAACACTAACTCCATCATGCCTCGACCCTGCCTCTTGCTATGCTGATTTACCCTCCCAAACCACCGACGACAATGCCGGTTCTTTCAACCCTCCGCCCCCAGCAGACACTGGCTCTCGGCCTAACTCTAGGTCTAACACTGAGCTACATCCTCCGCAACCTTCTCACATCACCGTCCCCTAAGCCCCCCATATCCGCGCCATCTCCACCTCCAGACTCCCAAACAAACCACCCTTACCCCCCAAACGCCCTCCCCAACCCCCGCCGCCTCCAAACCCCCTACGGCGCCCTCCAAATCCACGAGTTCGGCCCCGCAACAGGCGAGAAAGTCCTCTTCCTCCCGGGCATCTCCACCCCCTGCATCGCCCTATCCTCTCTGGCCCACTACCTCGCGCAAAATGGCTACCGGGTGATGTTATTCGATTATTTCGGCCGGGGATACTCCGACGCGCCGGATCCGGAGACGGTGCCGTATGACGAGGGGCTGTACACCGCCATGATCCCGATGGTGCTGGCGAGCAGCGAGCTGAGCTGGACGGGGGACGAGGCGTTTCACCTGGTTGGGTATAGTCTTGGCGGGGGGTTGGCGGCGGCGTTTGCGAGGAGGTGGCCGAGGATGGCGAGGAGTCTTGCGCTTATGTGTCCCGGAGGACTGATTAGGCGGGATGTGCATGTTGGGCTGCAGAGTCGGGTGTTGTACTCTGAGGGTTGGCTGCCGGAGTGGTTGGTTCGGTATCTTATCAAGAGAAGGATTACTCCCGTGGAGAGGAGGGAGGGAGAGGTGAATGTGGTGGATGGGATTAGAGAGGATGCTAGGCGGTTGGGGAAGGCGAAGAAGGAGAGTGATGCCAGTGGGGGCAATACGTTTGATAATGCGGTTCTGGCCCATGGGAGGACGGTGGCGGACGTTATGGGCTGGCAGGTAAAAGAGAATAGAGGGTTTGTACCGGCGTTTGTGAGTACGATCCGTCATGCACCGATTTATGATCAGTGGGAGATTTGGGGAGAACTAGGGAGGGAGTTGGCAAGAAGAAGAGAGGAAGGGAAAGTGCCCGGACTGAGGGAGGGGAGGGTGCTGCTTGTGGTTGGACAAACCGATGGGGTTATTGTTAAAGAGGAGTTAGTGGAGGATGCAACCAAGGTGTTGGGCAAGGATGGGGTTGAGGTGGTGGAGGTTGAGGGTGGGCATGAAGTGCCTTTTACTAAGGGCAGGGAAATCGGTGATAAGTTGATGGAATTTTGGGCAGGAAAGGATAAACCAGGAGATTCTACTTGGTCTCTGAGCTGATAGACCTGATAGAGATAGAGGAGATACTAGAATTACGATGTAACGACGAGCCAAGTTAGAACTTATTCTTTTCAGTTTTTCTGTCTCTACCAAGTAACTTGGGTCTACAAAAACCCAGAACTCCTTTCCTTGTTCAGTGTGCAAGAACAGCCACCGTTTTCCTAACCAGGCAACCCAAAACCATGTCTCTGCTTTCATATTCAATGCCAGCACCATCCTCATCTCCCATTACTCATCATCAGCCTCCTTCATGGCCTCCTCCAGCTTCTTTCCAGTCAGCAGTTCAAAAGCCTCCCGATATCTCTTCCCCGTAGCCTTGACGACCTCTTCCGGCATGGCCACACCCTCCTTGGCCTTCAGCCCCTCCTTCGTCAACCAATCCCGCAGGAACTGCTTGTCAAAGCTCTCCTGCTCCCGTCCCACCTCGTACTTGTCCTTCGGCCAGAATCGGCTGCTGTCGGGAGTTAGGACCTCGTCGATGAGCACAACCTCATCCGTCTCCTCATCCAGGCCGAACTCAAACTTTGTGTCGGCGATGATGATACCTCGCTCCAGGGCATAAGCTGCAGCAGTCTTGTAGCACGTCAAGGCGAGCTCCTCGATGCGCTTGGCGTATTTCTCGCCAACGATCTTGGCTGCCTGGGCCGGAGTGATGTTCTCGTCGTGCTCGCCTAGTTCGGCCTTGGTGGAGGGGGTGTAGATTGCACCTCCAGGGATAGCAGAGCAGTTCTGCAGACCTTTGGGCATCTCAATGCCGTGGACGGTGCCCTTGGACTGGTACTCCTTCCAACCGGAACCGGTCAGGTAGCCCCGAACGATGGCCTCGACAGGGAAAACCTTGAGTTTCCGAACGAGCATGGACCGGTGCTTGATAAGTGCCTGTTCACCAGAGGTGAGGTGGCAACTCTGTGGCGGGTGGAGGCCGAGGAAATGTGTCTTGAGGCCCGGGATTTGGGAGGTCAGGACCCGGAACCAGTGGGCCGTGAGCAGCGTCAAGATGGCCCCCTTTCCGGGGACACCGTTGGACATGATCACATCATAGGCTGAGATGCGATCTGTGCAGACGAAGAGCAGGGTCTTGTCGTCAACGGTGAAGAGGTCGCGGACCTTGCCATGGGCGAGCTTGGGGAGGGAAGTGAGGGTGATGTCTGTGACGGTTAGGGAGGTCATGTTGGCGTTTGTTGTGTGAGGTTGGCTTTGTGAGATTGTCTGGTGGGGTGACGAGTCTTGAGCTCAAGGTTGCAGTAGTAGTAATGGCAGTGGCCAGAGGCAATTAGGATTGGAAAATGTATATAGCTATCCAGAATCAAAGTGAAGCAGTAGTAGACAGGATGAGTTGTGGATAACCACTCATTCAAGTGAAAACACTGTATAAGTGAATAGGACAAACACCCGCAACCCGAGTTTCGGACGAGTGGAGTCATCCCAAGGTGAATTTTCAGCGGGATGCATCTGTGGGGTTCACGACTTTACTTCTTCCGGATTCACTTTGACACCCTAAAGATGAAGTGTAAACATGGCAGTGAATGGGTTTATGTGCTTCAATTGGCGCTCGGAGGGACTTGTGGTTGTCTCCAGATATACCAAACCCAGCCATATATACAATATATGAGAATACCTTCATGCGCAAAATATGCAAGCCCCTACCGGATGACTATAACATAAACAACACTCCTCCTCCAAAGATACTAAACACACCAGCTAGCACCATGACGCCAAGAACGTCAACGCCCGCTGTACTAATCGCCCTAGCGGCATTCATGACCGGCGTAGAAGTAACCGTTACTGTCTCCTTTCCTGCATCTGTCGTACTGCTGCCCCCACCAGCTGTCCTGCTAGGCTTGACAGTATCAGTGGCAGTAGTAGTAGCCTGCCCATCCTGTACGCCGGTGGCAGCTGGCAAGGAGTCGCTGTCCGAACTCAACTCCAGAATCTGGGTCTCAGTCGAGTTCCAGTTTGCCTGCGCCATTCCGATTTGCTTGTGATCTAGGTCATACACCACGTACGCACTCCTCAAGAAGGTGTCGCCCAGAAGAGATGTTGCCCCCATGTCATCCCCAAAGGAGTTCGTGGACTGAATACCAAAGAGACAGACATCGTCGAACGGGAGGTCTGGGGGAAAGTATTCGTCCAAGCCGTCCAACATGTCGAGGACCATTTCCTGGACGGGGACGACGATAGAGGTTGTGTGGTTGAAGACGAAGGTTAGCTTCATGTCCGATGAGAGGAGCCCACAGTCGATGAAAGTCAATCCCGTCTTGGCATAGTCCGTGTATGCATTCAGGGCCTCGACAAGGATAGTGGATGCTTTGTCCGGCAGGTAGCTCAGGGTCGTGCCCGAGTCGAGGATGGCGGACGCTCCCCGGACGCCAGTGCTGTTAACCACGGCCTGCAGGGCGGACTCCTCTTGGCCGTTGTAGGTGAGGGTAAGATCGGACATGCTCACTACGAAATGAGAGTATTTCAACCCATAACGCTGAATGGGCAAGACACTCAGCTCGCCCATGAACTTGTTTGTGTCGATACCACCAAAGAGGATGTTGCCTGTTGCTGACCTGCGGTCATTGAGGTAAAGAGAATAGGCGCGGCTGTTGATCACGCCCTGTTCGGCCAGCTGGTCGATTATGTTAGGGTACTTGTCGGTAGCAGCCACGTTCTCAGGGAAGCCGATGCCCAGCACGCCCGTGCCCATGGCCACTTTATCAGCTAGACCCATCTGGAGATCCTTGATCGTCATGTTGGCGATCTTGAAGTCGTCGGTGATATAGTCGCCTGTTGCCTCCGAGCTGTCCAAGTACTGTATCCTGAAGCCATCCTCGACCGCCAGCTTGTAGGTCGAGCTCTTTGATGAATCATATGTCGGCGAGCAATAGTCTCCGTGCTTCTCCTGCAAGGTCTTGCTATGGCACAAGTCGGCCTCTACATCTAATATCCAAGCATCGCTGGACCCGGTGTCCAGGATCATAGTCATCGGCTGTCCCGGAGTGCCCACTTCGACGTCGATATAGTATCCTCCGCCCGTTATGTTGTTCACAATCATGGACGTCAACGTGTCCCGCTTCCCAAACCGCTTTCCTACCAATGGCGGTAGTGGCCTGCCCATTCTGAGGCCTGGGATGCCCTTCTTGATCTCATACTCGAGGGTTTTTTGTGCCGATACGGCGACCGCGAGAGCGGCGACGGTGGCAGCTGCTACAAACTTCATTTTGAGAAACGAGTGGCTGCTGGCCAGAATTACCAGCCAAGCAGAAGGGATCCGAAGCGGAGGAAAGCTGGTTTTCAATGCGCAGGGCAAGGCATGATCATCCATCACAAATCTTCCCCTACACCCGCTGGCGCGCCCTATGGTGGGCTCCGGGCGGGATTCAAAATGAGCCAAGCCGAGGCGTACCCTCCGCCAAGGATAGCTCCAGACGACGATCGATCCATCGAACAAGTCTGGGGAAGCGGCGCAGCCTCTTCGATCAGCAGAAACAGGGAAAGGCAGAATGGCAGCAGGTAGGGCTGAGAGCAGAAAGAAACGTCAGAAGGAAGGGAATGATCAACAATCGTTGAACAATGCTTCAACACAGGCCAGCGAAGCAGCGTAACGGTCTCACTTGAGCCGACGCCAGATACCCTCACCGACGACTAGCAGCACGTGTCGCGAACCGTCGATGCTGCTATTTCAGCTCAGCCTCTTTGTGATCTTGGCGTTCCAACCAGTTGACTGGTCGTTAGTCCCAGCCAAGCCTCGTAAGGGAATCCTCGAAGGTTGGCACTTGCAAACAGCCCTCCTTTGTGATGCTGATTTGACACGTTCCGTGGCGCGAATAGGTGCGGATCATTTTGTGGAGTTCTTGGCAGTCATATTTGTGACGATTGTGTTGGATGCCGAGCGGCTGCCCTGCAAGGATTGCCGCAACTTGCACAATACCAAAGGCTGATACTGTATAGAGGGTGCAAGTGGAATATGGATCAATCGGCAATGTTTTTTGCGCCATGAGGGAAGAAGTGGTAGCTCTTATTGACGGGCTCTTCTTGGAGGGTTGCGACCTAGACGACGAGTGGGGTTCATGTCGTGGGGCAGACGCGACTCTCGGGGTCTCGTGGTACCAATAGCCCGGTTACGAAGGTGACATCCAGATCCTGGTTGCACACAGCGCGCCAATTATGCGGATTTGTCGCTAACATGATCTTGCACCTGTTTCTGAAGTTGATCGCGCATGTCGATGAGGTTTCGTGGATTGCATGAGGATGATCTACTTGGCACCTTTACAGATTGTAGGCGGATGCAAGATGATCTACTTGGCAAAGAAATCGACATTTCTTGCTCATCAAGTTATGCACAGCTGGAGGCGCCATCGATTTCGCTTGTACAGCCTAACCCAGCCGCTCAAACCGTTCTCTCGCTTTCTCCCTCGTCTTTTCAACGAAGCCTCCCTGATCACCTCTTGTCTTCCGTGCCGCCTCCTCAGCGGCATCGCCAAGCTCACCACCCTCAGCCCCGAGACCAACGCCAGGGACGTACACCTTGGCTTCAACCGCCTCGGTTCTGCCCTCCCCAGCAGCACCCAGTCCCTTACCCGCGCTCCAGCCCATCTTGGCCAGCAGCCCAGCACCCTTGGACTTCTTGGCCGGTGGTTCGGCTTCCTCTTCTGTTATGGGCTTCCGCTTGTTTGACGGTGCATCGGAAGCTGGTGCTTTGGGTTTGCTGGAGTGGCCATACACTTGTCTGCGTTCCTTGGCCCGGTCACGGTAACCGCGTATCTTGTCAGCTAGTCGCAAAGGCCCGTCATAGCCCAATGGTACCATCTTGGTAGGCTTCCAGTTGGCTTCTGCAAGCTTGACGGTAGCATCCTCGAGTCTGGCTGGGTTGGCGAGGTTCTTCTTGTGCAGCTCACTTTCCTGCTCGTGCCGACGTAGAGTCTTGACGTTGGGCAGCTTACGCATGCAGAGGTAGCAAATCAGCTTATCCTGGTCGGCATAAGAGGTGTATGCTTGAGGAGTGTCACATTTTCGTCGAGGGACACGACGCGTCACGGGACGTGGCTCTTTGCCCCGGGCAGACAGCAGAGAGGCTGCCCTGTTCTTGATTTCCTCATCCTTGTAGTGGTCGTGCACGTGCGTTTCGTGATATATGAGCCACTCCTCTTTAGTGAACTTGCCGCAGAGGAGACACTCAATGGCATCCCAGTCTGCATACGACACATACTGGTCTCGCCAGCTTGGCGCGACCGGATCAGTAGACTCTTCCACATGGGTGCCAGTGGCGCCACCATCCGCAACCTCTCCCGGCTTGGCCTTTGCCTCACCGTGTATCTCAGCCGACTTCTTGGCCCACATCTGCATCTGCGGCGCCATAGCCACTCCAGACAGTTTACTGGCAATCTTCTTCGCCAAAGCCTCCCTGTCCTTCAGAGACTTCTTCGCAGACACATCCTGACCAGCTGCGCCAGGTTTTTCAGCTGGCTGTGACTTGTCGTCTGTGTCTGCTAGCTGTAGGGGTTCTGGAATGTAGATGTCAAGGACATTTGGGTAGGCTCGGTCATCCCAGTATTTGACCCTTACGCTCGGGTTATAGACGGGGGCGAAGGAGAACTTCTCGGTCTCTTCGGTAGTGGCCTCCAACATAGGCACGAAGACACCCGTGTGAATGAAGGCTACACTGACGAGTTTGGACGAGATCGTGAACTTAGGCAGGGCATTGTACTTGGCAACAGCACCCTTCGCATCTTCGATCGTGGCGAATTCAGCGAAACCGTACCGCCAAGAATCGTTCGTTCTCCGGTCACGGATCAGGAAGACGCGACGAAGAGAGCCAGGAGTAGCGCCCAAAGTAAGGTTGCCGGCTGTTGGCGCTGTCGACTTCAGCTTGTTTCCGTTTTTAGTCGTATCCTTCGCTGGGGCAGGGGCATCCTCCCGGAAAAGCTTCATAACACCCTTTGCTAGAACTTCCTCGGTTACAGAAGGCTCAAGATCGCGGAGGACCACAAACTGTGACGGCGTGTTCTGCGGGTCCTCGTCCGTCTCGCCCGTAAGGATCGGGCCATGTCCATAACCAGAGAAGCGAGGCATGTTATCTAAAGCAATGAGCGTTTACTCCAGGAAGAACTATATGTGAAAAACTTACCAGGCCGCTCAGTCTTGCACTTGAAGCACACTTCACGTTGTGGATAGTTGTTGATGCCACACTATAGAGAACGTGTCAGTTGGGTGGGCTTGACGGAAAGAGTAGGACAGCTTTGGACTTACCGCTACGCAGATCCAGCCGTCAGATTCTTCGCGAGGTTTTCGACTGTAATCGACTGTTGCAGTGACAGGCTCGGAGTCGATGCCTCGGGACTGCTGTAACGGGAAAGTCACGGCTGGAAAGTCGTCGTAGAATCTCTCTGCATCAGAAAGCTCATGGAACTCCACAAAAGCAATGCGGGATCCTGTCGAGTTTACATTAGAACAGAGGGTTTCTCAGGAAGCAAATTTTGCCGGGCGGTTGACAAACCTCGCTTGTTATTCCTTATCCGCACGGATTGTACCTTCTCAGCGGCGAACCGAGGGTCTCCCGTGGCGTAGTCTAATCCCAATAGGACCTTGTGCTGTCAGTCTAGGAGTCATGTCAAACGATCACCAATGCTGCCGGTTCCTTGTTCTGGTACCCTGCCTCACCCTCCTCCACGAGCATCTTAATACCAGCCTAAAAGTCACAGGAGCGGCCACTCGAGATGGGGAAGGAAGAGGAGAGGAAGAACAACACGCAATTTCAATTTCGCGCCGACAACAGACGAGCCACTTTTCAGGCAAGTCTATCATGTCATTGAAAGGCCCAGACAGGGTCGAATATCCTCATCGTGCCGCAGCACCCAGCCGCAGAGAAACAGACACACAGCATAAAGAGGGGCCAAAATGGCGCCACGGAAGGCACAAAACTCACGTCCTGTTCCACAACACAATCCGGTAATCCTCCCAAAATCAGGCACGGACTCGCTCGATGCTGGCCAGGGTATTGGCTCTGACTGCCACCACCACCGCGATGGCGAGCGCCACGATGATGACGTGAACCATCATCATCAGGATGGGGTTCTTCCGGCCACGGTTCCGAGGGCCCTGGAGAGCGTGACGTACGGCCTCGCTCGTGCAGAAGCCGCCCACGAGGACGCTCGTGGCCACCATCGCGAAGTGGACCACGAGGATCCGCTGCATCTCCTCGTTGAGGAGGAGAGTGATGTTCTGCAGGGCCAGAATCATCGTAGTAAGAAGGGACAAAATCATCGAAGCCGGAACGGCGCCCTTCATGATCGCCATGTGGATCTGGTGGTTGTCGAGAGTCATAGGAGTAGCCATCTGGTCGGTCGTGGTCTCGGTAACGTCTGCGGGGACTGTGAGACTCTGAGGGAAGAAATTGAAGTTAGTATATATCTTCAAGGGAAGCTCTGAACGTCTTCATCCAAGATGCGAATCCGAATCTACCCTTGCGCGAGCGATAGTAGTGCTGATTCCGGGCCCAGTCCTCATCTCGCGGGCGGGCTGGCGATCTACGTCCACTGTCGGCCCTGTAGCTCCCAGCACCGTCACCAGGCCGCTCTTCCGGCAGATGTCTGTCGCCGTACATCTTGAAATAAAGAAGAAAGACGCCCCCGACTTGCAACAGAAAGGAAAGGGGAGAGATGGAGGTGTCGTGTCTCAAACTGCAAAGGTTGGCGATGACATTGGACTGTTTGGATTGGAATGCGCAAGAGCTTATCGGACAACTGAGATGGTGATAAGCAACTTACCTAACTCTGTGGGGACTTGATGCGGCTAAACTCGGGAGTAGCCGAAGTGCGCTAAGCTAAAGACGTGTTAGTCAGAGCACTGATTACATCATGAGGGATATCTCCTTTTTGTGAAGTCTTGAAGGGGAAAGTAATTACCTTGGGCAAGGATATCTGCGTTGGTTCTTTGAATCTTGTCAAGATCTGTAAAGAAAAGCTCTGGACTGGTCTAGTGGACGTTAGGGTTGACAATTCTTGATAGGGCGTTGGTAGGCTTACTGGTAATAATCAGGGAAGTGGTGAGAACTCTCTGCGAAGAGGAAGAGACACTGGTTGATGGGTGTTGTGGGAAAGGCTCAGAGAGGCTCAACCGTGACTTGAAATATTCAGAGAATTACACTGTTTGTTATTGTTTATTGCTCTAGGAGCGTCCTTCAGGCCGCGGCCGCTTAGTCGACATTTGCTCCTTCAGGAGAAAGCGACATCTGGAAGTACCGAGCGGAGAATAAGGGCAAACACTGTGCTCTGGCACTGCGAGGGGATATATTCACTCTATTCCTGGCGTTGTGTGAGGCTCGTCCTGTTTCTCCCAGTCTCTCAAAGCTTCCAGGCCGCAACAGGTCGAACAAGTACCTACTCATTTTTCACAACAACAACAGCCACCATGTCTCAACCCCAGCCGACAGAAGCCCAGGAGGATGGCTGCTTTGTGGCACTCACTTTCGATCACTTGAATCTCCAGGCTATCATGGACAGAGTCAAAGACCCTGGTGCAGGAGCGATTGTCTTATTTGCTGGCAAGGCCCCCTTATCCCCTATTCTTCCCTTTGCTCCACTAACTGTTGGCAGGCACAACAAGAGACAACTTTGCTGGAAAGCCGGTCAAAGAATTGCAATATTCTGCCTACAACCAGCTTGCTCTACGAACGATGATGTCGATAGCGAAGGACATCAAGGCCAAACACTCCCTCAAGGGAATCGCCATGATCCACCGTCTCGGTATCTGTCCAGTCGGAGAAGAGAGTATTCTCATTGCAGTCTCCTCTCCTCACCGTCAGGAAGCGTGGAGAGCTGGTGAGGAGGCGCTGGAAGACTGCAAGGCCAAGGTGGAGGTATGGAAGAGGGAAGAGTTCGAGGGTGAGGAGGGCGTGTGGCGGGCGAACCGGGATGGAGTCATGGGTTCGAGAGTTGAAGAAGGCGACATGGAGTAGCGTGGTTTACTGGTGCTGATGGAAATGAGGATGATGGTTAGTTTGCGTTGCGTCTAGTCAAGCTTTGGCGAAAGATTATAGGGCTAAAGCCTTGTAACATTGTGCTGAGCAACATTGAGCTGGACGAGGGGGAGGTCATGCCGGAGACATGATGAGCAACTATGACGCCTGTGGACCGTCGCTGTAGGCAGGCGGTTACCAAGCATTACGTTAGTGAGCTGGCGAGCTATATGGCAGACTGTACTACGTGCTGGCTAAGTTCATATTTGAAGAATGCTAGAGGGTTCGCCCATTCTGAAATTGGCAGTCCGTACTGCCGAGAACGGTACTACAGTCTAATGGAGGTGTTTCTACCACCAACGGGCTTGTACACTCAATCATACCTCGTTGTTTACAGCGCCGCAACCACTATCAAGTCCCGGTAGTTCCTTATGGATGGCTTACATCGGGTCGTCGGACCTACCAGTTCTCCCGTGATACATGACTTAAGTATGCTATCAGACCATATTACGCAGCATTTACCATGCTTGCCTGTAGTTCGCGCCTCTTCAGGGGTACCCTAACCACATGGCCAGGGCCAGAGCAAAATCATATTCCATGTCAATGCACAATGAGCAAGAGTTGGGGAATGGTGTTG
Organism: Coniochaeta pulveracea; assembly: GCA_003635345.1. Classification (NCBI taxonomy): domain Eukaryota; kingdom Fungi; phylum Ascomycota; class Sordariomycetes; order Coniochaetales; family Coniochaetaceae; genus Coniochaeta; species Coniochaeta pulveracea. The sequence continues at coordinate 95,798 of QVQW01000045.1, read as the reverse complement.
ACCAGTCAAGACTCTGACAGGAGCAAATGTATTGAAATTAGCCGCGAGCCTCCTCCCATTTTGTGGTAAGCTATTTTGTAGCCCTCCGTGCGGTTCATCTCACGTTCCCGTAACCCCCCAACGTGGTCACAGTCCCGACAACCTGTATAAGTCCCGCTTCCTGAAGCGAGACAAGGAGCCTTCGGACAGCGGCTCTTTGGTTCTATTCCATCCTATTTAAGCTATCATAGCTGGGCTGCTTGCCCTACCTCGAGGCTCCCATAACCCTCTTGAACTGGGGTTGCTTCCTGTAAGCCGTACTGTGACCAAGTCCTGGGTAGTAATAACAAAACGCGGACTCACGTCTTGTCAACATGCATGGCTTAGTACTGCGCGGTGTCAGCCAATATGGTCATCCAGTAAGGACAAGGAGTATAGCCTAGACGTATAGGATATAAGTATGTCCGACAACTTGACTCCTGGACCAGACGAATACTACCAAGGACTTCTCAGCGGAATGCGCTACGAGCATCAAGCATCGTCTTTACCCGTCCTATGCGTTACCCCGCCTGACATGTAGCTGAGCGGCTCGTTTGCCTCCGATGTCAAACTCGAAAGCCGTTGATGATCGCTTCAAGCCACCCGATGGCAAGCGTGGCCGCCATCGAGGAAGCAGTCTAGCGTTGGATTGCTTGCCTAGTCCTCAACAGCAATAGATCGTCACGGAAGTCCGGATGCAACGGCTTCAGAACGGAAATAGTCTGGCCATGGAACGTCGGTGACATGTTTGACACAGTCCATTCAATTTTCACTTTGCAAGAGGCGTTTCTGAGTGCGATACTACGTAGTGAACAATAGGCCGGCCACCAGCCAACAGGGCGCAAGCTGTCAGCAACGGCAGCAGCCGTTTGCGCCTTCTGCCTCGAAGTCTTCTTGACTCGGAACTGATAACGTGAATTGTGCTTGTCCCTACCCTGCGAGGAATTTGGAAGCTTGTGATGCTCTTCCTCACAATGGCTGTCGCCTACGAAATCCGTCGGGTTGGGTCTTGTCTTATCTTCTGGCGATGTCGAGCGCCAGGTGTCGCAGCAGAAGATGGAGAGCAGGCATCTCAATATATGGAGGGCCCGAGATCCAGGGCCTGGTGGTAGATCGGAACCCTATAGTGACCCAGCAATGCTACCGTGATCATCGTCACAAGTAGCATTCAGCATCTGCTGGTCAAGATCGTTGGTACTACTAAGTTCCTAACGACCATATTCGTGAGTTGTCAATTCCCGCGAGCAAAGGTGTGATACGGGGGTGGACATGCCGAACCCCACTGGCTTCCCGAGTGATTTGGCCCTATGCGGTTTGTCCACCTCGATAGGACAGCCAACAGACAGATCGAGTTGCAATTGGCTGTCGATAAGATGCCTGTAGCTTGGGCGGTAGGCAGGGTGCAGGTTTGGGGTCCTCGACGACAGGGACGCAAGAGATATCATATTGTGTACTCAATATCACCGACATGCTCTTATCAACAGGACTCTTTCTCGGCGTTCTGTAGGAGGGTACCGCCTCCAGCAACCTCTCCAAATTTGAGTGGCGTCCCAAGTCTTTCCCCGCCTTCACTTCGATTCAGCCAGGACCCCCGGTCTCCAGCTGGTATTCAGCCAATCCAAACCCTTCCATTATTGCGTATTGACGATTCCCAATCAGGCAGGTGCGAGATAGCTGGGACTCCATCCTCCGTGACACCTCATGCAGCAGGCTCCCAAGAAAACCCACCCCCATCTTTTTTTTTTGGCGGCATGGAAGCTGGGATGCAGGTAGCTGTGCGTAGTAGGCAACATGTCGCGTTGTAGGTACATCTGTGTCTCTCAGGACTGCGCCAAGGTCGGGACTTCTAAATGTGCTATCAAGGCGCAAGATACCTAGGTATCGAACTCTCCCAACGGGCTCTTTGTCAGCGGTACGTACCCTGCGCCAAGCACCGTCTGGCCCATGCAGATGCAAGGCTTTTCTCGATCGTCAATGGCCACGACGGCCATGCGATGGGCACCATGTTCCTCGGGCCACGCTAGCTTACTCTGATCCTGGTCACTTTTCCGGGTGGTAAAGTCACAAACTCAAATCCAAAGAGGAACCGTTCTTTCGTGGGGATTTCTGCTACCCAATCCTACCATTGACCCCCGTCTCCATCGTTCTATTCAGCGCAGCACCTCATTTGATGTGTGCTGTATCTCATCGGAATCGTTGCTGCTGCTGTTGTCGCTGCTCCCTTTGATTTCTACAACTCCTGCTTCACAAATCGTGAATCTTCTTCCTCAGCTTGGTCGACTGCTTGGAGTCAAATAACTGGCCGTTTTGTCTGTGCCCGATCGGGCACGCCTTTAGTCTGGTTTCGCCATCTCCTGGTCCGACATCGTTCCGTCCATATTCGCTCTGTCCTTACAATCGACCTCACAATCTCGTTATCGGCCTTGCCTCACTCCGTCCAGGGTGTCGTTCATTCTCAAATCCTCACGAGCGGCTGTATTCCCTACTCTCCAGCTGCCTCCTCAGCCTGCACGTTGCCATTGTCGCCGAGAAGAAGACTTTCATGCAATGGCCAAGTCTTCGCTCAACTTATATTAGATCTGTTGCGCAAACCTTGGTCGCATTTGTCCCGTGGTTCCGCCTCCGTCCACCCCTCCTTCCTTTCTTAATCTATCTCAGCCGTCCCTGCGCTGGGCGGGTCAGTCACACATCGCCGCATCATCTTGTTTCTCTTTCCCTTTTCCAAATCGGCAAAGGATAGATCTGCTTTCAGCGCTTCTTCTCGCTGCGCCGGGAGTAGCGCTGTGATAAGCAACAAGGCGTTTGAGGATGGCAAAATTCAACCCTTTTCGCCGGCGACACCAGGCGGAAAGCGTTACACTCGATGGCCTCACTCCTGATGAGGAGGCATACATGGACGGCGACCTGGCCGCCATGGACGCCTTGAGGACACTGAAGGAGTTCGAACGGATGCATCACCTGGATCCAAATCTACCACTGGAGGAGCTGAACCACATTGATGACGCTCTCAATGGCGAGAACGGTGTCAAAGGACTGGAACTCGAACAGATCCTCGTCGAGGACAACTCTCCCTATCCCGAGGTAGGTAACGCGGTCGTCGCAGTTTCCTTGGTCCCTGCATTGATTGCTCGGTTTGATCGTGCATCGTTCTCCTGATGGGACATGCAGTATCTAACCGTATTCTCTCCAGGTCCGAGCATCCGTGCGGAATGTCGATGTTGAGGTGCCTGCCAATACGATCCGTGCATGGGTCATTGGCATGACTTTATGCACGATCGGATCCGGAGTCAACATGCTCTTCTCCCTCCGTAACCCAACCGTGCTGCTTACCACCTATGTCATCCAGCTCGTCGCCTACCCCATCGGCTTGGGATGGGATCTGGTGTTCCCCAACAGGGAATTCAACGTCCTGGGCCTCAAGTTCAACCTCAAGCCAGGACCTTTCAACATCAAGGAGCATGTTGTTATAGTCTGCATGTCTAATGTAAGTCACTTCCGGGAAACTAGTACCGATACCGCTCCTGCGTGCGTGGCACAAGATAACTGACTGATCGGTGGTAGGCGGCCTATGGTGGCGGTGCTTTGTATGCGACTGATGTTATCGTAGCCCAGGAAAAATTCTACGGCCAGAACTTTGGCTGGGGTTGGCAGATGCTGCTGGGCATCACAACACTGTGCACTGGTTATGGACTTGCCGGTCTTACACGACGCTTTCTAGTCTGGCCAGCAGCCATGATCTGGCCATCCGACCTAGTCAACTGCACTCTATTTTACACGTTGCACGACCATTCACCGAGCGATCCCGCAAAGACTGGAGGTTGGTCGATCGGACGATACAAGTGGTTCTTCATCGTTTTCTGCGGCTCCTTCGGCTGGTACTTCTTCCCGGGTTGGATCTTCAAGGGCCTGTCGTGGTTTTGCTGGGCCACTTGGATCGCGCCCGATAGTGTGCTTGTCAACCAACTCTTGGGTGGCCAAACAGGCTACGGCTTACTCCCGATCACCTTCGATTGGACAGTCATCTCCGGTTACCTCATGTCGCCCCTCATCCCGCCCTTCCATGCCATTGCTAATGTCATGGCGGGCATCTTGTTCTTTTTCGTTATAATCTCCATGGGCATCCATTACAGCGGCTACTGGTATGCCGACTACCTCCCGATTTCTCACTCGCACGCCTACGACAACACCGGCAAGGTCTATAAAGTCGCCAACATCCTGACCAACTTCCAGTTCGACGAAAAGAAATACTTTGAGTATTCGCCCTTATACTTGCCGACGCAGTTCGCCTTGTCTTACGGGTTAGCCTTCGCCGCTGTTTCAGCCGTCATCATTCACGTCGCTCTATACCATGGCAAGTCCATCTGGGCCCAGTTGAAGCTCGCCCGGGCCCAGGAGGATGATGTCCACATGCGACTCATGAAGAAGTATCGGGATGCCGAGGACTGGTGGTACATGGCTTTGTTCGCCGTCATGATTGCCATGTCCTTCGCCGTTGTCTGTGCATGGCCTACCGAGTTCCCATGGTGGGCTTACATTGTCTGCATGCTCATTCCCATCGTCTGGACCGTGCCGGTGGGCATCATACAGGCCGTCACGAATTATCAGATCGGACTCAACGTCATCACCGAATACATTGTCGGCTACATGCTCCCCGGGCGACCACTGGCCATGATGATCTTCAAGAACTACGGCTACGTCTGCATGGCTCAGGCGCTTTATTTCATTCAGGACTTGAAGCTGGGCCATTACATGAAGGTTCCGCCTCGTGTAATGTTCTGGTCACAGCTCATCGCCTCTATCTGGTCGGCAGTCGTGCAGATTGCCGTCATGAACTGGGCTCTGGGAGCCATTCCCCAAATATGCGAAGAGGACCAAGCCAACGGATATACTTGCCCCAACGCCAAAGTCTTCTACACGGCATCCGTCGTTTGGGGCGCCATCGGCCCAGCCCGTATGTTTTCGGGTCGCGCTCTATACAGTTCGCTGCAGTGGTTCTGGCTCGTGGGCGCCTCTACACCCTTGATCACCTGGTTTGTCGCCCGCCGTTACCCGCGGTCGATCATGCGCTACGTGAACCTGCCGCTCGTCTTTGGCGGTTGTGGCATGCTTCCACCAGCTACCGTGTACATCTACCTCTGCTGGGGAATCACAGGGACCATATTCAACTGGTTCATCAAACGGCGACAGGGGGGCTGGTGGTTACAGTACAACTACGTCACCTCGGCGGCGCTCGACTCGGGTCTCATTGTGTCGACCATTGTCGTCTTCTTTGGCCTACTAATGCCGATCGGCGAGTTCTCGTGGTGGGGCAATCTAGCTCCATTCAGAACCTTGGACGCGACTGCCAAAGCTGTTCTCGCAACTGTCGCGCCAGGGGAGACGTTCGGCCCTAGCTCATGGCCATAGCTCAATTGTATTTGGCCTCCTTTCTGTTATAGCGTTCTGTCGGAGTTAAGGTCAATCAGCCGCGGTGTTCAGGGGTATTAGCGGAGGGCTTTCAATCTCGGGAGTACATTGCATTATTTTGGGTTATTTGGTTGGGATCTGGGGATGTCACAATGATTTTCGGGTTTACAAGGCAAGGAGTCGAGCGTTGTTCGAGTGGTTACATGGTCCTCCATGCCCGCCAATGCTTGTTTTGGACGGTACAACGGACGCAATAGAGCCGTTGGAGGCTCAATGGGACGGATCTGGTTAGGTTAAGTCGCCTTGGGATAAAACTGGTGTACCCATTCTGTTGTTTAGTTTATACCTCAATCTATCGTTTGTATGTTGGAAATACACATCAATCTTGCTGGGACTGAAACCTTGAATAGAGTCCAAGCCTTGTGATGTTCATCTCTAGCTGCATTGAGCATGACGACAACAAGAACCAAGCCAAGGAGGAGCACATGGCCAGTGAGGAAGGGCAACATAACATTGAGTCACTTCTCCCTTGAAGCAGGTATGGTCCGACGCTGTTCCATTGTCTATATACTCGCAGGTTCCAGTAAAATCTAATCTTACGAGGTATCAGTCCTCTCCATTTCAATGTACGTAACGCCTCATCCTGGACCCCAAGGTGCTGAGTGGTATTTCCGCTGCTGTTATTTCACGGTTACACTCCCGAAGCTGCACGATCCATTATCTCCCCGTTCCTCTCATGATCATGACAGGCCTCTCATGCAGTGAGCGATAAGCCTTCAAATGGGACATGTCAATCCGTCTGTCCCATGACGAGCAGTTTCCAAAGACGAGCAGTTTCCCGTAAGATGCCCGTTTATTACATCCGGATCGTGTTGAGTTAGGGTTGTTCGCGACCCGGTCGAGCGTACTGTATCGTCCTCCTCTTCATCCGCATTGGAGTCCTGACTGGATGCCAGCCACTGCTCGACAATAGTGACTTCCCCCTTGATAGTGGGAAGGCCGGAGAGTACCTGTATAAAGGGAGAAGGCGGGTCTCTCAGGGTCGACAATGTTATGTCTCTGAAGGAAATGTGCTTGCTCTCGAAGTCCTACTTCATTTTGCAAGAAGATCAGTTCCTAGAGTCCTACTCTTCCTTTATATCTTCCTGTCGCGGGGCAATAAGCGCCAGCAGGAAGACAGGATAATTGTCGTCCTTCTTCGCCTTGGGTGTCTTGCCATCCTTTCCTCCGACAACAGCCTTGTCCTTCTCCTTTTCGGACTCCTCCAGGGGTTTGCTGGTGACTTCCTTGATGACATTGCCGTTGCCGTCCGTCTCAACAACAATGTCTTGAGTGTCCAGGCTGCCGTCTTCGGTATATTTCCACATGAGGCCGAGCTCGCCACGGATAGCGCCAGTGAGCCACACTGCTCCGGTAACACACGGCACCAGATAGAGTAGGGCCGGTTGCCCATGTCGGAAGATGAGAAGGACGAGCATGGTCAAGAGCATGCCGACAAGGTAACCCAACATTGCCGCGTAGAAATAGGTCTTGGGAAAGGACGAAACCATCAGAGCCTGGGTGGCTGTTGCCTTGCCAAACAGTTTTGTAACGCCTTGCGTCCACAAACGATTACCCCATTGGCCCTTGGGGCTAACATAAGGCTTTTTCACGGCTCGATGCTGAGTCTTGGTGTTTTTTCTAGTTGTAGAGCCGTTGCCAGCGACATCCTCCGTGAGCTCCGTCGTCAGCTCTGTCGGTACGAGCTCGATTTGGCTGTTGTAGTAACGCCACAAGTCGAATCGTAAGGCGAGGGCAATGAAGATGCCAGGGAGAACAATATCGCCAAGTCCGAGAATGCTAGCGTGCCCCTTTGCGTTCTGGAACGTCAGCTTGATGGGTACATCGAGCTTTGTAGCCACGGTGATCATATAAGGTCTATGGGAAACGGTCAGTATAAGACATTATGGGTTCGCAGCGGGTAGGTGATGACCAACGTGTAGAAAACCATGACAATGTCGTACACAAAGAGGCCAAACAACACCGCCGAACCAATGGCGAAAGACGTTGGCGACATGAGACCAAAAGTCATGTAGCAGAATGCTGTGCCGAGGACGTTGGACAAGTAAGGCTGCTGAGTGATGTAGTATGTGACGATGGTAATGATAGCAATGTTGAACCCAAGCATGTCATTCAGCTTGAGAGTGATGTTAGCAGAGCCCAGGCCGTGCAGTGCGGCTTTGAGTGTCCACTCCTCCATGAACAGATGCCGGATTGTCCACAAGAAATTGTTCACTTTCGATGGCAGCGTCACACGAGACAGGTACCCTGGAAATGGCGTAACCCTGGCAACAATAGGCACGCTCCCAGGACCACTATCCATGAGCACATGCTGTCGACGGGTGCCGTCAATCTGGTATGTCCTGCCGGCTCGATCCGTCCATACGTCTGGAAACACCAGACTTGTGATCAGCTGCAAGCCATGAGAGGCAAGCTTCCCCATGCTCGCAACCGACATTATGGACATGTAGCCGCGTATAATCTTGTTCAGAAGGTCTGGGTCATCCATCCACTTGATCAGATAGTAGAGACCAACAAGGACTACTGAGGCCAGGACGGGCATCATGATGGCGTCCGAAGCAGCAAACCCTTCCGTAAAGGTGTCCTCTGCTTCCTTCTTGCCGTCTTTCCGGGGCTTCTTGTCTCTTGCTGGAGCAGCGGAGGGCGGACGTCGGAGCGAACCTAGGGCACCAGCCCAGATTATGGCCATGGCGCTGGCTGTGATGCGAGCCGACATGTACATGAAACCATGGTTGTTGTAAAGAGTCACAAGCCATGACTGTGGCAAGGACAATCCTGCCGCATCCTGGCCTGTAGAGTTTGAGGTACTGTTGAACACAGCGGTTGTGCTGTTCCCTGAAGACATGATGCTGGCTGAAATATAGACTTGTTGTGCGAAAATGATTATTGCAAAAGTGTGCTGTGTGTGGAACTCAACGAGCGTCGATCAGTTCTTATAGCAATCGAACGTGTTTCTGCAAGATTCGGACCAAAAATGGTTTCTCACATTAAATGTCTAGAAACAAAGGTGAAAGGAGCGGTGTTCGAGTTCGAGAAGTTGCTTGAAGCAGGTACCTTGACAGTAACCTTGGTGTTCTAGGCACCTAAGCAGCGCCTGCTACAGAGAGCTTCTACTCAGAATGTGTTGTTGTGGTGAGCACCAGAAACGGATGCCTGGGGTAGAGTCGGATGATCTATCCTTGCTGGTTTACTCTACGAGCTTCTGAAAGCAGCACTAAGGGACTGCACTTCAGGGTGATATGTTGTAGCTTTCGCCATGATACAACCTGGAACAGGACATAGGTGGTAACCTTGACCTGGTCGCACAGCACGTGACACAGCTCTTGATGATCAAGGGTTAGGGTGCTTCTTGCCTACCTTACTAAGGTACATATCAGAGGTAAACTTATAACCACCAGCCAAAGCCATCGAGTTCACCAGACATAAAACGTGGAAAGGGCATAGTGTTGAATCCATCAAGTGACAGGCACAGAGAAATTGAACTATCAGAGTGCTGTCAACTCTTAACTGAGTCAACAGCCATTCATCCACTCTGTATTCCCAAGCTAATGACACTTTTCCTACCAGACGCGTCCAATATGCCAGCGAATGCATCCCCTGTTATCTTTGATCTGTATGGAAAACTTCTTGCCAAGAGTTATTTTATGGTTGAACTTGGCAAACCAAATGCTCACCGGAATACACCCTGAAAAGGTCATGGTTTCTGCTTAGATGATGGGCGACCACTGATGCATGGTATTGCTGGCGCCAGGGTATGTGTATCCGTATACCTTCATCCTTGCGACTGATCTTCAATCGCCTGGGCCCCCCTGGAAATGTTGTGTTGGTTCTGCAAGTTCTGCAAGCAATCTTATGATAGGAATGTCTCCAAGAAACCAATTGACCCTTGTTGATAGCAACCTGGACATCGATGGGGTTGACACGGCTCCTTGACACCGCCAACTGCATGTCTCACGCGACCTGGCCTTCCCTCCGCGGCATACAGCTGCAAAGCTCAGTACTGGTGCTCGTCCTACATGACCGCACAGGAGGACGAGAGCAGGTCATCTTCCTCATCACTCAGCCAACTACTCCAGCTGCCCGAAGACCCAGCTCGACTTCTGTTTCCCTTACTCATGTCTTGGTGTCTGGGATTTGTAGGTTGGAAGCTGGCTTCTCCTCCGATTTCGCTTGATGTGATACGGGCTTGTGGCTTGGACTGTGGTTGTGTGAGGCCTTGGCCAGCTGCATCGTTCTGCATCCTCAGGGAACTGGTTGCCATGATGTCGTGTATAAGACGAAACCGAGTGTTGACCTATGAGTAAACTCGCTACGAGAGGAAGAAATGATAAAATTGCCTCGTCCGATGGTTTCAGGATAGTCCACAGTCTTATAAGTTTCAATTTTGTTTGGCTTATTGTTCCTAGTCACCTGCGGTCAAACAATGCTTCAGTCCAGCCACAAAACGCTCCCTTGGAATGCGCCAGCGGTATCTCTTCACTTCCTCCCTTACAATTGAATATACTTGCTGATCATACCAGCGCCACCAGATAGGACACAGGCGTTTACTGGTCGCTCTTCGTTGTAAGTCCAAACTGGTATGAGTCCAGGGGAAGGCTTCATTTCATAAAGACTTGACGATGAAATGTGTTCGCGTCTGGATCCCAGATAAATGGTGGATGGATGAAGCATGAGTTTGGTTGGCGCAAGGAAAGAGGAGACCTCAAGCCACGTTATCAATTTGCCAATGAAGTAGCCCTTGCCGGCGAGCAGTGCAACCAGTAACGACAGGCTGCATGTTCTAGATCTACTGGACAAAGAACTTCAAGCCGCAACCCGACTGAGACCCCAAAGCTGGACCTCCAGGCTCTCATCCACCGGAACACCTGAGCAGTTTCCGCAATATACCTCGAAAACACTGCGCTGACGTTGCTAAAAATCGACAGGCCGTTTGAAACGGTCTTCGTGCTTCAAAACCATGGGTTCTGGGTGACCAGCCAAGTAAAGAGTGTAGCTACTGACCACGGCAAGACGGATAACACCTGCAAGTCAAGTCGAGGAGGCAAAGCTCTTACGAAGGAAGCATTGACACGGGGTCACCTGTAAATCAGTGGCACGATGTATAAAGTAGTTGAGATATGTTACATTTCACGATTCTTACACAAACTTTACACTACATGAACCGATGCATGATGATGGTACAATACTACCTCCTTTCAAGGGCGCTGTCCCAGTCGTCACCTCTCCCCTTTCCACCCCGTGTCCACTTCCCCTTATACCTCGCCTTGCCCTGATCCTTCCGGCCAAGCAAGTCTAGCTCCTCGATATCCTCATCTCCCTCCAAATCATCGTGCCCAAGCTCTGCCAAGAGATCCTCAGCGGTCTGCTGCCTGCCGCCCTTCGTGCGTCGCTCCACATCTCGCTGCCTCCGGCCCTGCTCCCTGGCTCCGATAATGCCCTTGCCCGGCTCAGCCGTAAGCTCGATGATCCTCGTCTTCTCCTTTGGTAGGACACCCTTCTTCGCCAGCTTGCCTACCTTGCCAAAAGAAGGCTTTTCCGTCTCCCGTTCACCGTCGGCGTTCTTCTTGCCTAGGCGGATATCGCGGCGGGAACGGGTCTTTGCACCGAGAGCCCAGAGATCGCCCCAGCGGGCTTTACGGGCATCATGGTACGCTTGCTGCCCGTAGGAGCGGGGAACCGTCCAGCGCTCGATTACGCCAGCAGGGGTGCAGAGGTCAAGGGTGACGTGGCCCCGGCGTTTGAGAGGAGGGAGGATGTTGCGTGGGAGAGATAGAGGGTGAGGCGGCGCGGCATCAGTAGCGTCTGGCTCCATAGCTTTATAGCCGGAGAAGGCCAGGTCGGTGGCCTCAACGCCTTGCATGAATGGCGAAACGGTTGTCTTGGCACCTAGGCGGGCTGAAGAGACGATTGGGGTAGGATGCTCGCCGCGGCGGATAGAGACGAAGCTGAACTTGATATCCTCATGGTTGCGATGGGTGGCTCCCAGAATCCGTTGCAGAAACGGCGGTCGGATGAAACGCTGCTGGAAGTGACAGAAGTCCTTGCGGCCACGAGAAAGCCCTGGTGTATGATACATTGGGCACTTCGTGTGATTCGTGCAAGGTGCCACAATCATGCCGGGCTCCTTAGGATGTTCAAGGGGGTCAGGGGTGGTTTCGGGGGCTGGCTGAGGCCCAGGTGGCACGATAAACTCACCGAGCATGCGCTGACGAACGTCGGCTACAGCTTCGAAACCGCGTGGGTGACCCTTCTCCAGCACAATGAGGACACCGCCCACGGGATTCAGCATGGTCCAAAGGTTGTCGATAAACTCTTTTCGCTTGTGTGGCGAGTCCAGAGGAAGAAGCGCATGGCTCGTGATGATTACATCAAACAACTTCCTCGGCTGCGGCGACCCAGCTTCGTCCAGGAGATCACCCTTTGCTTCACCGGAGTGCAGATAGTCTGGCAGCCTAGGAAGAAAGGTGGTATTTTGAAGGAACTTGGACACTCTCTTCCGCAGATTTTCCGATCCAATGACCGTCATCTTTTTGCCATACGGTAGCTTGCCAGACACCTCGCCCTTTTCCTTCAGAGCGTCCCATTCAGCTTCCAAAACAGCTTCCCACGCCATCAGGGCTGCGCCGCCAGCTCCGACATCAAGGATGCGGGGTCCTGACTCCTGGGAAAGTAGACCTTTGAGCCATTCGGACCCAAGCCTCTTCCGAGTTTCGACAAGAGTGCTCATGGCGGAAGCATACATTCCTGGTAGTGCCGTGGCGATGAATGCATCCGCGTCAATCTCCGACATGCGGTGATGCCCAGCTTCTATCTGCATAGGCTTCATTGGAAGATGCTTCTTAGAGTCCGGCGTAGCGGGCGAATAAGGTAGTCCAGAACCTCCAAATGCCTTCTCTGCCGCCTCTCGTACGTGGGTGTAGCTCGTCCGTCCCATCATGCTCTCGACCGGCAGTACAAAGTCCGCCTTGGGTAAGTAAATGGTGCTGGGGCTCGTCTTGAAACGACCAGCGGCAGTAAAGCGGTGGAGACGTGGTGCACCAACGATACGGTCTTCCTCAGCGCCGAACATGGCATCAGGCTCGCCTTCTTCATCCTCTTCGACATCCGGGTCCTCCTCTTCTTCTGGCTCCTCGATCGGCTCCTCCGCTTCAGGCAACACGTTCGCCTCATCCATGTACTGCCGCAGATGACTGGCAGCCTCGAAGTCCTTCTGCAACTTCATGAGCGCATCGTACTCCCGCCTGCTGTTCGCCGTAACAGTGAGGAACTCTTCCTGCGCTTCAGTGAGAGTAGGAAAGACATCTCCCTCCTGCACAACTTTCTGGGCAATGTATTCGATCTCCTCCAGCTTGCCACCCTCAGTCTCTCTGAGCAGCACTCTCCTTCCACTATTCACGTCCTCATCTGTACCAGTCGCCACCTGTGACCTGGTAATAGCCACATCCTCCGGCCTTGTTTCCCGAATCGGAGCGCCATATAGTCGTTCGTAGAGCTTATATTCCTCGCCGTTCAGGTAGTCTTTCGGTAAGGTATTGCCGAATGTCTGCCGGGTCTGTCGTACAAAAAGCTCGATGTCTTGGTTCTTTGCTACTATCTTGCTGCTCTCGAAGACAATCTCAACATTGTCACTGTTTCTGGACACAGTCGTAGGCTTGACATCGTCTAGAGTTCGTCGAGTCGAAGAAAAGCTCCTTAGGGGCGTTCGTTGTGCCGCTGATTGAGACGGCGCGAACCTGGACGCTGTGGTCGACGACACATGCAATGCGCCTGGAAAGAGCTGCTTGTAACCGGACTCGTAAAACTTCAAGACCTGGGCACGGCACTGCGGACATCCGCCCGGCAGTCTCCTGGCAGTCAACATGGTGGTAATGTACTCTTTTGTCGCCTGGTTGGACAAGTCGTCAAAAGTTTGAGATGGCTTGTGAAGCAGGACGGGAATCTCGAAACCCGCAGCTAAACTTTACGATAGAGCCACCGATAAGATAATGGACCCCTGTGCACGAGGACCTTAAGGGTCCAACGGCAACATGCCCCAGCGATCAACAACAGGCGACTTATTACTCAGTGGTATTGTACCGATACTCATGATACCAACTCGATAATGAAGAAATATATGACATCGCCTGCTAAAATAAGATTGCCAGTAGAACACCGATACGCCGCGTCACATCATGTCCAACCACAAGTCCGGTCGCTCATCGCCAAACTGCGAGCTGCGTCCGCATCGTGATCACAGGTCAGCCAGCGTCTTGAAAGCCGGGCCCCTCGACGATCCACCCTTTCCGCCGGCCGTCGTACCAGCTGATCCCGTGTGCTTTGGCGCAGCCATCTTGTTGAACGCCGACCCCTCCGCTGCCTTGTATGGATCCAGACTGAACAAACTAACGAAGTACAGTCCAAAGAACGTGACAATCGCGTCGAAAATCTTTTTCAGATCCCACTTCATCGGCCTAGACAGACTTGCCTGCCGTCCCGGGGTTGCAACACCGCTCCCGCCTAGTCTGTGTCCACCTGTCGCGAAGCTCGGTCCCGGAGCGCCGGCCAGTTTGACTGCCTTGTCGACAGCCTCTGCTAGAGCAGGAGGGTTCGCACCCGTGACGGTTTGTACGACTTTCTGGTGGTGGAAGACAAGGAAGGTAGGCATGGAGCGGACGCCATACTTCTGGGCCACGGCTTGCTGGCTATCTACATCGACTTTGACAAAGGCGATCTTGTTGGGTTTCGCATTGGTTTTGGCAAGGGATTCGAAGTGAGGAGCGATCATTTTGCATGGGCCGCACCATGTTGCTGTGACTGTTGCTGAATGTTAGTGTTGGGAGTGAACGAGTAAGACGGGACACGAACGCACAGTCTGCGACCACCACGGCATGGGAGCCGAGGATCTGGTAGAATTGCGCTGATGAGTTGATTGTGGTACTCATTCTTGCGGTGGCTATGCGTTATTGCTGGAGAATTAATCCTAGTTTGAAATCAGATCGAAGGGTAGAAGTGTTCAAAGTTCAGTTCCAGGTTGCTACTGATGCGACGACCGACTGAATGGACAATGTTGCGAGGGCATACTGTTGCGAAGCAATCAGTCAGCGATAAGATAAAGCTGGCCAGATCTCAAGGTATTGAGTCCGAATCAGGCAAGCGGTAGAGTTTTTTCGAGGGGCCGTTCAGCCGGCAGTATAACTTTATGTACAACCCCACTGGACTACCTAGAGCCGGGACTGGCTTGTAAGTTCATTCACATACGTACTGTCATTATCGAGGGATTGAGTTGAATCTTCAGAACTTTGGTCTGTCCTTATCTATTCTATTGAACTGTTTGACAGTTACGGTATATCCCACCCAACATGAAAGACTCTTATCTCATTCCTGCAGCGGCGGACATGCATGTCCATCTCCGTGATGGTGACATGAGCAAAGCAGTGACACCCACGATCCGCTCAGGAGGTGTCGATACTGCATATGTGATGCCGTATGTCTCCTCCATTGTTCAGTTGTATGTCGCGGACTTAGACTGATGCCAATGCTAGAAATTTGGTACCACCCGTGACAACCGTACAGATGGCCTTGGATTACAAGAAGCGTCTGCAAGCCATCGACCCCAGTATCAATTACTTGATGACACTATATCTCCATGAGAGCATGATCGAGAACCCAGATATGCTACGCGATGCCAAAAAAGCTGGTATTGCAGGCGTCAAGAGCTATCCTGCCGGTGTGACGACCAACAGCTCCTCCGGTGTCCTCTCCTACGAACCCTTCTACCCTGTCTTTGAAGTTATGCAGGAGGTTGGGCTGGTTCTGAACCTCCATGGTGAAGTGCCCAGCGACAAGAAGGAGGTCACAGTTCTGAACGCCGAACCAAGGTTTCTTCCTACCTTTTTGGACCTCCACAAGCGGTTTCCACGGCTGAAGATCGTGCTCGAGCATACCACAACGGCAGAAGCTGTCGAGGCAGTGAAGTCATGCGGCGATACTGTTGTTGGAACCATCACCGCCCATCACCTGTCGCTATTGGTGGACAACTGGGCCGGAGACGTGTTCTGCTTCTGTAAGCCCGTGGCCAAGACACCCGCTGATCGGCGGGCGTTGCTGAACGCCGTGGTACATGGCAATGGAAAGTTCTTCCTGGGGACGGACAGTGCGCCGCATGATATAAGTGCCAAGAAGGGCAAGGGAGCAGCAGCGGCAGGTGTCTTTACTCAGCCATATGCGTGCCAGTATATCATGACCGCTCTGGAAGAGGCCATCGAGAGGGGCGATATCAAGGACGAAGATGTCACGGAGGATGTCATCAGAGGATTCTTGAGCGAGTGGGGACGGAAATTCTATGGAGTTGAGCCCAGCAAGGAGAAGATCCTACTGAAGAAGGGGAAGCAAGTCATCCCGGAGTCAGTCAAGACTGCTGGCGTGGAAGTAGTACTCTTCAGGAAAGGAGAGACTACCTGGAGTGTTGAATGGCAGTGAGATATTTTGGCCCTGGTAGTCATACATACCTGACAATCAAGTGCATTGCCAGTTTTTGAAAATTCCTGAGCAGTTTCTTCCTGGACACATGAGAGGAAAGGGTTTCGGTTCTTAACAGCATAGAACGAGGATGAGTTGCTGGTAACAGACTTGACACTTGGAGTGAAGCCCAGGGGCCCGTTGCAGGTGGCTTAGTCATCACTTATTGAAAACTTGCTCTAAAATTTTGGCGACCAGCTTCATCAAAAGGTACATGCGAGACGATGGTTGACATCTAATCACACATTATTGCACAACACAATTGAGGCAAAATGGGGCCCCCTAATGAACGTGGTAACAAGGTTAGTCGCTGTCTTATATGAGCACAAATCTGGTGAGACCGCAGCCGGAGATCTGTCGCTTCATTTGGACCGTAACGATGTCCAACTACACCCATCAAAACTCATCAGCCTTCCTTTCACGTGCGAAGTGGCCCTCACACACCACAGACTAACATATCTATCTCACAGAGGAGGAGGTTAGACACGAAGGAGGATGAGGAGCCCGAAAGAGTAGATATCTCTACCCTGAAGCCAGCCAAATTCAAGCCCACGGAGCCAAGAGATTGGACGATATCAGTTGCTGTTCCCACCAGTGTGATTACAGAGTACGTCTTCTTGTTCCCTTTACGGATGCCTACGCCTAACGACATTTCTAGCTGCGTAACCCGTGAGCAACGCACAACTTATGCCGGTCGTATAGCTCGCGCCCTGGCCATTTTCTCCGTCGATGAGATCGTCATCTTCGATGATAGCCCGCCAGACTCCCGGCCGGCCAAGGTTGATCATGAGGCGTACACAGGTGACGTGGATCCGGCGCACTTCTTGGTCCATCTCTTGACCTATCTGGAGGCACCACCGTTTATGCGCAAGAGCCTGTTCCCAATGCACCCCAACCTCAGATCAACGGGGTTGTTGCCCAACATGGACATGCCCCATCATCCGCATAAGGATGAGTGGCTGCCCTACCGGGAGGGACTAACCATCAGTGGAAAGACCAAGAACGGGAAGGGGTAAGACCTCCTTCGCAGCCTTGGGCTCCACAGTCCTTGAGACGTCTTCATACTAACACCTGGACAGAACGCTCGTGGACATCGGCATGCGCCAACCGGTCAGTGTACCGGATGAGGTCCCTCCGAAGACCCGTCTTACCCTCAAGCTTGGCGACATACCCGACGCCAATGTCGAGCCAGAAGCAGTGCACCCTAACCTGCCCAGGACGGAGGGCGGTTACTTCTGGGGTTACACTGTGCGCAAGGCCGGTTCTCTTTCGCAGGTCTTCACCGAGTCCGCCTATGAGGATGGTTACGACATGAGCATCGGTACCTCAGAACGTGGTCTGCCTGTCAACCGTGCATTCCCTTATAGCGATACCGTCTCTGATTTCAAGCATTTGTTGGTTGTTTTTGGCGGACCCAGAGGATTAGAGTTCTCTGCTATGAACGACCCTGAGTTGACCGAGGTCAATGTTGGCGGTGGTAGAATCAGGGAGTTGTTTGACCATTGGGTGAATGTGCTGCCCAACCAAGGCAGCCGTGGCATCCGGACAGACGAGGCCATGTTGATTGCCCTTACCAGCTTGAGGAGATTATGGGATCTCAGCTAGTCCATATGGCTCTGGTGTGAGGTGAATTTAATGCATTCTACTGGCAAGATATGGCGTTGAAAAGTCCATTCGGGAAGCATAGGTAATCAGGCGTACGTTTGATACAATAGAAAGGGAATTAGTCTTTTTGGAGTCATAAATCATGTCCTCCACTTTGGAGCCTCTCCGTTTTGATACGCCATGCCAGACAAATAACTCTTATGTACACACATTATCTCTACATCCGTCCCTGCCAGTTATACAATCCTTATACAGTGCATCTAGTCGTCGCGCTTCGGGAAAGGTGCCCGGTAGGCCTGAGCCGCCATGATGAGTGGCCGTCTCCGGGACAGAGCGTATGCTTGCTCGACGATCGGGGAAGAATCGGATCGAATAACACTACCGATGGACATGAAGAAGCTAGACACGAATTTTAGCAGCTACTTCTGAGCTTTGGGTCGTCAGGCTTTCGGGCTGATCTTACCCGAATGTTGCGCCTGAACCGAGCATGAACTGTCCCAGCGTCCTCATGATACCGTTGGGTCCAGCACCATACCGGAAGATGTTGACTGTGCCGAAGATAAAGCCGATAATGACGCCAACACTGCCACCCATCATTGCGCCCATCTTGACTGTCCGTTCAAGTTAGCTATATACTCGGAGAATGCGCCTCTGCAGGCTATCAGATTGACGGTGTTGCATACGCTTGTCGACGGTCGAAGGGCCGGCCATGCCATGTTGAGGTGGTGGAGGCATAATTGCTGATATACTTTCAAGGCTTGATTATAAGCGCAACCACTATCGGAGTCTTTGGGAGCAGGTCGTCTCGCTGAGAACGATACTATGCCAAAGTCCGGCCCTGCCCGCCTTTGATACCGATACCCTGACAGACAGACGATGTTTGAGCACGGGCCAATTTCACTGCGTCTTGGCACACTGCCGGCATTGCGGGGCACGGACTCTAGTCCCAATCCTGTTCAGAGCATCAAGTTGCTTGATTCAATCTCCAAGATCTAAACGGCTTAGCAGGAACGATCGATTCTAACGTACATGCTACACCCACCGACAAGATGACTACTTGGGTGATCCAAATGACGGAATACCGACTACGCGTTTTGACTTGTTGGTAAATTTCAGGTTCCTACTACAACCTTACCAACCCGTGCCTCTAAAGTTATCTCGTGCTAGAGGTTCCCAAATCAAGAGCAGATGCGACTTACTCTGAGAGTGCATCGGTCACATAGCAGCACACAATGTTCCGTTTCAGGGACCTCTACCCCATGTCCGTAAAGTGGTGCTTGACGAGAAGTAGGCGAGAAGTCCTCCTGACAAATCTATTCGAAGTGCCAGCTTAGCTCCCAGGAAGCCGTTGGACCTCGAGAGTGTGTGACTGTAACATCCTGCGAAGCTGGTCATGCCATAGCATGAACTCGTACGGTTACCCAATCTTGAGGAGGAAGGTGGAGGCGGAAAAAGAACCGCGGCAAGAAGACAGAAGGCGACAATCTCAAGGAGTACAGGTATGTGGCGGCCTCGGCCAGGGCGCCCAGACGGCAACTGCTGAAGGATATAGCCACATCAGTACGATTTCGCCAGGTATGGCATCCTTTCAGGGCTTCAAAACGGCCTCTGATTTATATACAAAGTGATATCACATATGAAGTGTATGAACATCTGTAAGAACAAGGAGCCCACGGGCGTACCACGTGATCTAATAGCTCTCCAGTGAAACATGGCTTCCTTTTGGCTGCTAGACAGGGCTGATCCAATGAACTCATTCCAAGCAGCCCAGTCACTGCTGCAACCTGGCGCGTGCTCACATTGTTCTCTGATCGCTCTTTGGCCTGGCTGTGACAATCGTCACGCTAACAGGCGCCTAAGCGAGAGGACGGGGCGGGAGACCCCTTCACTTTTCATCACCTGTTTTCCCTCTACTAGTATTCTTTTTCAGGCCAACCAATACGTGGACAACCGAAAAGTAATTCTGTCCAGCCATCTAGCTTGTTATAATCCTGTTGCTTAGGTCTTCATTTTAGGCTTGGCGGTCCGTTTTCTAGCTGGCCCTGTCCCCTAATCCTCCTCTATCGAAAACATTACGTACCCGCATTTGCCGATTTGCGGCTCGATCTCCATTTCCTAGACTAGAGGATCCATTCCTCACTAGACCAAGTACTGTTAGCAACTTTCTGCTCGACCCCGACGACCCAGCTCGACTTCTCCAACCATAGGGAGCGTCTGTTGTGACTTGCTTTAGCTCACCCGGGCCAATTTCTTTGGTTCAAGTGGCCAGAGCAGGCACTTGATCAACGACTGCATCTGCCTGCACGTCATCATCATAGTCTCGACGAGGCACGTTAACCTGCCCCATAGCTCAGCAAAACATTCCATCGCGGCACTCATGACGGCTGTAGCGAAGCCTCCTAGCTTTCCGGATTTGAACAGGCAATCATGGAGTGGTAACGGGGGACAGAACATAAACGCGATGGACCCCGACGACATGCGAGGCATGTTCGCGCCGCGCAAACCCTTACAGCGATCCAACTCATCCTCCTCGATAACGTCGAACTCCTCGATTTCTTCGACAGCTACAGCTGTCAACACCGCACCACAGACCAATGGTAACCAATTGCAAGGCGCCCCGGACCAACACAACTGGCCGGGCTCGGCACAGGTCGCTACAGGCACTCGAAAGAAAGCTCTGCAGCCACCAAAGGGTCAATGGCCCCCAGGAAAGACGGAGGGACCAGCCGATTTCGCCAGAAGCTCAGCGGGTCGACCACCGATAAGTGCCAATGGGATGTCGATGCACCAACAATCGGGTGCCCTACAGCCTCAAGGTCAGATGAACCATCAGAATGGCGTGCAGAGACCCGCTATAGAAGGACCTCCCGCCAGCGGCCAACCCGTGCTCTATCTTCTCTCGCTTAACGGAACATTTGAACGAAAAACAATATCAGTACCATTCTACCCGGATACATTACGAATCGGTCGCCAGACCAATGCAAAAACAGTGCCCACGCCAGTCAACGGCTTCTTTGATAGTAAAGTCCTGTCTCGGCAACATGCTGAAATATGGGCGGATCGAAACGGCAAGGTCTGGATTCGGGATATCAAGTCCTCTAATGGTACCTTTGTGAATGGCACTCGACTGTCCCCCGAAAACAGGGAGTCGGAACCGCATGAGCTTCAGACCCAGGATCATCTCGAACTTGGTATTGACATTGTCAGCGAAGATCAAAAGACTGTTGTTCATCACAAAGTCGCCGCCAAGGTGGAACACGCCGGTCCGGCCAGCCCGGCGAGCAACATAATGGATATGGGCTTTTCTGACCTGGATCCCACCAACAATGGAATGATGCCCATGGCAAACGGTCCTTTCCGGGGTCGGGCACCAAGCCAGGCGTCGGTAAACGGCCGTATGGTTCCCAACGCTGGAGCTGTTGCCATCCAAGCCAATCCTGCAGCACACCAACGGCAATTCTGGTTGAATCCGATAACAACGGAGCACATTGTCAAGAGGTTACATGTATGTCGCTTGCTCTAATTCGCCCGAACCCCAGCACCTGCTAAGCACTCTACTAACCCATGAAACAGAATGAGATGCGCAGCGCTCGACTACAAAACCAAGACCTTACAAGGACAGGGCAGTTCCTCAATGCCCTCCTTTCGAAAGACGACGTCAAGAATCACGATAAGCCTGAAGGCGTAGAGGCACCGAAGTCACACATGACCAATGGCAACGGCATGTCGTTCCGGTCAGATGGCGGAAAGACGAGGTTCTCGGACCCCCCAGCCCCGCCTCCATCACAACCACTACCAGAGAAGCCCGACATTCCTTCTCTCAAGCGCCTTGCCACGGAAAAGCCCAAATCACAGACTATACCACAGGAGAACGTGCAGCAGATCCTTCAGCTCACAGAGGCACTCCAGAACGCTAAGAAAGAGATCGACAACCACAGCGCTCGAGTACGGGAGCTGGAAGAGATGTTCAAACAGGAACGCGAGGCCCGACTTGTGGCTGAGGAGCTTGCTCGGAAGGTCGAAGAGTCTCATACCGCCCAATACAATGGATCAGCTGGTCCAGGTCAACTGCCAGGATCTCTGGAAAAAGAAATAGAAAATGCGTTCGATCTTCCCACCGAGCGACCCGTGACACCAGAGCCCGGAACTGACGCCGACAAATCGGCGCAGATAAACCCGCCCCATTCAGATGCCCTCGAAGCTGCCGCTGCCATGTTCCAGTCACGGATTGACTCCATGGTGACGGAGATGATGGGCCTGAGAGAACAGCTGGAACTATTTAGAACGAGGGCTGAGAAAGCCGAAACCGAGAGAGACGAAGATCGCAAGACGCTTGCTGAGATGGTGGCTCAGATACGGCGACGAGACGAAGAGGAGCAACAGCGAGCTGCCGAGCGGAGGTCTAGATCACACACTCGCTCGCGTGCAGACAGCCGCGGCCCCAACACGCCTTACACGAAGGAGGCGATACTCACCACCAATGGCCATGCTCTTGCACCAACTGATAAAGGAGCTGACGACATCTCTGCCGGCGAGGAGACTGAAGTTCCAGCATCATCCCGCGGGAACTCAGCTGCGCCTCCTGCGACAACAGAGCTTGGCAACAAGCACGGGGCGGAACCTGCACTCATGGCACAGAGCTTGCCATACGCCTCCATGATTGGCGTCGTCCTGCTGGGCATGGGCTTGATGGCCTACATGAACGGGTGGCAGGCGCCACCACCGCGCCTGGATCACTAGTTCTGATATCCGGCACTATCATTATTTGCATCAGTCCTACCCCTCATACCATGTTGGTCAGGCACTCCATGGACTATCCTTGCACGATCTATCTTTTTTCTTTTGTCTTACTTTACGATTATAGCCTCATAACCACCCACCGCTCGCTAGCGTTCTTGTATGAAAAAAAAAGGATATTGCATGGCATCAGCTTTATCTGCTCTCTAGGCGTTAGGAGGGAATTGAGACGACTGACTTGGCGGTCTTGTTCTATCATGCGTAAAGGCTACTTTTGCCTACCCCTGAAATATGGAGACCGGTATGGACGAAACTGCTCCAATGGGATAGTTCTCAGGGGTGGGGATGGGTGTAGCAGCGGTCAAGATATCACCAGTTCATTACGGCATGCTTCTAGGAGGATAACCAAGGAGTTGGGGTTGGGCGGAGGGCCGGCTTTCGTGGCCAAGGACAGCGTTAGGGCAAGCGGGTGACTCTGAATCTGAATAGGCAGGCGAGGGCAAATACATGTATGACTTTTGGAATCGGCCTTTCACTCTGGCAGGTTGCGATAGGCGTCTGTTGCATGGAAATACCTCGGCGTTGTGCTTTGGTCCCTAACTGGTATTGCTTTTGACTTGTTACCATGAACAATGTGAATGCCCCATTACCTTTTGTGAGGTCATCACCAGTTCGAGGATGGCTAGGTAGGGTGTACTGCATGTCACCAATATGAGTCTGAGCAAACGCATATCATAGTGCTTCCTGTCACTTTCCGGGTCACTTGCCAAGTGGGAGACACGAACCAAGTACTGGTAGGATATTCAATACACTAACGCTTCATGGCTCCGAACATGTTCGCTGGCCTATCCCCTTCTGCCCATTCTGAGATTCCGTGTTGAAACAATAACCTGAAGTTCCTCTCCCTTCCTGCAATAAATTAAGTGATATCAGTTCCTCCCCAGAAGCGAAAGAAAGCGGTCTCCCCCAAGCTTCTGCTCAATGTCCATCGATGTCTAGGTCCAATTAGTGTTACACCTGGGCAAGCTGCACACCATTTGCTGCGCCTTCCTCATCCTGGGTTCCCTCGCTGTGCGATCAGTAAGGCGGGCTCCCACTCCCGAAGCCCAGACTAGAACCCTCCTCTTCCTTCCCGGGGTCGATTCCCTTCAACAACTCATTCAAGTCCATCGCCGCTCTGTCGCCTCTGCCTCCCTCCTCGCCAGCAGGTGGCAACCCGGCCCAAGAGGCAGATAACACACTATCGCCAGCACGACTCCTGGTTACCTTACGACCTGTTGTCGGCCTAGACTGTGAGACTGTTTGCTGCGGTTGCTGTAATGGAATCGCGATGTGTACGGTTTTAGTATTGGGCGAGAAGTTGCTTGGTAGAGGCGGGACGGGCGGAACGTCGTCGTAGTCCGCGGCTGGTTGGACATCGGCGTCGATCGGATGGGAGTTCAGCGGCCCACTAGCCTTCCGATCCCGGTTCTCGGATGCCGGGCGAGAGGGAGGTTGAATTTGAAGGGGTTCATTGGGAGCGAAGACTGGTTGTCCCGGTATGGCCGTCTCGGTGGCGGCGGTGGCGGCGGGGTTGAAGGATAATTCGCTGGGCGTCATCTCGTAGCTGACCATGCTATCGTCGCTGCTTGCGTCATCGTCATCAGCTGCTCGCGAGGCCGGGATGGGAGACCGGAGACGCCCCGACAAAGCGAGTTTCAGTTGTTCAACGGAAGTGACGCCTGCTGACGTCTGTCTTGCTCGACCAGATGGCGCAGGGGATACATTGCTGCGTAGGCTGGACTTCCGCAGCTTTTGTGTTGGAGCAGCTAAATTTCCGGCTGTTGGGCTCGAAGACGGTCGCAGGTTGGGTTGGCTGCCGTGTGGAGACGAGGTCATGTACCCGTTAAGTACGGTGCCATTGACGGCCAAGCGGTTCCTGTTGGTATGCGTGGTCCCTGTACGTGAGCCGTTAAGCGAGGCCGATGTGCTAGCGGCCTCGGTGGCGGCCACGGCTGACTCGCGAGACCAGTCCGCAAGCATCTGATCACGCAGATAAGGTGGCACCTCACGCCTTGTCTCGATCACGGGGATGCTAGTCATGGCGCCACCTGCCGAGCTCAGGATCGGTTGAGTGAAGTTGCGAGCCGGGGTGCCTGCTGGACTGGCCGGTGGGGATACCGTATGCTCTCGATAGCTGGCGCAGATGCATTCCACCAGCGAAGCGCGGTCATCGAAAGGCAGTAACGCCTCCGACTCGATCTCTGAGAGCGGCAACCGCGGTTGGGGTCTAGCCATGCCGGGTGTGCCGACCAGCTCAAGGAGCGGAGGGGGCACATGGACTCCTTCCACCCAGAAGTGCTTGCTTCGTCGTCGCACAATTTCATTATGGATGGCCCTGCCTACCACTGAACCCTCAAACTCAAATTTCTCCGTCAGGGTCCAGAAGTAGCCATGGCACAAGCTCCCCAATCTGACTTTCTGGACGGGGGTCTCGACATCCTGTATGTCTTCCTGCAGCCGGAAGACCATGGGCACACCGTATTGAGCAGCGTTGATGCCGAGCTGAGTGACTAGCTTGCTGAGGAGCACATGCAGAAGCACCACGTCTGTCTCATATTCGACGTACTGCAGAGCGTTATCGTAGATTGCGACATGTAGCAGCTGCAGGAAGTGTGTCTTGGACGTCTTGATTGGCCTGTCCCCCGGGGACGCACTCGAGACAGCCCGCTTCACCAAGCTGTCCTGTGCCGTCTCTCGTCCGGCTCTGGAGCGAGAGAAGTAACGGCTTGCCGTCTCGTCCCTGGCTTTGAGGTCGGCCTTTGTCGTCTCACGGTCCAACCACGTTACGAGGGCATCGGCGTATGCCTTGCGAACATGTCCATCTGCGTCGCGAAGCAGCCATTGCGTCCCTTCCCAGACTTGAATAGGTACCCTGTTCCTCGATAAACTGACAGTATTTCCTGCCATCTTTGACCGAGGGTTGGCGACCAGAAGAATAGCCTTAATAGCCTTAAGAGCCGCTTTCTTGGCAATTGTCAGTGAGAACAGAGAATCGAAATGTCCATCATCTGCCGAAGGCGCCAAGTCCCGAGTGTCAACCTTTTCCCCGGCAGGAGAGTTGTTGCCTGTGTTCGTGTTGCTGAATCCACTTTTCGACGGTCTCAGTTTCTGAAGGATGGTAGAGATCATGTCCGAGACCTGGTCGGCATAATAAACGTGCGTTGCAAGATCTCCAATGCAGTGCTGAAGTCTTCCCAACAGCTCCTTACGTTGTGCAGCAGTCCTGTCCGCGGCCTCGTGGTTTCGAACGGCGGCAGGCGATCTCGAATCAGGTCGTCCAGGTTCCGGTAGGTCAGCTTTCAACATGTTCGGATCACCTGGCATCTGAACCAGTCTCCTCAATTGTGCTATGAGCTGGAGCAACACATCCATGACACTAAGGCCTATCAGGTTGATGTCTGACCGCAACAGCGACCCAATCATAGCTGCCAAGACGATGTGGTGCTGCAAGGTGTCATCTTTCAGGGGCCGCCGTATCATGTTATCCAGCGTCGTTATGAGTATAGTGTATCGATCCTGGACGGGAGCCCACTGAGAGACAAGATCAAACATCTTGATCGCCCAACCAGAATCGCTGTCCGTGTTGTGGTTGGGGCTGACAAGAACCTCGTTATGGTTCACCCTCTCCTCGATAAACTTCAGAAGCGCCAAAGTAGCAGCGTGTATCTGCGACCTGTTGGGAACAACAAAGATCTGCTTCAGGCACTGCATTGCCAGAACGCCAATATCCTCCTCGGCAAGCTTATCCACGTCCAAAGCGGTTCCCGACAGAGCTAGGGGGTTTGTGTCTCCCGCGTTGTCCGCTGTCCGTACGGTAGCAACACTATTCTTCCTCTTCAGCGGCGCGCCTGCATCAACCTTCTCTTCTATATGCGCTCGGTCGACCAATGTGTCCAAGAAGTCCAGATTGTCTGTCCATAAATTCTCCAGGATCATGGGGACCATCACATCCAGCTGCCGGCCGGAGCCTGACGACAGTGCATTAGAGGAGACAACGCCTTTGATGGCTTGTAATCCCGTGTTACGCCATCTCATAGAAACGGGCCTGCTGGGCTGCGTCTTCCCTGGCGAAGAGGTCGTGGATGCCAGACACGCGTACTGACGGACGACCGACTCATACTGTCGTAGGTATATCTGATCGGCAAGAAGAGACAAGCTGTCATGGTGTTCGCAGAAGGCCTCGAAAGTAGGGATGGAGGATTCGACCATGGTAATGTCGTTGGAGCGCAAGACTTGCTCAAGGATCTTGAGCACATACGGCGCAATGAGCGGGAGATCTTTAGGTGATTTCTCAACCAGGGCGGCTAGAATCTGGAGTGTGACCTGGACTTTTCTGTTTGTCGGACATTGACCATGAATTAGACAGCTGGCTTCCTTTTGGGGTCAAGACGATCATAGAGTTGCTGGGCTCAAAACCTACCCAAGATGCATGCGGTAGACGTCCTTGGCTGTCTTTTTCTCCAAAAAGGCACCAATCTTCTGTATCTTAGAGCGCCTCGATTGGGCGTAGAATAGGAGGTAGCTGAGTTCGCTCGAGTTCGGCTTGACGTCGACGGCACCCTTGGTCGTGCGCGGGTAGCATTTGATCACCAGAACCTGGTGTTTCGGACGACATCGTTGCTGAATTGCATTCATGACGGCTATATTATCTGGATGCCCAGAGAAGCGCAAAGGAATGAAGTGGGAGGGGTGTATGCTGCGTGGTTGAGGACCGGAGGAGGACGATGGCCGCCTGCGCAATCTCCCTGATAACGTCGCGCTTGGCGCAGGAAGGCTTGCTAAAGTTAGGTACGAGAGCTTATGTCTCAGGGCAAGAGAGACCAGCGAGGTCCGCAAGAAGGATTCGAGCCTGATTCAAGGGCAATGCACAACCAACAACGAGTCCGGGACATAGTGCATGGTTCGAAGTCTCTGCCGTTGCTTACAACAAGTTAAAATGACGGCTTTGCCAAAAGTCCGGGGTGTAGGAAGCTAGTCTCATGGCCAGGTACGTAATTCCTGGAATACACTTGCCAAGAAAACTGGCCAATTTGTTCTCCGTCCTTTTAGTCCCATGATCGTATTCGGACTTGTTGCATCCCCCAAAACATCCCATTTGCACGTGTAGCAATGCTGAAAAGCCGGAGAACGAATTCAGAATGAGCGCCTACACTACGGCTCAAGACTTTTTTTGTGAGTTGCTTAAATCAATCGTGTCTTTCGTGCCTTTTCCCCGTCGCATCTGCCCAGGTACAGTGGTTGTGCTCCGACGTGCCATGGTCATTGCAGTAGCTGCAGTTCGACCGTCTTGAAACCCAGAACGGAGAGACACATATGCCCAGTGACTCTCTTCGAAGCGAGGTCGTCTTACTACCTCCACTGGACAATCGAAGCTGTCATGTACACATCTCGTAACTCATCTTGGCGGAGGTAGGTAGCTTCGGTACGTACCTGAAGTAACGTCCATCAATAAGACCCATCCTCCAATCGGAGCATTTCCCTGGGCGAAACTTGCTCCGCCTTGTCCAAAGTTCCATCTTTCGAAAGTCGAGAGATCAACTTTCCTATTTACTAAGCTTCTGTACAAGCCAGCATCACGCTGTTCAAGATGAAGTCCTCCGCCCGCCTCCTCGTGTCACCCCTCCGGCAACCCACGGCATCCCGTTCTCTCACGAGATGCATCCATACCATCCCTCCAAATCCAGCGAATGTCGTGCCCGTTTACGGCACCGGCCCGCCACCCTCTCCGCCCCAGCCGCCAGCGCCCGAGGCTACCATCGATCCGCGAATCGCCCGTCGTCGTAAGCAAGCCGAGATGCTCCAGACGGCCAAGGAGCTCCGTGCCGGCGCCAAACAACCCGGTGGCAACTCCAAGCAGACGCTCCTCAAGAAGCGTTTCTGGAAGGACGTTACCGTGAATGAGGTGGACGACTGTCTCGAGGTCCACCTTGACACCCGACCCCTTCGCCACCCTACCACCAAAGACGTGATACGCCTACCGAAAAGCAAACCGAACCTGGCCTTCGCCCTGGCGCTGGAGTGGGATATGCTCACGAGCGCGCAGCAGGCGACAAAACACCACCTGATCCCCTTGACGAGCACGGTATGTCGGGCGCTGGATATCCGTGCCGATGACGACAAGAAGGGGGAGATCAGGAAGAACATAGTCACCACGGTGTTGAGGTATCTAGATACAGATACCCTGCTCTGTTTCGCCGCGCCGCCGGATCCCAATAACCCCGTTCTTGCTAGTTCGCAGCTCAACGATGCAGGCAGGAGCCTGAGGTCCGTGCAGGAGGAGGTGGCCGTTGAGATCATAGGTTTCTTGACGAGTAATGTCTGGCCTGGGGTGGAAATCAACCCTGTGCTGGACGGGGAGAGCATCATGCCCAAGGCGCAGAAGCCGGGCGTGCGGGAGATCATCGAGGGGTGGGTT
The DNA here is from genome assembly GCA_003635345.1 of Coniochaeta pulveracea. Taxonomy (NCBI): domain Eukaryota; kingdom Fungi; phylum Ascomycota; class Sordariomycetes; order Coniochaetales; family Coniochaetaceae; genus Coniochaeta; species Coniochaeta pulveracea. The sequence continues at coordinate 67,018 of QVQW01000045.1, read as the reverse complement.
AGTGGGCTGGATGCCTGGGAGCTGGCAGCTCTGGAGAGGGCTACGTTGGCGGGGAAGAGTCTACTGGGTGCGGCCAGAATTGTGGCGGAGTGGAGTGAGGGTGAGGCTGGACTGGGCCAAAGGAGGCCGGAGAACGGGCAAAAGAGATTTGGCATCGAAGAAGCGGCCAAGGCTGCCAGTGTCGAGGTTGATTGGCAGACGGATCGATGGGGTGAGGTTGAGGATACCCATGATGTCGAGAAGGAGGATCTACGGAGACAGTTGGGAAGTTCCATTCTGCTTGTCGCTGGAACGGGGACAGCAAGATGATGGAGCACATCTGTATCATAACCAGCCTCCTGGCGTGTACACATACCTTTGATACCCTTGACTGGGCGTGTATCTGATCAACTGATCATTCACATCAACACAATTGATATTGCCAGCACAATACTGGGGTTCGGACTTGGGCAATCCTATCACGGTACTACCACGTTGTCACGTTGAAGCGATGGAGTGCTGAAAATCAACATTGTGAAACCAAGCGAAGATAAAACGCTCGAAAGTAACCAGCTATGGTACCTAGCAGTGCCATTTGCTCGGTTCTGAGACTCATAGAGATTGTCAAGCAAGAAGAAAACACCGCAATCCGAGAACTGCAAAGAAATCAAATCCACCCTTGTGCATCAAGTACAGGTAGATCGCCGCCATCTACTGGAGCCCTGAGGCAATAAACATGTCCAGCAGCCTATCGAGCCCGATCAGCACCCCCCGATGCATGTTCATCCTGCCATACATGTCTTCAGCAACTCCGGATGGTGCCCCACGTATGAAAAAGTGTTCAATCACTCAGATAATGTGAGACATCATCATCCTTGATCTGTAGATAGGTATTCTCGCAGGGAAAAGGATGGTCGCGATTAAGCTGCATCACCAGCAGGGGCGAGATGCATGTCGCCGTCATAGGCGAACGCAGCAGCGCGAGCAGGAATCTCCCCCTTGACAAGGCGATCCTGCCGCTGCTCAGCAGTGAGGTGATCCTCCTTGATGTGACGACAAGTCAAGGCGAACCGGCGTCCGCCCTCAGGCTCAACTTTATGCTATATGTCCGTTAGCAGCGCCCACAGGTCTTATTGCAAGGTTGACATCAGGCATACCTCGTAATGACGGTGAATGCGATCACCCTGCATGACAACAATGTCTCCGTGCTTGAGGGCGAAGCTGAGAGCGTTACGATACAAGGCGGTCAAGCCATCGTTGGCCTCCGCAAGACTCTTCAGCTTGTCGAGGTCAACGTAGTTGTCGAGCAAATCCTGCTCATCAGCAGTAAAAGGCTTCTTCGCCATAGCCTTGCCCTCATTACGCAGCTCCTTCTTCTTGATCAGGGCGGTGACGCTCGCCGCGGAGAAGGTACGTCCTTCCAGAACCTCGGGTGAGAACGACACCTTTTTCTTGGGGCGGAAAGACATCATGGCCGGAGAGCCAAGGGAAAGTGTCGCAATGCTTTGACCGACACCTACCTCTCCATCATCATGGAACTAGGACATCTGGTTAGCATCGAACCCTTTTTGCAGGGAGACGGCGACTTACCCCAATACGATCGTTCTGCATGTAACCAAGCACCAGGCACTCATTGATGGGCTCGCTGACATTGAAGTCCAGAGACGCCTCAAGGCCAAGTCCGGTGATCCAACCCTTGGTCAAGTCTGAGGCCTCCTTTTGTGCCCACTGGAGACGGTGGACGGACTTGAGAACCACGTCAGGAGCCTCCGAGAAGCCTTTGGACTGAACAGTGACCCCGAATTTGTAAAAGGCACCCTGTGCAGAGTTAGCTAGGCCTAACAACTGAACAGAAGGGAATGCATACAAAGTTCTGACTGAAGTTACGGGACATCCCCTCCATGGCACCTATAAGCAGTTAGCATGAAGTAGCACCCAGGTGAAGTGGACGGGGATCACTTACTGCCCCCGCAGCTCACAACATTCCGCTTCAAGCCGATATCCTGGACCGACAGGTTGTCGAAGAGCTCATCAACCCCGTTGGCACGAATGTCGTCGCTGGCTCGGAAGATGCTGACTGATCCAATGATCTGTCCTGTAGGTGAAGGCAGGAGGAACTGGGCGAACACGTAGGGGCCGATGGAACCAACGCGGTGTCTGATCTTGATGTCAAGGTCCACTGCGAATGGGTTGACCTCCATATCCTGAGCCAGGAACCGTTTGTCCGTCGCAGCCTTCGACTTGGCCACTCTTGCCGCGAACGTCTCGTTCTCCTCAGCCAGGTCTTCGAGTGGATAGACCTTGACTTGGACGGGCTGGGTCCAATCACATCCAGGGCTCTCACAAGCATGTCTGGACCAATAGATGCGTCTGGAACAGCAGCCGCACTTCTCACAAATCACGCCTCCTCGGAGCCAAGTCTCTGTGCCATGAGCCTCAGCAGTAGTCTGGGTCACCTCATGGAAGACGGAAGAAGGGTCCTCGGCACTCTTCTTGCTAGGATCCACGGGAGTGCGCTCAGCAAGGAACTGCTGATTGTAAGTTCCCTTGGAAATTCTGTTGCCCTCATGGTCCAAGAAGTGCATCTTGCAGTCATGGTTGAGGCATGTCCAACCCTCGTTGTATATGCGCTTGGATTGTGTATTGCAGATGTCGCATGTGATCTTGGCGCAGAGCTCGCCGCAGACCTGATCCAGTGGAGCATAGTTGGCAGGATTGTTGTCCCACCAAGACACAGTGTCAAGACTGACCTTCTCCAGGCGCACACACCACTCGCGGCAGATCTTGGTCTCTGGCTTGTCGCTGAACTTCTTGAAGGCAGCCTTCTCACACCAGACATCCGTGACATGAAAGAAATCAAGGACATTATACCGGGCAGGCTGATCCTTGAATCCGCTAAGCTGGTTTCCTGCAGCAAACGTCAGAGGCAGCACCACATGGGCAGGTGGCATTGATAACGTACCAGCAATGATGCCCACATACGAGCCCAGCTTCAGGCCCTTCTTGAGGGACTGGACCTCGGTGGAATTCTCATCCTGGTGTGTCTTGCGAGTCACCGAGCCTCGGCCTTGGGCAATGGCGTTTTCACCAACCTCATAGTCAGTAGACTTGTCATCAGCAGAGTTGCTGTCAGCTTGTTTCTTCAAGTCGACACGTCCACCACCGCTGTGGTGTAACAAGGTTAGAAGTGGGCACGAAGATGAGGTCATCAGTGCAGAGATCTTACATGGTGGTGATGATGACCTGTGCCTGCAGAACATCCTGGGGACGGTCGAGGCTGTCCAAAAGCATACCACGAGGCACCTTGTCGGTGGTGTAAAGTGATCCCTTGTAGGACTTGTACCAAGGGAGTGCCTCGCAGATACCCTGACGGAAGTTGGACCAGACCTCGAGCTTGGTGAAGTTCCGGTCCCTGGGATCAGCATGGACGAAGTGGTCATAAGCCTCAAGTCCAGCAATAAGAGCCAGACGCTGACGCTTGGTGTTGGCATTGTCCAGAGAGGTGATTGCATCATCCCTGACGCGTTTGGGGCTCTCAAACTTGTCGCTCTGTGCAGTGGTGGTGTTCAGCTGGTCAATTAGCTGCGTCACAGGGACGGGGACGACGCCATCCGGCTTGGGTACCACGGTACTCTCGAGAGTGGCTGTAGGCTGCTGGACGAAGGGATCGTCTCCAGAAACGGTGCCCTCATCCTTGGCCTGGACATGGCCAGTCTCCAAGTCAGGACTGTTGGGGGTGATGGGCTCAAAGGCAGTTCCAGTCGACTTGGCACAATCAGGGGTCACAGTCGCATTGCCACGCATAGGTGTCTCAGGGCTCAGATGCTCAGGGGTGGCTGGCACCTGATTGGCCATCGAACGAGTCTGCATTGTGAATAGGCTTTGCAAGTCTAGTTGACACTGTTAGCTTTGAACAAAGTAGAGGCTGTGATGACTTGAAAGTCTCTCGAAAGACTCACTTGTTTCGTTCAGGGCCAAAAGGTTTGGATAGAGATGTGTCTGTGATGTGCTATGACGGACAGATGCTGAAAGAAGGTTTGTTATGAATGGCTATAGTGGCAGGCGGTTAGTCAAATGATACCTACTGACATTGCCAGTTGGAGCGACAAATTCCAACACAGAACTCGACCGACAATCCACGGTCATCCATCTGAATTGACACTCTGGAGGGTCTGCTCTGAAGGGTCTGGAGACATGATTGCTGACAGTACAGAGGTGAAAATGGGCATTGAGGTAAAGAAGTGGTAGAAGTGAGCGAATGTAGGAGGGGAAGACAAGGCAGCAGACCAAGGGTGTAAGTGTCACAGTCTGTGAAGGGAACACCCAGGGAATAGCGTGCTGGTGTCTGGTCACACATGTCTTCATGGTAGACGCGTATGAATGGAACAGCAAAGCCAGGACTATGGCAGGCAGGCTGGATAGTCATTGGTACAGCTGTAAGCTGCACCTTCTTGTGGCTCTGTTGTTCACCAAACGTGTGTATAGCAGTGTGTAGAGCAGTGTGTAGAGCAGTGCGACAAGCAAGTAGAAGATTGAACTTGTCGGCTATGGAACATGGAAATGGAAGAAGTGCAGATGGAAAGTAGCTTACCTGGATGAGACCCTCCAAGTGTTGAAAGACTTGGGGGAGTCGCGTTGGAGGTATTTCGATCAAGTGAGACTGTGTGACGTAAGAGTCTAGTGATTCGGAGTATTGCTCTATGGTGTTTGGTAACAAGAAGGAAGTTTCTTCAGAAGAGTTTGGCTGATGATTCGATCCGTCTGAAGATTGTTGAAGTGGCAGATCCTGTGGAGGGAAAGGGAAAGGGAAGGTTGGGACGAAGCCAAAGGTGATTCGAGGTTTGGAGCTGGGGGCCAGCGCACTTCTGTCAAAAGCAGCAGACAGCAGGCAGGAACAACAGCTGAAGAAGTGGCAGGAACGTCGTTGCTTCAAGGAATCAGGCGACCAGGCGTGCAGATATCAAGTCTTCCTGTAGCACCGATCAAAGGGCCGATCTACCAAGTTGATTTCCTCGGGGCAGCGTCTTTCCTCGTCTTCGTTCCTTCCTCCACTGCTTGTAAACAGGCACAGAAACGTGCTGATTCGTGCCTCCAGGATTACCAGTACCTTCCCCTGCCGCTAAACTAGCGGCCAATGGAGGTACCCTTCTGCAGCACCGCCTGTAATGGGACTTGCCCACTCACGAACCTTCCTGCAAAAGCACGGACCCCTAACCCATCACAAGGAGCATTTGCCTGCTCTCTGCTATTGTTTATCCAACACCTGATGCAGTATCTGCACGTGTAGGGCCGATGATGTGCTTCTTCCGGCCTAATGTTCTCACCCCCTTCTACAGTAGATGGCCTGATAACAGGTGCCGCCTCATCCTCCTCATCATAGGCAGGTGCCAATGGCACCAGGCATGGTGACTGCCTCTACCTAGGTAGGTACCTCTAGGTATCGTTGGCAACCAACTTGGATCTAAATCTGCATGTGACACGTGAAAAGCAGGAGTGACCGAGCACTGCTAGTATTGCCCCTGTTGCCTGACCCCTACCAATCGGTTGATCGTCAGGAAGTCACAGCCCAGAGATGGAGAGTACAATATCTCCTTCAGCGCCTGCAAGGCTTGAGTTTGGGTCTGGTCGGCGATAAATGATTGAGCCAAGCAAAGCCCCCCACGAGCAGACCAGAGCCTGCTGGTGGTTGGCAAGATGATAGCCAAACCTCCCCGATTGAATATTGACATCGGTTGAGCAAGAAATTTCAAATAGTCAACTCTGCTTCTTCAAAATTCTGGATGCCAATGCCAGAGTCAACGATCCTTGCCTCTGCAAACTGCAGTGGCCTTGACTCCCTCCCATTGGAAAGGCCCCTCTGACACTCGAGCAAAGGTAGGATACCATTAGACTTGAGCCTCCAATATCGTACTCTGGTGTAAACAAGAATCATCAAACTCGGGGGTTTGTAAGACTTCATATACATAAGGAGTACTGGCTTGTGCCATCGTGGCCGAGATGACTGGTGCCAATGAAAGTAAAGTTAAACGAGTGTAAATAGTATAGAGAATCAAAGGTCTGCCAAATCTCAATAGCGAGGAAGAAGTGATGAAAGACTTGTGGCAGACATTGTGTACAAGTAGGTGCACATGCCTTGCCATGCCCTTGTGAATGCAGAAAGATGAACTTGGGAGGATTGCACAGCATTTCCGGACTCGAGTCCAGATAAAGTGCAGAGTCTGCTGTGCCAGCCATCCAGCTATACCAAGCTCGGACTGAATCGGCAGCTGTACACTATATAGGGAACAAGAAAAGGATTCAGTGACCAACGATGCCACAACCAGAGACGAAAGCTGTATAAGCCATCAAGACTCCTATCAGCCTGACTTGGGGGATCGAGAGCGCAGATGAACAGACATATATCGTCCACTTGGACTTGATGGATGGTGTGCAAGTAGTCCCATGATTCGGATGTTGAGTGCCTTGCCATATGACATGAGCCGGCTGGACCTATGTTGACATCGATGAGAACCACGTTTGCCCCAAGCATCACACCCAGACGCTGTTTCCTGCACATGCTTGACATGGCTAGAGAGTGCTCCTAAGAATGCACATGTCAACATGAGGCTCGGGCGGGTGGAGCGAGACGGTAGTGCTGATGTCTCTGATTCTCAGCCAACCTCTTGGCCGTGTGGCCAGTGGCTTAAATGCGAGGGGTTGACCAATACTATATATAGGGAGACTTTAGTGTATGTATACAACAGAAGACTTTGAAGATAGCATAGGGAGCAATCGACAGAGTAAGGAAGTTACCATGTTCCTGATACCGGTAAGTACCAACCTCTAGGTCGGGCATTCGAATGAAGATGTACCATCAAGTCCAAGGGAAGGAGCCCACAAGAAGGCAGACAGCGTGAAGAGAGGAACTTGGCTGATTTGTGGGAAATGTCGAAGGATGAAGAGCGTTAGCGGGCCTGAAACAAAGGAGATAAGGGATGGGCGACTTACGTGGCCAGGAACAAAGCCGAGAAGACAATTCTATGAGGAGTGCAATCCAGGCGTACAGGTACGAGCACATCAGGGCTGTAGAATGCCTAACTGAGGGAGTGAAGAGGCCACTGAGATATTCTCGTCGACAATATGGCAAGGTAGACGGTAGTCGTTTATACCCGGCGTATCAGCTAGGAGATGGAGGACGGCCGCAGTGCAATGTGCACCTCCAAGTTAAGTCATTGGATTACCTATTCTTGCCCATAATGTCGAAAAGCAGTTGAAAGAGCTGAGAGGGAAAAGAAGGGAGTTCGGCAATGATACACATTAGAGCGCCGACCGACCGACGGTAAGAAAGCATCAGTAGCCCACACCCCATCCAATAAACAACAACAATAACAACAAGGGCAAATGTGTTTGAGTAGTGCCATTTCCAGATGAAAAAGTGCTAGGAATTGAAGAGAGAAGAGGAATCTTGCGCTGGTCAAGCTCTGAACCGTAGTCAAGTACAGTGAGTAGGAGGCCGTTCCACACAAACCGTCCTGCCCAAGCAGCCAGGTTAAGACACACTCTGAGTTCTAGTATCTAAGAGTGCACTCAAGGCAGATTCCTATCTGCATATTCCAAAACAGAACGATATTGGAGCGTCACCAGTAGCCAACTTACCAGGACACTTGACAGCCGGTGATAGAGATATACTTGCTGTGGAAGCCAGCACTGGACTCACTAGAAGCCTTCAGTATGCCATAGGACATTGCTTGTTCTCGCATCCTCTGGATATGCTTGAAGCAGTTACTTTGAGTGGAAGGAAGAGAAAGGAGGGGATGGCAGCTTGAAGTGGTTTGAACAGGGGGTAGCGTAGCCACCAGCCAACAAGATTTCGTTGACCAAGTCACCTAGCACACTCCCCCGACCACATGTTGTGCACAACAGCTCAGACCTTTCTTGCCGGATCAAAAGCTGTAACGGACACGGTGTTTCAGCATGCTGGCGTCAAATGCTGGCGCCAAAGGCTTGCTTCGTGCCTACCATGAAGGGATAGATAATTCAGCCTCACTCTCGATAACCCTAGTCCTGTGCCTGTCAAATCTGAACTGCTCAAAGCCAGAACCAAGGTTGGACATATGCCACAAGGTATATATAAATCGAGTATTACTCAAGCTAGTGAGTCACAGCTTCAGAGGGCTGTCGTGGATGAGTAACATATCTTAGTGTTTGTGTCCTCCCTGAAATGGCCATGTTTGATTCATGGTGGAAGTCAGGTTTCTTACGTAAGGCCCATTGCTCGATCCCTCTCCACCTGACATTATGGGGAAGGTCGAGTCTCCATCACCAGGTTTAAGTACCCAAGTACCTCCTACTCTGTGGGCAAGGCGACATCGCCAATTGAACCTACATTGAACCCAGGACCCCCTTTACAACTCAGACGGCGAGCTTGACCTTTGTCGCATTCCACTTTCCCACAACCAGATCTCTCGTGACCATAGCAAAGATGGCGTCTAGAGGCAAGGATGTGCGCCGGCCAGACCTGAGTAAGTTGCGACAATAGACTGCCTGTCCCCAGTTTTGGCACTCAGCGTATGTCACTGCTATGTCCAGCTTGCTAATAGTTGTCTTCCCCTCTAGTTATTCCATACCAGGAGCCGGCCGGTAAGGCTGAGGGTGCAGAACTGTCCTCCACCCTGTCCTCGACACTGCCAATGGCTGCGATCTTCATGCGCAACAAGTACATTGGATGGTACGCTATCTCCACACTCCAACCCGACCGTTTCGACTTACCGGAGCAATCGAAGCGAGCCAGCATTTGCCAGCGGCTTGCGACTCGTTGAGCGATATGCGGAAGAGGCGGCGGCGCCGTACATGCTACAGAAGACGGTGCTGACGGCAGATAATCATACAGGGCAGCCGTTGTATTCAGCATCCAGAGCTGGCTTGGCGAGAGCGAAGATAGCAAGAAGAGCGCCAGTACACCTGGATACTTCTCTGTTGGCATGTCCTGTATGTCTATACTCCCCCAACCTCTAGACATGCTGGACAACAGTGCTGACCCTCCGTTCTAGTGATGTCGCTCGCCGTCACATATCTACCGCTGTTCCTTCCACCCCCCAATCAGCAAAGAGGCACCGCTACCGGAGCGATGCCCGCAGTCCCGCCCTCGTAAGGTGTGACACGGGACTACGATTGACGAGATTTTACCATCTGGGGATGAATGATCGCGTGGACGGAGATGGGTGGATAGCGCGCCCAATCTCGGCCAGGGAAATGGGCGAAACTCGCAGCATGTTTGCTGGACGAATTGTACAGCTTTATACCCTCGAATAATGTTGAAGATCTTGCCTTGCTCTCTGGTGAGCTCAGCGGCGGCCTGGCCTCGCATCCTAATATCATGTCGTAGGCATTTCGTGTTTGAAGATGTGAAGTTTCTAGCAAACACTACGGTCGGGCTGGTAGCCACGAACCAGCTGGTCCGAAAGTGAACTGGATGTGCCACAAGCCAGCTACCTTATGTACTGGACTCGACGCAGCTGTAGGACACTCTTGTTTCCGACCTCTACGCTCAAGTATTCAGTCAGGAGTCGTGAGGGTGTCTATCAAGAGCCCCTAACCCTGGATACCACCCCTGACAGGTTGACACTCCTGGCTTGCCTACAACACCGACCATTCTTGGATTATAACCACATACAACATGTACGCGAACTGTTCCCGTAGAGGACTTGTCGGTGGCTTCAGGCTGGAGCTCAATAATCGGTGCGACTTGGGCTTCTTATTGTCTGGGAGTTAAGCCTGTCAAAGTCACGACCGTAATCGCAGATGCTGGCGAGTGCAACCCCAGCATTGTGTTTCACCTCCTCCCCGAAACCGAAACCACCCTTGGCTTCGGAGCACCACTCCCAGACAGGTAACGTCGCAGAACCCACGACGGCAACCCGGTCCCACACCTGTTTTTCTTCTCTCTCCTATTGAGATATTCTCTTCTCTGCTTTGCTTTGCTCTGTTTTGTCCGTGCAAGTCTACCATCGTCGCAATTTCTATTTGTCTTTGCTTTTGCGTCTCTTTCAAAGTCATACAGCTGGTCTGTTTTCGCATATAACACGTCTAGCGGACGTTCTATTACACTACCTAATCCCGAAGCGAAAATGAAGTTCCTTGTAACCATCCTCTCTCTTTGCGCGTCGCTCGCAGCGGCTGGTGTTGTCATCACGCCCATCAGACCTGAGCAAGTGGTGCCCAAGGACGCCGGTGATTGTTGGGGAGGCGTGGTGACGCCAATGGGATGCGGGTATGTCCCATTGTTCAGGGCCACCTCTAGAAGATAGTAGGCAATGCTGACGCAAATGGAATGCAGACCGCTTCGCTCGAAATAAGTGCATCAACTTCAGTGTTGGATACCCAGGAAAGACGAAGGCGTTGGTTGGGATAGACATGAAGCGCGCGCGTGTGTTATGCCGGCCTCGAAGAGAGGTGTGATCGCTACGGAACGAAGAGCATATTGTCCGACAGCCACATAGCTGGAAATAACCGATCAAGGGTGGAAATAGGGGAGGAGGAAAGACAGCCCTTCCATCTTCCCTGTGTGAGAGATGGAAGATGGTGGCACGGGTGGGTCAGACCATCAGCTGGAGTAAGCTCCTTTGGATGGGAGTTATTAGTTCTGTCATACGGAATACCACTTGCCAAAAGATACCTGTACATAGTACCTACCTGTAATGTGGAGGCAGCATGTGTGATGTAATGTTGAAGCATGTATGAGGTCTACAGTAAGAGGGATGTACTTAGCAGAAACTGAATCTTGCATCATCATCACATGTTCAACTGCAGCCCCTGCAAGATCTCATGCACGCCGACGGAGAACTCGATTGCCAAAGGCTTGTTCCAGCCTCAATGGTCTATCTAAACTCTCCACGACTATGGTCGTCCTGCTACCCCAGGCTTGGTATCATCAACGAACTCCCTTTCCAAGTTGCCCTAAATGTTTTTACAAGACCACGCGGCTCTGAGATCTCTCGTACGTATATGCGACTGCGACAATGCATGCTGAAATACCCGAAGAAAAGGAAAACCTAAAGACGACGATGCTGAATAACACAAAACACACCCTGCCAGCACTTCATCCCGCCTACAAAGCAAGCATCAGACCGGCGAAGGCAGCCACGCAAAAGCCGGCGACGCCAAACGTGTTCCGACCAGCAGCATTGTCGGAGTCGTTACCACTTGAGCTGGAGGAGCTGTTACCACTGCCCGTAACTGCGGGAGCGAAGGACGGCGCATCGCACTCGCCGGTGAAGTGGAGGGCACCGCTGGCAGGAATGGCCTGCTCGTTCTCGCCACAGTTGACATACTGAGCCAGAGAGATCTTCTCATTGGTCTGATCGAAGACAACAAAAGCGCTGCGCATAAAGGTGTCACCGAGAAGAGCGGTGATGCCGGAGCTGCTGTCGGTGGCAACGGCACCGAGAATGCAGGTCTGGTCATCGTAGGCCCAGATGAACTCGTCAAATGGCACCCGAATGACGGCCTGGCCAAAGGTGAAGTCGAAGGTACCCTGCTGACTCCTCACACTGCAGTCAACGATGTATAGCTGGCTGGATCGGTCGTACTGGGCATCGAGATCCTCGGCCATGCCCGAGACGATGGTATCGGGAAGGTAGCTCAGGGACGAGCCGGAGTCCAGCACCACGGGGGTATTGCCACCCGCGTACGTCTTGGTCTTGCTGCTCTTGTTGAGAGCGACCGAGGTCATCTGAACCCAGTAACGGTTCAGTGTCTCACCGCCTTGGGGTCCGAGGATCGGGTTGCTGATCAGGGAGCCGCTGAACTTCTTGGTGTCGATGGCGCCGAAAAGCAGAGTGCCGGCGTTCTTCTCATCGACGTCGCCGAGGCCGATGCTGATGGCCTTGGTGCTGATGGCATTTTGAGCAACCAGCTGGTCCAGCAGGTTGTTGTATGCCAGGTTCTTGCCATAACCCCAGCCCAAGCCCAATATGCCCTCGTTGAGGTCCTCGGTCTGGTTGGCGACACCAAACTGCAACGCCGTGACGTTCAAGCTACTCTCGGGAAGAGCGACGTTGTCGGTATAATAGTTCATCTCGACTGCTCCCTTTCCGTACTGGATCGAGCTGGACTCATAATTGCCCAGTTCATCCTTCACCCTTTTTGCGCTTGTTGATGACTTGGGTTTGTATGTGCCATCCTGGCTGCACTCCTGCTGCTGGCTGGTGGTGAGGTTCTCATCGGTACAGTCAGGGTTCACCCACAGCTCGTCGGAACCGGTGTCGATGGCCACTTTTACACTCTGCCCCGGCGTTCCGATACTGAGCTCGACGAGGTACGATATCGATGTCACGTTGAAAAGAGGAACATCTTGGTCTCTCTTGGTTAATGGCTTGAGCGGCTTTGTGGTCTGGCGGTGGCTTATGGGAAGAGATATCCAGTTCTTGTTAGCGATGTTCGCACCCGACGGGAGGACAGCAGCGGCGCATGACGCAGCGAGCGCCAGGGGTAATATTATTTGGGAAACCATGTCGACGGCGTGTGTATAACAATATCAAGAGGGAGAGACAGGAGGAGCCTCTGGTCCACCTATGAATTCTAGGTATATAGCGGAACGCAGAAGCCAAGTGGGCAGAGAATACCCCCCCAAAAAAAATAGTGAATCGAGACTGAAATACGGGAATCAAAACAGTGTACAAAGGAGACGGAACCGAGGAGAGTCGGCCATTATGTAGTACGCTGGAACTCAGCCAGCAGCAAGGAGGACGGGGATATGAGCAAGGCCGTTTCAGAGTCTTGGCGCGTGTCAAGCCAAGGTCGAGTCATGGGTCGGGGTTAGGTGGTTTTAGGCAACGCCCCCTTCGCAGCCCCAGACTACGGCAACCCGGCAAGAAGTCGGCGTGAAAGAACAAAAAGGGAGCCCAAGCACTAACCAGACACTGGCCATTGACTACACAACTGTAAGGATACGTCAGCAGCCTAGCGGGTTGGTAAGGGAAGAGGCGCAGAAACGGCTATTTCCAGCAATAATCGACACAATCTATTGGTTGAGACGTTCTTGCGCGCCAGAAATGATGACGACGTCTCTGTCTTTGCCACTGGGTTACCAGTCAACACTAACGCACTACGTACTACCTGTAGAGCACTTCGGCTTTGACCTGTGGCTTTCGCGGCATCAAGCTTCGAGGCTGTGTTTGCTACGCAACCACGTGTGGCATCCTACGGTCAAAAGCACTTGTTCTTCTCCGGAGGAGGAGCTGATTACGCTGAGAATGCCTTGTAGGAATAGCGACTATATCAAATGCCCAGACTTCAGCCGCATTACTTGCTGAAACCGGGAATGGAACATAAGGTGTCACGTTAGCCCCAAGCTAAAGGGCGCAGAGCTGCTTACCATAATAGATACTACCTTCTCGTGGAAGCTGTACGCTGGATGTCGTCGCTGCCTGTCTTTACTATACAAGGAACTCAAATCCCTGTGTGTATGAAGGCTGGTTCATCCCATGTACCAGGAATCTCGCAACTTTTGAACGCGGCGGTGGGAATGCATGCGAGATGACGGTGACCCTCATCTAGACGCCAGAACGCAGCCAAGCTCCGCCTGGATATTTGCCAAGCGATCAAATCTGGCCGTCGCACCCGGCTTGGCGACCAAATGACCGACTTTCCAGTCTTGTGTCGCAGCGTTACGGTGAGCTGTTGGTCAAGCTGTGATTTGTTGTAGGAAGGACTCGGTCAAGGCACCGTTAAGTCATCGTTCTGCCCTTGTGTTACCTTTCAGCAGGCATCGATGGGAGCTTCCAACTACTACCTGTACGTAGCCCGGCCAGAGACCGCATCACAGGGTAAGACGCTCAACGATAGGCGGGTTCAGGTACTTCATAGCGCGAAGCAGTCATCAGTATGCATTAGCTTGTAAGCGCGGCGTCAAGCGCTGCACGCAATACCGGTATCGCTGCAAAGAGCTGTCTGCTGCGACACGGTTACAACGTGTTAGCTAGGAAGGATTTCAGTGCCCTCCACAGTCGATATGATACCCACCAGCCAACCCGTGCCTGTTTATGTAGGCTGTAGCCATTGCTGGAGCGCACAGGTACCTGCAGTCTCTTAGTCACTGAGTCACGTGACATTGAGTGTTGCTGAGGTAAGACTGCGACTTGACCTGGGCTGGCGGCAGGCAGAGCAACAGTTGCGTAGCTCGTAGACCCACCTCAACGTTGAAGCTCCAAATACACTACTCCCATCAAACATCACGAGGCGAACACCATACTGCGTAGCTGAGAATACCCGGTCGTTTCCTCCTCTTTTCCTCTTTAATTGGTCGCATTTAGAGTCAATACCTGCAATCAAGAAGCCAGCAAACATGTCGGACGGCGCGCTGAAGCCCGAGAAGGACTTCTCCAAGGAGGCCGACAAGCTGATTCCCGAGGCGGAGGAGCTTGCAAAGGTACACATAGGCAGAAGGCCGAGGTAGCAGCATGATTTTACACTTTCTAACCAAATGTCTATAGACCGATATCAATGCAGCGATTGAGAAGCTCGCCGGTTTAGAGAAGAAGACACGCCAGGTAAACTTGACGGGTTGCCCCCGCCGATACGTGGTACGTCAGAAGTTGCTGACGGTTCGCTAGGCATCAGATTTAGCTTCGACATCCAGAGTACTCATCGCGACCGTCACGATATGCAAAAATGCAGGCGACTGGGCTTTGCTCAACGACCAGACACTCGTTCTGTCCAAGAAGCACAGCCAGCTCAAGCAAGCCATTACCCGTATGGTGCAGACCGTGATGGGCTTCCTTGACGACACGCCAAATCTCGAGACCAAACTCTCCGTCATTGAGACGCTAAGGACCGTCACTGAGGGAAAGATCTTTGTCGAGGTGGAGCGAGCACGTGTGACCAAGATCCTCTCCGACATCAAGAAGGAACAAGGGGACGTCAAGGCGGCCACGGACATCCTATGTGAGCTCCAGGTCGAGACCTTTGGGTCCATGGATAGGCGGGAGAAGGTTGAGTTCATCTTGGCCCAGGTGGCACTTTGCATAGAAAATGGCGACTGGACACAAGCTGGTATACTGAGCCGCAAGATCAGCACACGGTACCTGAGCCGGAAACCGAAGAAGACGGCGGAGCAACTGGAGAAGGAGGCCAAAGAACGTGAGAAGAAGCGCGAGAAGGGCGAGGAGGTGCCCGAGGAGAAGGAGGATGATGTTACAGACCTGAAGCTCCGGTATTACGAGCAGCAGATTATCCTGGCGAAGCATGACGACAAATATCTCGAGGCATGTAAGCACTACAGGCAAGTGCTCGATACCGAGGCAGTGGAGGAGGATCCGGAGAAGTTGCGTGCTGTAGGTCTACCACATTGAGTCCTGCTTAACTCGCACAGCTTCTTGCTAACACTCAAGCCAGGTTCTTCAACGCATCATCTACTTCATCATACTAGCACCGCACGACAACGAGCAACATGATCTCCTCCATAGGATCCATCGCGACACACGAAACGCGCAGATACCCCAGGATGCCGAGCTCCTCAAACTATTTACAGTTCACGAGCTGATGAGGTGGCCCGAGGTGTCCAAGATCTTCGGCCCGCACCTCTGCAGTACCGAGATATTCGATGCGGAGAAAGGTTCTGACGAGAAGGCCTTCCAGCGCTGGCAAGACCTCCGCAAGCGTGTCATCGAGCACAATGTGCGCGTGGTAGCCAAGTACTACACTCGCATCCGCTTTGACAGACTCACGAAGTTGCTGGATCTTACGGAGGACGAGACGGAGAAGTACATCAGCGAGTTGGTGACGTCGAAGACCGTCTACGCCAAGATTGACAGACCAGCACGCATCGTCAACTTTGCCAAGCCTAGGGACGCAGATGATATCTTGAACGAGTGGAGCTCGAACATGAAGAGTCTGCTCGGTCTGTTGGAACGGATTGATCATCTCATTACAAAGGAGGAGATGATGGCCCGCATCCAGCCTGGTGCCGATGGCAAGGCCAAGAAGAGCAAAGACGCGAAGAAGGGCAAGGAGGTGAAGGCTCATTAGGGGGGGATTATGCCTGTTTGTAAGGGCACGTCATCGACACTTAGGACGTGTTGCGTGTGCCTAGGCTGATGGTCTAGCCTCCTGGCCTAGATTTATTGGTGCATGACGTGTCATGCAAAGGAGGAAGTCACCTCAGACAGCCCTGGATGCTTATGGGATTTGGTTGTACTTGTATGTTCTAGACAGTGCTCTCGGTGATTGGCCAGCGTGATGCACAGAGTCAATCATGATGAATGACTTAGTTCTAACTTCCTCCATGGCTTGCTCTTCCGTCTATCATCCAGTCTATACCCTCTTAGGCTCTCTAAAGCGCACTCTTTCCCTCCTCCTTCTCCTCTACACACTTCCTTATGAAGGCAACCAAAGGCATAGCCCACTCCTTGCTAACTGGAACGTGATGCCCACCAGGATGAGTGTAAACCGTTGGCTCGACACATCTGTCCACCAACCCCTGACTCCGACTCTCATCCACAACCGTGTCCAGCCCGCCTAGGAAGTGCAACGTGGGCGTAGCAATCTTGGGTTCGTATAACCACTTCAACTCCTCGGGGGGCGCATAAAACCCACTGTAGATCACCGAGAACTTGAGCGGCTCACCCCCATTCGCATCTCGCACCGCTTGCGCCCACTCACCCTCTTCTCCGCCTGGCACCTCTCTTCCCCTCTCCATGGCAGCAGCCAGCATTGCCGCGAGTGCACCACCCTGGGAGAATCCCACCACGCCATCGATCGTTCCGCCCTCTCCAACATTCTCCTTGATGGTCTCAGCGACCCTCATCATCCCCTCCTTCAGGAACCGGTAGGCACCAGAAGCCTCATCCCGACGCCACCAAGCCCATGAGTCTAACTCAGAGTCAGAGTCCTCGTCCTCTTTGGCTTGGTAACCCGGGATGTCGCGCGGGCGGAGACGGTTGGGAGCTGTTGGGTAAATGAGGGTTGGGGCCAGGTTGAGAGGCGCGAGCGATTTTATGAGGAGCTTCTCCAGAGCACGGGTTTTGCTGTGGAAGAGGGGCCCGGTTTGCGTGTAGCCTGGTTGAGAAGTCAGTGGGTTGTGGCTGTGAGCAAGCGATGATGAAGGAAAAGGGAGAACAGGTAAGATGAGCGGAGCTGGCTGATGGTTATAGACCACACTCAAGTTACTGAGATGGAGCTGAAAGCCAGCAGGAATACATTGGGTAATATAATGTAGTGTGATCCGTACAATGCCTGAAGAGACTCACCATGAAGCATCAAGATCTTAATCTCCCTCTTGGAAGGTTTTGGCTTCTTATCAGCGCCGACACCGGCTTGAGCCTTGGACGTGTTGTTATCTCCCATAATGGTATATCGTCGAATGCAAAGATACGTTGAAGTGGCTATATGGCTGCGTACAGTGGTACTCAAAGGCCTGGTCAAGAGAACGAACATGTGGTGCGATGTGTTTGTAATAGCGTTGGGCGCATTTAGGATTACAGAGACGAAGCTAAACTCGAAATCCCCGGTTTTAGGTGGTAACTCACATCATATCATCACCATACCGGAAACTCCACTGATATGAGCATATAGAATGTGCTATCACCGATTACAGATCGCGAAATATGCTCAAAATCAAGTTTAAAGATACCGGGACACATTAACTGCCAAAACTGATCGCTGTGATTGTGATTTCCTCAGGTATACCACTGTATGGTAGGATTCTGAGTAAACATGCGCCCCCCTTTATCCTTAGACCTTCTAGATAATCCTTAACCCATCAACCGATTCACAACTTCCACGACTTTGACGATGGTAAGAAAAGTCTTCTTGACGTAGTACGAGGGACACAAAAGCTGATATACCACGACGTCAAACCCAGTGGTAAGGAGCCAGGTATCGAATCGACGTCGCAAGTGCCTTCTACGGCCGCACCACCGACAATCAGCTGCAACAAATCGTGACTCACTGGGTCACAGCAACGATGGGTGATTCTGCAAGAGGACTGTCAAGGTGTCTCAACACAGCTCAATACGGCCTAATGTGCTCTCCTATGGTACAATGCCGCTCCTGATATAATGCCGGCCGTGTCGGATTTGACATCAAGCCAGCTTCTCCTCCCACAATTACCAACATTCAACGACATTTCTTCCCCTCTCCTTGAGTCTCTTAGTGAGCCGCGCCAACCTTGTTCTTGAGCGCAGGGTTGCGGGGGTCGTTCTTCCACTCGTCGGCTGGACGGAGGGTCAGTAAGCGGACGAAGAATTGGCCGGATAGGTAGACGTACACTTCATCATGGCATTCTGGGCAGAGTTGATACCGTAGGCAATGATGAGACCTATATCACAACCAGAGTCAGTGGTGTACTTTCATCCTGCGCCATCCTGATATCGAACGGATGTGGCATATCCGTCCTCCCGCATCGATTCGTCCACAGGTTTCCGGCAAATTACATCGGGGCGACATACCGGCGGCAAGGAAGGGAGCCATCGGGCGCACTAGAAATGAAGTATGTCAGCGGTTGCTACTTCCAGGTCTAAGCAGGATGCGGCCTTTGCAATAGCCATTGGCTCGGCTTGACGTACACACTGGCGTGGGAAACTTCTTGATGGGAGCGGCACCGAACCAAGACATCTTGACTGATTTGTTGCAACGAAGGGAACGACGGAGACGTGTTGGTAACGAGGTGTTGTCGACTGGCAGGTGACGTTGAGAGTTCTTGCGGGCCTTTTCCGAAGTTTGGAGCTTCCCGACATGAACCGCAAAACGATCAACTGCGGCCGGAATTGCAAGGCCGGAACTGAGCTGCTGACATAAGCTTTGCGCGGTCCAGCTGTTGTGACTTACATAAGCTACGCCTAGTGGTAGAAAGGCTTCATCAATCTCAATTGGGCCCATGGCTGTCCGGGTGACATCATTCCCCGCATTCAGAGAGCACAACGGAGCTGGTCGACTCCTGGGTCCCCTTCCCCAGGTTCCCCAATTTGGAGAGCTCCTCGCCCTGAAGCTGCGTCTCATCAAACCACCCTCCATCACTCCTCATCACATCCTGAGTGCGGGGAGAATCTGTCTGCATTGTTCTGCTGCACCTCATTTTCCGTCCAATAAGCCACGAGTCCTACCCTCCATCGTGATATCTCCTTGTTACACCAAAACCAACCGAGTTGATCGAAGCTGCCTGCTTGCTCTGTGTTGCTGCTGCTCCGGAACCTTCAACGGACGTACCGACCAATCGTCTTCTTGCTGCCGACCTTTCACCGTTTGTGTTATCGACGTTTCCCAACAAGCTACCCTGAGCTCTCGCCCAGATCGACTATATTCAAGCTACCACTTCAGCTATCATATTCAAGCCGGTCTTGTTATAAGCCTGCATTAGGGCGGGAAACTCCAGACGAACGGCAAGGTCATTCATCTGAAGCAACTGCTAAGCTGTGATACATCGTCTGCGCCTTTTTCCCTTCCGACAGGCACTTCAAAGATGTTGACACGACCACTCATGCGCGCTCCCAGAGCGGTCACAAGTACCGCTTCCGCCATCCGCGCCTTCAGTTCCAAGCGGACGCCTTCCCTTGCCGATGTCGAGCCCGACCATGTCGAAGCATTTGTCGCCAAGCAGAAGAAGTTCCGGGAGCAGTTAGCAGAGGCACAGAAGCAGCGGGAAGCAAGTGCGTTAGATTCCATTACCCACTCCCAATCCGTCACATCTCCTTCGTCTGATAATGGTTCGTCTACTTCGTCCTCATCTGTCTCCCCTGGAGACACTTTTCCAGACATTGGCCAGGGACTCGGTTCACTAAGTACGGCTCGCGGATCTACAGGAAACGCTGCAGCTTCTTCAGCGACGGCCGCTAACGCTCCGCCTCGCAAGGCTGGACCTCTCACTAACCTCATCTATGGCACCAAGGAGGGTCGCGAGATGGATGCCCAGATCGAAGCTAGCTTCAGTCAAGTGCTCTCTCGCGGGAAGTACGTCCACTCCATCGTGTTTCATGAAGTAAAGCCCGATTGCGTCGATGAGTATGTCGATCTGGTTGGCAAATGGTACCCCAAGATGGCTGGTCAACCCGAGAACAAGGTTCATCTGGTTGGGAGCTGGAGAACAGAGGTTGGCGATTGCGACACGTTTGGTAAGCGCTCTTTAACAACCCCCTGCCGAATCAATGACTGAAGTGAGCCGTCGCACAGTTCACATCTGGGAATACCAGAAATACCAGGGCTATCATGCCTCCCTGCACTCGATTGCCAACCATCCCGACTTCCCTGCCTTTGACAAGAGACTTAAGCAGCTCATCAAAAGCAAGCGGACGTCTCTGATGCAGGAGTTTAGCTTCTGGCCCACCACCCCACCCCGCCAGCTTGGTGGTGTCTTCGAACTGCGCTCGTACACACTGCACCCGGGCAACCTGCTGGAGTGGGAGACGCACTGGCGCCGGGGGCTGAAGGCTCGCCGTGAGGTTATGGAAGGAGTCGGAGCCTGGTTCGTCCAGATTGGCGAGCTCAACACTGTCCACCACCTGTGGCAGTTTGCTGACCTCGAGGAGCGCAAGATCCGCCGTGAGAAGAGCTGGGGCATTGAAGGTTGGGCTGAGACGGTCCATAAGACCGTCCCCTTGATCCAACAGATGAAGAGCAGGATCTTAATCCCCATGCCTTGGTCTCCCGTTGCTTGAGCTGGACTCTGTTCTCTGGCCTATCAAAATTCATTTGCCCCTTTCTGGCGGAGTTAGGTTTGGTCACGGAAAGCAAGTTTTGTTCGCATGTTCTTGTTCTGCCGCAAGTTTAGGGAGTGGATATGGTTACCAATGCATGTATCGGATGGCCCGCATATTGCCTTGCGAGCTGTGTTACTGTCATGAGGGAGAAACATTGCATCATGGGGAATATCAAGCCCGGGAATTTGTATTCACAAAGCTCTATACCCGAAAAATGCCAGATCTCAGTTGGACGCAAGACCAGTCCCGTCAGCCCAGTGATTTTCGAGCATGTCTCAGGCAGCACATGAAGCCCTTGGACTATAAACTTCGATCCAACGCCAACCAATGCGAACAACAACAGCCACCATCGAAAGAGTCTTCACTACTGCTTCGTTCCCACTGACCAAAACCCCCTTCATCTCCATCAGCAGCGCCATCCACAGACCCCCAGGAAGCCGCGCCCGGTCCACGCAAAGCACTCCACCACCCTCGTCCGGACATCTAATCCTCGATTTCCTCCCCCATCACAGCCGCCAGATTTCGCCTGGCAACAGCCAGGACATGGCTCAGCGCCGTCAACTTTGCCGCCAACGACAAGAGACTAGGATCGGCAGTCTCCACCCGGACCTTTTCCCTCACAAAGACGTCTATCTCCTTCCGTCCCAAGGTCACCGGTGCCGAGCCATCGCTCACCGCCCTGCCCAGGGAATGCCCACGTTTTCCTTCCTGCCCTGCGTCGTCGCTTGAGTCCGAACAGCAGAACCCAAACACACGTTCCGCCTCGTCATGTTCCAACCGCCTCGACGTGCCTATCGCGAAGGCCAGTTTTGTGCCAAACCCAACTGGGGTATCCGCGGATTCGAGGCTGCGCAGCCAGAGGACTATGCTCCCGTCTTGTATACCGAGGTGGAATGACAATGGCGGTGGTTGGGTTGCCGGGTTTGAGGGTTTTGGTAGAGGTCCGGGCGGGCAGAAGTGACTGGGGGATATGGAGCGGGTCGTCCAGGCTGGATCGGCTGTTGTTAGGGGCGGGCCCTTTAGGAGAGAGACAGCTTCGGAAAGTGACTGAGAGAGGAGGCGGAGCTGGGCGGAGAGAAAGACCGGGGAGGGTATAGCGGTCGAGCCTGTCGCATCTGGCGATGGGAGCGGTAGATAGGGTTTGGTCGCGTTAGGGCCCGGCGGTGGGTGGCCGTAGCAGTATGTCAAGGTAAGAGCGAGGAGATCGAGGGAGTGGGTAAGCAGGGTGTGTAGTGTCGTTAACGGCTGCAGGTGGATTGGGTGGGTATGGTCGAGGGTAAGAGTCTGCGCTGGGAGGGTTCGTAGCCGGAGATGGATCGTCTGGTACCAGTGCGGTCAGTCAGAGGTACGTTGAAACGGAATCTGAATGGGTAGACAAGAATCGCATACCCCCTTGACTATCCTCGTCCCAACCCGCGTTATGGTTCCTTTGACGATTTCGTTCCTTGGTGTGCTAAGTACCAGCGTACTCCCAGGATCTACCGGGGCAAGGAGCGCATAGCAGTCTTCGAGGCCATGCTTGAGGTCGGTGACGGTGGAATGGAGCTCTTCGAGAAACCAATCCAGCTCACGTTGCTTCAGACCGGTCGCGGTATGAATTAGCACCATCTCCCAGGAATCATCCAAGTCCATAATTTCCCCAAAGGGATAAGGGTCATGGCATTGGTTGAGGGCTTACCTGGGTGGTCTCCCATGCCTCTTTAAGCTTCTCTGGAGCTATAGGTGGCCAGATTTCCACAGACATGGCTACTGACTATATGCTGCAGGCATCCATAATCGTGTGTGTGGGGAACAATGCGTACTCTTAGAATATCTCTATAAGGACAGCTGTTTGTATTGACACTCAAAGATGCTGCCTGTGAAAGTGAGGTCATCCACGGGTGGGGATACTGATCAGCGATAAGGAACGCTTTGTGAAAGCTGAGCTCAACATGCAGCCCAGCAGAGCTGTGACGTGACAGCTGAGTGGAACAGGGGTCGTTAGCGCATCTTGTGCAGATTCTGGGGTGAAGTGCAACCCTCCAAGATCACTCATCAGTCACAACTCAATTCACACTCATAGATATCTCCCACCAAAATACATTTGGCCTACACTACATTTCACATCACCTCGGACATCTGGGGCTGTTGATCACTGTGAAGAATTTGCGCACTGTTTTAGTCCTTGTTTTCTTGGGTTACCCTACACAACTAGGCACAACAAGGATCCATCACATCGCTGCAATCTATCCTGTAGCCTTGCGCCGGAACAGATTACAGGACACATAACCAAGTCGAAGTGATCATCACATCTACAATGGATACAGACAAGTCCAAAATACCGTTGCCTAACAGACCGGAAGCCAAGTTACCCGTGGTTCCCAAAGGTAATCTTGTCCACTTCCAATGGGTCGTTTTACCTCACTGATCCTCACTATCGCTAGGCTTCCGCGTCCAAAAACGCCCACTCAACCGGCGCACCCCCCTTTCCCTCGGTAAAGTTGACGCAGATGGCTATGCATCCCCATCATTCTACAGCCCAAATGGAGCCGTCACCAGTCGCCCACCAACATGCATCTATGTGTCAACCAAGACGCCCTTCATGGCCGTCGTGAAAAAAGTGCGAAAGGCACTCGAGGGAGGCAACGGACAACCGAGGTCTACGAGGGGACTACCGCTCACTGCCCAGGTTGCCGCGTTGAATACTGGTGCCGGGGGTAGTGGACGGCAAGAGGGCAATGCTAATGGGAAGAAAGAGGTCGTGATCCTTGGCACAGGCAGAGCAATCGAGAAAACATTGAATGTGGCGGCCTGGTTTCAACGACAGCCGGATTGCAAGGTGAATCTGAGGACAAGGAGTGTCGCGGCTGTGGACGACGTTGTGCTAGGCACGGGAGACGAGGAGAATAAGGAGCTGGATCTTGACGAGGCTGATGGAGAGATGGACATGGAAGGCGGTGTCGCTGATGCTGAGGACTATGCCAGAGTGAGGATGATTAGTTGCCTGGAAGTTGCGGTTTGGCTGCGATGAGGGCGAACACAACAGATCCGCAGCCAGGGAAGGAGTCGGGCCACAGAAAGACTCAGTGCTGTACAGGTTTAGAGAAGTGCTGGTTAAAGTTTATGGCACCGAGGTTAAGAGGACGAAGGCATCCCATGATGACCTCCGTAAAATGCACAAACAGTCTGGGCCAGTCTAATCGATGGTTCAGTAATGGCCGGATATTGGGGCGAAACCTGAACTATTTCACACCAGGGAGTCCGATTCCCCAAGGACGCGAGGTGAAACCGAATGACTTCAGCGTGGAGGCACTGAGATGTCGGTTGTGGCTGTCTTGATGTCGAGTTCTCAGGACCGGGGATCGAGATCGTCACGGCCCGAGTTCTGGAGACGAGCTGCTTACCGCGGCAAGCCAAAGAATCAATTACTGTTTCACTAAAAACCTGATACAAATGCGTTGTCCACGTCGGAAGAATTCTAGATGGGGTTGTTGAGGAACGCCGGGCTGCTGTGGAATGCAAGCAGTCGTCAAAACAACAACGACCGCGTCATGGCAGGTTTGGGCACCGTCCACGATGTTGGGCCAAGTCTGATTGAACAGCTTGCATTACTGTACGCGTCAAAGAAAGATAAAATAGAGAGCTAGAACGGGAGGTTGAGAGATCCTGACATATCGACAAGTAGACCTTGGTTAGGAACCAGAGCCGCGTCCTTGATTCAAGCTCAGGGGGACACGCCGGGAGAGGCTGAGACCCGCGTCTGTCGGCCGCAATAACGGTTACATCCCTGTCGTTTCGTCATCTGAAAGATGGTTAAAGACTCAGGGTCTTTACATGGAACAAGATTGGAATCTCAACATGCGTACACCATTACCGAGCTGGGCAACTTTCATTCGGCATACGTCCCTATCTCGGCCAGAGCACGCGCTGGACATCTGAGACCATGCCGATTTATCCACCCTGCTGGAAATTTGTGCAGATTTTTCACAATGGGTCATAAGTCTCGAGCCTTCGCCGGAATGTGCGCCCGAGAGATTACCCGATCGGGAAAATGGTAGCCAAGGACAACCCAGGTTTGGTGCCTGTACCTGACAGATGATACGTAATAGGCGCAACCAAGCCCGAGCTAATTTCGACCCACGACAAACTGGACCCATTCCTTGATTCACCTTGGGAGCTGTCGCGCGCTTGCCTGGACTCTGAATTTGTCCAACATGAATAATGATTCGATCCAGCATGAGTTAGAGTCTATGGTAGTCTTGTGCAGAGCGGCTATGAGTTTGGCGAAGCGGCGGGCAGAGGCACCGACAGTTACTGCCGTACGGCCCTTGAGGCCCAGTCCCTGGTTTTTGGAAGCGTGTAATTTCCCGCATGAGGCCAGGAGATCAGGGCTCTTTGTAAGGCCTTCTTGGCGTGCAAACACGGAGCCGAAGTGACGGACTGGTGATACCGTCCTCCAACAGGGGGGGGAAGTTAATGTCCGTGCCCTGTATATCGGCCCATGCACTCAGGAGCAGTTGAGGTATACACAGTTCGGCCTCACAAAAAGACGCGCGGGTGCTGGGCTCAGATGAGAATGAGTAGAGAGGACAGCATGATGTAAAAGCGCTCCTGGTTAAGTCAAAGTCCAGAATGACCCGGCGTCAAGTTACACATCTGGGGCCCGAGCACCTGTTTGCCTCACCATGCATTTCCAGGTTGGTACCTGCATTTGATCTACGGCCAACCCCACTTGGTCTGATTGCATGTTTCTGGTTGGTCGGTCGCAAATGTCTTCATTTCGCTCCACTGATGCGATTTAGCTGTGATTGGACGCAATGTCATCGTTGGGCTTCCCTCCCACGCCCGCTCTTTTCCCCTTCTTCTTCCCACCTCTCCCCCGGCACGTTTGTAACGCCTTGCGCTTCATCTTCACTCCTTCACTTTCTTCGCGATAACCGCAACCCACAGACTTCGTTGGCAAAGTCTACCACATCGTCAGTCCTGACGCTCCATCTTTCGCATTCGACTTTGAGAGTCCGTCATTCTCTTTGAATCACTCAAAAACCAGCATTACACTACATCGTCGCTCAACAGACCGACTCGTTTCCCTCCCAGTCAGATATATATCCGTATCTGCGTGATTTGGAGGAACCTTTGTGATACCTTCACGTGTCGTCAGTCATATATAAGACAGTCGATCGATCCAGCTACCTTGCGCCGACCACTACAACGCCTCAAAACCACCAACGTGGCCATCTCTCAGATACCAAGAATACTCTCGATACGATGCATCTCCCAACGATAGCCGCCACCATGCTGCTCCCGCTTCTCGCGGCTGCTGATCTTGGAACCACCACCTCCACCTTCACCGCTACGCAGACGGCAACCGTCACGCTCAAGCGTCTTCACACCGTCACCTCGACGTACGCCGTCAACTCCACCACCATGTACATGCCCACCGGCGCCTCAAGCTCTTCCTCCACCTCCGCCGCCATCACCAGCAGCGTTACCTCGTACACGCCCTCGGCGACACCAAGCCCCATCTCCAAGAGCGGTGCTTCCACCCTGAGCTCCGCTCACATCGCCATTGCCGGTCTCGCTGGTATGGCTGCCGTCTATCTGCTTTAAGGAGACGGAGCTCCCGATAGTGGACACCACGAGCTGGCGGAAGCTGGCTTTATTGGGCTACCATACCCAACACGAACTCTTCGATGCGACATCACTTCATATCTTTCCTTTGTATTGAGGCGGATGAATTCTTTCAAAAGCTACTGAGCACATTTTCCTTTTACGACCAACGACCCTTGAACGAACTGCTTGTTTCTCTCTAAGCAGCCAAAAGTTCTTCCCGTCACACTGGGGTCTCCTCCGTCCCCGGCTGACTCGGCTCTTTATACTGTTCGATTCGTTCTCCAGCTCCTCTACGGCCTCACCTACGCTCCGCCACTTGCATTTCCTGACCGCTTGCGGACAGATCAACCACGCGATACCCCATACCTTCACCTTCTTCTGTGCCATATTCGACACTATGGGTCGGCTTGTCCACCCGTATACCACTTTTCCAGGGGCGTCAGGGGAGGTGCGTTTGGCGAGCTGGCTGGACTCGGGAGATGCCTTGCACATCTTCATTCTCATTTACCTCGGGGGTTGATTTATTCGAAGTTGGATTTCTTGTGGATATACTTTTGGTGGTTCACTTTTGGCTATGATGAGAGATGAGATGCAATTGCATTTTAAATGCTTTCACAATGTCTTGCTTCTGGTGTTTTTCTCCCCCCTTCAAAGAAGGGACCTTGTTTGATACCCCACCGCTTGGAGAGCAGTTGTAGAGATGATTTCAGGAACTACTCGAAAATGCATTTGATGGAGGACTTATTCAGGTCGCTTCTGTGTCTATCGGAGGATCCTGCTCGACCACTCTCTTATTTCTGTCTATAACACTGAACTGTGGTTGTTTTTACAAACATGAGCACCGAAATGACGTGGAGAGTTACTGTCAGAAACGTCCATGAGGTTGCTACTTAATCTCCATGGCAACGCCCTGCATCATTGACAACAACAGTCCCTTAGTATCACCGGGACAGGCCTTAATGACCGCTATTTCATGGACATCTGTCACGGCAACCAAGTACCCCTTCTAACGGGTTGCTAAGTACGTCATGATCTGTCTCGAAAAGCCCGTCCCGTCCAATGTTTCAGCCATCATCTGCGGACGGCTTTTCACAGCAACACAAGCTTTCGACCTCCGGGAGTGGCTTCTTTCAGTCGTCATTGTGGAAAGCAGAATCTGTCTCAATCTCAGGCCCAGACTCAATCAGATCTCACTCTTCGGTCAGAACTCAATACGGTGGACCCTTCTACAGTAGTACATCCCTTGTGTAACAGACACACGTTCCCTTTCAACTAAGAAGTCTATAAACAGTCTAAATTATTCTATTCCCAACATCTTCTGAACATGATCATGCCAAGATCGAGGAATGCCCGATGTCAAAGTCATAGCAGGTACATATCACTACCCCCCAAAACATGCAAGAACATGTCACTATCTGCGTCAAGACGCCATATATCCATGCCTTACCATGCGCGCAACAGTGATCTCTCAAAGCATGCATAGGCCAATCTTACAACCAAAGTACAGCGACAGTACTAGCAAAAGTGGCAAAGTTCTCAGCCCAGCGAGCCAGGTCGACGCTGCTGCGGCTGACCATGTTGACTGAACCAATAGTGTCCAGGTTGTATACCACGCCCATGTTGTCATCCGCCCAGAAGATGCGGCTTTGGCACTGCTCGCCTGCCGTCCTGGTGCTGCAACGTGTATCATAGTTGTTAAAGAAGCTGTACAGGCCCGCGCCGAATATGACCACGTTGTGAGAGTTGAGGACTCGCAGACCCCAAGCCATGCCACAAGCCGGGCTTCCTGTTGGCGTCCATGGGATGGTGAAGGTATTGTCCGAGCCTTGACAGACGCTCGCAAAGTCGGGATCCGATAGTGCGACATTGACGGCGGAGAAGGGAGCTGGGGCGGGCGGGTTGGGCTGGTAGTAAGGCGTTTCCGTCTGGATCTGTCCCATCCAGATGTCGCGAGTGTTCACGAGCTGGTATTGGTATAGAGTGTGATGCTCGACCGACGTGGCAACGAGCCATATGCCGCCAGATGCTGACTCGACGAGCAGACCACGGCCAGCATATACGTTGATCTGTGTGTTGTTGGCATCCTCTATGTCGTGATCGGCTACCCAAATCCAGCTGTTCTCCACGTACAGGTTGCCGGCTGTGCGGGTGATGTGGAAGGACATGTAGGCGGCGATGCAATCGGGATTAGGCACTGTGGCAACATTTGGCGTCTTGGGACACTGAGCCACCTGAAGTTGGGAGCCAGCAAAGCCGCCCACACGGACATGAGCGTCCCATAACCCAGAAGGCGGAGAGCTGGCCGGTGTCCTGACGTTGTACTCAATGAGAATGGCACCGGCCGTACCGCCTTGTGTGGAAACGAAGATGTCGCTGATCTCCACATAAGCTAGTTGACCTGGGGAGCCAATCTGCAAGACCGCTCGGGGGTTGTTGATGTCCGAAAATTTGGATCCGGCTCCGAGGATGACGGAGGACATGCCTTCGCCGACAATACGGATGTTGGAGAGGATATTCACCGTGTCGCTCACCTTGTAGTAGCCTGCATCAAGAAACACCACGACGCCCTCGTTGTAGCGAAGTGCACCCATCAGGAACAGAGTATTCAAGGCCTTTGTGTCATCAGTGATACCGTCGCCAACCGCACCGAAGGTACGAGCAGACAAAAACTTCGATGCTGGCACATCTTCGTATTGAGGTTTGGATCGTTCGTAAAAGCGGTTGCCCTGAACCAGCACAGGCGGTCTTGGGAAAACCAACGGTTGACTGCCAAAGTAGGCGTAGGGACCCTGAGGTACGTACCAATTTCCCTAATGGATGTCAGTCAGCAGCTGACATGTCTTTTCCATCAAGGGAGACCTGCCATAGCATATCCTGGTTCGCTAACCACGCCATCACCAGATCCAGCAAGATAAACTGTCCCGTCCGGCCCTCCAAAAACCGTGGGAACATTTTCAAACCTGACGTTCTCCATGACGAAGGAACCCTGTCCAGTATCGTTCGCCGGGTTCCTATCTGTTATGATGGCCCTGTTGACATTGGTAAAAGTGCTGTCGAGTAGCGTCACACCGCCAACGTTACTGTTGGCCATGTCAATGCCGACGTCGCAGCCGATGATGTTCAACGACTTATAGGTCCATCCCCAATTCCAAAGCTGCTTGACAGCCGTTCTGGAACCGACGAAGGTCAGGTTTCGTACTGTATACTGCTGATTACCGAACTGGACACCATACAGGCCGCCATAGAAGACGAGATCGTTGAGGAAGCCGCCGCTCCCTTCCTCCATAAAGATACCCACATGTACATCGTTCGGTCGGCTGGAAAGCTTGAACACGCAGTTCTGAATGCTTGTGGCTTGGGAACTTGGCCAGTGCTGGCCGCCATTCTGTCAGCAAAGTCCTGTGCGATCGTTACGGCCAAGGACGACATATGGTCGAGGCACTTACAATCCCACAAGCTCCGATCTGGACGTCAGTGGTGTCGAATATGATGTTCCTTATTTGGCGGAAGAAGACATTGGTGCTTCCGAACTGGAGATAGCCAGCATTGGTGTATCTATCAGCCTCGACCAGGCACAAGGTGCCGGGGCTGAAGTCGGGCGTCCCTTTGATCACGGGCATGTTGGTGGGATCCCCAATGAGTTGTGTGTAGTAGTAGTCTATGATGGAGCTCGAGATCTTGTATGTTCCAGCTGGCAAGTATACCACTGCTGGAGTGACTGTCGAGCCAACACATGGCGAGTCACCGCCGCACCGATTGCCATCCTGAATGGCACGATTAATGGCTCCTGTGTCGTCCGTGACTACGAAGTAGCGTTAGCATTTTCCGTTTCTTGAGCTTGTCATGACTCAACATACCACCGTCTCCTACGGCACCATAGTCTTTCACATTGCGGAACACTCGGTAGTTGGGGTCTGGGTTGAACGAGGATCTGCCCTGGTGTGCAATCTCTTCCATCCAGTAAGCAGCATGAACGGTGACAGCCACGGCCAGTAGTTGGAGAAGCCACATCTTCACCGGCGCCCAGGAGAATGAGGAGGGGGCGGAGACAGAGACAGGAGAAGCGCATGCAACGTGTAGAATTGACTAACTTCGTTGCGAATCTGGCAAAGTAGCGGGCTGGACGATCATCAATGACGGACACTATCACAAAAGGAAGACAACTGCCCGAGTTCAGAGTACCAGGGTTACTCTTGGAATGGGAATGAGCAGTGGTCACTTGCGCCCATTTCAATAACGATGGGTTGCATAGGTGCCCAGTATAATGGCAATGGCGACCGGCCAGGATGCTGCTGCTTCCTTCTGAAGTTATGGAGAGTCTACAGGTACCTGTGGTCTGTAACCATGCTGACAATTTCGTGGGCTGGAGGCCCAAGGCGTACCACGGTGTTTGCGATAGATCATCTTCATACCTTTAGCATTATTATGTCTCAGAAACTTAGGTTTCTTCAAATCCCCTAGTTGACCTGTCTTGGTTACAATCTTGATTGGACTGAAAGTGGCATTGACAGCTTTCCTGCCGGCAGGTACCAGGTAAGGAAGTAATACACCAGGAAGGTGGTAAGGATGAGTGTGCCTGCTGATGTTCCTTCCATCTCTTGCTAGTAAGAGATCAGCAGCTTCGACGAGCTGCGGAGGCGAAGGTAGATGATCTGGTCAGGTACCTTGAATGCCCAAGATACCTGTAGGCATGATCTCTTGGAAGTTCTGCTGGAGATGGTCGATCTGAGCCCAGACACGTTGCCCAGGTACTACCTAGGTCAGGTACCTTGGCTAGAGTATATCGCCGCGTCCGTCTGGCTTGTAGTCCTCTAGTCCTGCTAGGTTTCGCGACTTCGTTTCGCATTTCAGACCATACCTACCTACTTTCTGTTCAGCATTGGACTCGCTCTAGACACTATTCAGGGCCGGATTTGTTCAAATTGTGGAAACCTTTGCGTTTCTAATAGTGACGTCCACCAGGGAAATTGGTACGTACCTCAGGGTCTCTACCTATGGCTAGTACTATTGATGGCCTTTTTGATGCCCGTCTTCCGTAAGAACATACTTTTGCTGCAAGGACTGTAGTAGCATGTCGGAGAGTGCGTTTTGAGCTACACTTTCGTCGTCATAATGGTGGCCGAGTCTGAGTTGAATGATGAACCCTACCTGAAAATGGGTAGCTGTGGCAGTCAAGTATGGATTGAGACAGCCGAGAACTAATCACACCACATCAAGGTCGTCTTTTCGATGCTGCGCACACTCTCATCGAAGAGAACGACAGTATTTATTGACCAGATGAAAGAGGTACGGGAAAGAGTCGAGAGAAAAGGTATGAGAAGAGAAGGTTGTCTGCCTTGAACTAGCTTCATGATTCAACTTTCTTGCCCTTAGCCCAGCTCCTTGTCTCTACGCTTTTGTTCCATGTGCTGCATCTGTGATTCTGCCCAACCAATGTAAGCTCCACCATGGCCGGGCGTCTTGCCATTGGCAATTAGTATTGATGGAAACGTTCTGAAAGTGTAAGCCAGAAATGGCAAGCCTCGCATCTCGCTCAGGCATCCAAAAAGCAAACTTGTCGCATACACACAGCTACAGGTTACACAGGCCAGGCGAGCGGCAGCCAGGGCACAACACACTGGTTGGCAAGACGGATAACGGAGCTAAGCAACGGCCTTTTCGTGTTGCAGCCTTCTGTTGCGTGCCGCCGAACAAGCAAGCAACAGTGCTGGCCACGTAGATGGCTGTTCTTCACATACCTGGTAGTGTTTTCATTGGATAACGATTAAGCTCACTGTTAAAGGCCCGTATATGGGAAAGTCTGTATCACACCTCGCTAAGGATAAGACGGTTCAAGTCCGCGACGCCGGGCTCAACTCTGTCAGCACAATGGGATTGACAGAAAGGTGAAGGCAGGTACCGGGTCGCTGTTCACTTGCTTTACATCATAGCTGTCAGTGCCGATGCCGGATTCGAGATATTGCGATTGGTGTACCTTGCCATTACTGGTAACGGATCGGGCTCTTTCGCCATTGATAATCATGCAGCTACGATATAGAATGGGCAATAAGAGAGAACTACCTCAATCCAGTATTACCTTCGAAAACGGAAGTGCCAATGAAGTCATCCTGAACAAGTCGCAAACTGAATACGCGTGTCAGCATGCCTGTGGAGATATTGAACAGACGTCTCTCACAGATCTATCCTACCAAATCCCGTCCAGGCCTACGCAGTGAACCTCCAGGATGTGTGTCCATGTCACTGTTACAGGCTTGGATGGGATGTGACCTGGTCTCGCTTGCAGTGACCTGACCCCGAGGGGCCGTCCAATTTCGTCAGTTCTGTCTGCAACCCACAGATTGGTGATAGCTTCGGCTACATGTACCGTAATGCCACAACGACGCCCAGATTGGCGGAGATGGAACGTGGGCAGTGTGCAGTTTACACCCTACCGGCATCAGGAGGATTGTGGAAGGAAGCGCACAACTGCACCTGCCTCAGCAAGCTCCTGCCATGTCAATGCAGGGTCAAGTAACCAAGACAGCATATTAAGTTATCCCATGTGAGACAAACCACAAGAGCATGCAATTAGCGGGTATGCACTTATTAACGAAAATATGCGACTGTAGGGTATATCATGCGAATAGGGGCTGTGATGCGTCTAGAGGCGACGACCAGGTAACCAACTAAGAAAGATACAGTAGAAGCTGTGTCCCTCTTCTTCCAGAATTCTTTTCTCTTTTCCTCTCTTTCAATCAATGGTCGACTCCCCAAGGTACTTCCCTCACCTCCAATAGTACCTTACCTTACACCCAACCCTGATGCAGTGTGCCGTGGCGCACCACAGTAACACAGCCATCAGAGGGTCACGGAACCTCAACAACTCACCAGTAACTGGTCACAGGAGCGATTGACCAGGTCGGTTGTACAAGGTACTCCAAGCGTTCACCACTTTTCTTTCACAGCAAACCGTGAGACATCAACAACATCTTTTCTGTTTTATACATTGTACCTCCCTCAACCCTCTCATACCACGCCATTTAGTCGCTGCTATATAGCCGGCATTATTTCATATCTTCGAGAAGCGAATGCTTTGAAATCTCAATATAGTACTGGAAAATGATCGAGAACCGAAACGTTCAGCAATCCATCTGAAACCACTGCCATCTCAGCAACTCGACATTTCTGGTGACAGGGCCTGCAAACTGAGTGATTAGCGCAAGCTCTTCGGGATCAAGAACGCTCAGAAGCAGTTGGTATTCCAACCCTTACCCAGCCCGGACGTTGTTGTGCCGATGGTCATGTCACCAGCCTAAACTGCTTTGACAATCAGACGCGGAGGACAGGACCATGTTGGAAGAATCAAGTATGCCGGTGGCGGCCTTGCCTGACGAGAGACTTCCTGTTGGTCACGATATTCCCGGTAACGACTCTTACATCACACATGTCATTCAACCAGGCCCGGATGAGGAGATCCCTCTGTCTCGCGCGGTATCAGTACCCCCGGTAATCGACACACCGCCCACAATCGGTCAGACCGGTGCAGACGACTCGGAGACTGACTCTGGCGAAGACTCTCAGCATGTATGTGCGCCGGACGGTGAGCCAGTGGTTCCAGAAATGGGTTATAAGGACAACCACGAGTGGCCGTTGGTGTTTCCTCCAGTCGCATCGTATGAGAGAGACCTAATTCTTCAGCGCCCTCATCTTGCCTGTTCGACACACGCTCAACTTCTGGAGTTGTTTCCGGCGGCCTCGGGCGGATATGTCCGGCCATGCAACTCGCAAGCTGGTCTGGTTGCAAACGAGTCTCTCCACAACTTCACGATGCCCCATCAAGATACGGACCATCGATCAGACACCGTCTATCAGCCATATATTGACTATGACTACCAGTCTGCTACCACACCACTGGCCGCTCCCTCAACTTGGATAGGCATACCTACATCGAGTGACCATAGTGGTCACCCAGAGACTGAGGCAAGCTCGACAGGAGAAGTTGGAGGAGAGGACGACATCCCCCAACCCACAGGCACCACAGATGATACGGAAGAGCCCAATGAGGAAGATATTGAAGCCGTACAGCAGGCAGAAGAAGGTGGCAGTATCATAGTCGATAGCGACGACATGGCCTCGGATGCTGGTTACGAATCTGATGGTCGTAGCTCAACCACATCTTCGATTGCGAGCAGTTTTAGGGAATTCCTGTACGAGAATGGTCGTCGCTACCACAAGTTCCGGCCCGGTCGGTATAATTTCCCAAATGATGAGTCTGAGCAAGAGAGGGAGGATATGAAGCACGGATGCCTTCTCCTTCTCTGCCAATCCCTTCACCTTGCCCCTATCCTTAATCCTCATGAGATTTTGGACATCGGTACCGGAACAGGTATATGGGCTATTGATAGTGAGTTTATCTGTTCCCTTCATGACGAGTCTTACCGGAAGAGAAGCTGACACAGAATCGTTAGTGGGCGACAAGTATCCCAGTGCCAACGTGGTCGGCATTGACCTCTCCCCCATCCAGCCTTCATGGGTTCCTCCCAACGTATCCTTCGTCCTCGATGATATTGAAAGTGACTGGCTGTACGGAGAGAACCACTTCGACTACATCCATAGTCGCCACACCATCATGGCCATCAAGGACTGGGCTCAACTGTTTGATCGCGCCTACTATCACCTCCGACCTGGCGGGTGGATCGAACTGCAGGAGATCAACCATTTTCCCATTAGCAGCAACAACTCCATGGGAGCCGACCACCCTGTTGCTAGCTTTTGGAGGAATATCAACGATGGCTTGACCCAGCTGAACGTCGATTTCAACGCCGCTAGCACCGGCAAACTCGTCGACCTCATGAGGCAGGCCGGCTTTGTCAACATTGTCGACAGAGTCATGCATATCCCCATCGGCACTTGGCCGAAGAATAAGATTCTCAAGCAAGTCGGCCTTTACTGGAGGACGATACTGCTAGACGGCTTGCAAGCTATCGCTCTGGGGCCCTTGACCCGAGGTCTTCACTGGTCCAGAGAGCAGGTCGAAGTCTATCTCATTGACGTCCGTCGTGGTTACCATGACAATTCGGCCCTGATGTACATGCCGCTTCACATCGTCTATGGCCAGAAGCCTTAGCTCGGATCTTAAGGTCAGACCGAGAGGAGAGTTTGGGTTGAGGAGATTTGTGTGCGCACACACAAGGATGGATGTAATGAAGGAGGGAAGAAGATGTATCCTTTGCACAGAAGAGGGAGGGTATCTTCAACTCGATGGTAACGCGTCAAGATCTCCTTTTTGGTTGGCACAGTCTCTCTGCGGAAGATGTGTATAATACCGGTAGACAATTGCTTCAGAGTGTATTCTTCCAAAAACCTGTGGTCACCCAGACTGGCGCCAGATGGCGATCGTCAGCGGAGACATGCCCCCTTTCAGCATGACCACAGCGTTATCTTCTTGACTGCAGCGATCTCTCCAAGTGAATCGAACAGGGCATGCTCCGAAGGAGGTCCTCATCAACCGTATCTTGATGCATGTAGACAGAGCGTGTTATCGGCCTTGCAAGGTTATCCCCTTCCCGTCCTTTCCCGCCACTCCCACTAGCCGGCAAGCTCGACGCCAGGCACCCAGCTATGGATTAACCCAGACGCAACAAGCTCATCGACTACCAGAGTACTACTGCAAAAGCAGCTTCCGCACCGCATTACCCGGTGACTCGCTCTCTTCTTTGGATTGTTCTGTAGGTCACACGAAGACATTGAGGACCCCTAGTTGACAAGGTCGATACATTGGGCTCGCGTCATGACGGTGATATAGGCGAGAAGTTTAACGATATGTCTCGCGCATGTAGCTGGATACGAATATTTCGAACGGCGTAACGTTTGGGGCCCGCCATGAGGCTTAAACGTGGAAACATGGCTGCTGCAGCGCTCAATGGCTGGTGGATGCTTTTCGTCAATGCCACCTTATGCAGCTTTGGCCTAAGAAGGGTACGGTACCCAAGCCGCGACTGCTGAATCTGCACTGTGTT
Source organism: Coniochaeta pulveracea (assembly GCA_003635345.1). Classification (NCBI taxonomy): domain Eukaryota; kingdom Fungi; phylum Ascomycota; class Sordariomycetes; order Coniochaetales; family Coniochaetaceae; genus Coniochaeta; species Coniochaeta pulveracea. The sequence goes on along the minus strand of QVQW01000045.1, from coordinate 30,780 downwards.
TGGTCGTTTCGATTGCGGCAACCTGGAACCAACCACAATCACACAAACAACGGCATTGAGCAATCTGCAGACATCAGACGCAACATCTCTCGGCGACCTGTCAACTTTTTGAACGTCAACTAGATAACTCAACGTCGGTTATGTGCGTCCCCCGTCGGACAGGAAGTGTCCATGAGCCGTCACACCAAACTGGTGGTCAACATGGCATCCTAAGGCCCGTCCGTTCCGTGAACGTGCCTTACCGAGCCCAGTGAGACGCCATTGTCTCACCTGACAAGAGACAACAAGAAGACCCAGGCCACGGAGGTGCATAGCGAAGTACTCCGTACCTCTACCCTTCTTTCGCACTCGACTAGAGCACGCACGACAACTGCCAAGCGTCTAAAATGCCACGTCGTCCTGCAGTCCTGAGTTCAGGATTCCCTGTAACTGGAGATATAAAGAGCTCAATCCTATCTGACGTCCAACAGGAAGCCCTGGACATGGTAGCTTTTGCCGACTGGATAGCACATTCGGTACTATGGTTGCGGTCGGCGAGGATGACGAAGGAAGGAAGACTCCATTCGGAAGGAGCGGTGGACCCATGGTCGGTGGAGACGATGGCCCGGGGACTTGGCGGAAGCGGTGAACAGGGAGGTCACGGACTGCCCAAGAGGCTTTTCACAGTTAATTGTCGCGCCGTCCTCTTTTCTTCTGCTCGCCATGTTACAAATAACCTAGAAACCCGACCAGCATGCCAACGGTCGCGTCCCCTCACTACACCTGTCAAGTCGGGGGTGGCTTGTCGCAGCTCTTGCATGTTGGCTGCTCCTTGGACAACTGACAGAACAGGCAGGTTTCCCAGTTGGATGGCCCGCATATTTGTTCTTCAGGTGACACGGGAGAGAGATGTAGGGTAATGCTACGTGTATTTTGGACACGGAGAGCAGTTTTGGTTTGTCTGTTCAAAGATCGCAATCACGCACACACGCACCCACACGCCGTTCTGCTAGTCTGCCAGTCAGTCGGTCTTGGGCCGGTTTGCGGTCCCAGGTTCATCCCTCATCCCTCGGGTACTCCCAAGCGGGGCTGGAACTTGCATCAAGTGTGTTTACGATGGAGACAAGTGACCATTAAGACGACTCAGGACTAGCCCCTCCTGCAGAGAACGGTAGTTCAAGAAGCCCGATTGACAAGCAGCAACAGTCAGAGGAGCTGCCCATTCCCGGGAGTGAGTGTGATATGCTGGAATGAGGAACTCAAATCCACTAGCAACTGAGTACGGGGGTCTCATGCACAGTCTTATCGAATGTCTTGTTCTTTCTCGTCTCCATCCCGCACCCGTTTCTCCAGTGCTGGTGGCTCTGGATAAGAGGATCACGTTGTCCTGGTTTCTGCTTCTGCATTCTTCCTCTGTTTCCACTCCTTCCACCCAGTCTGCTTGTCAGTCTAATCTGATCCATGATATTCTGAATCTGGATATTAGAGGCCATCGATTCATAACTTCTCGATCTTGGTTTGACCCCGATCTTTGTCTCATGCCCGAAGGTTTGTGCTGTGAGTTATAAGTGACGGACCTAACAGCGTAGACGGCTCATCCGGCAAGCTGCATCACAACAACTGCATCCGCCTTCTGCCACCATCCCCTCATTCCGTGCTGGCCTTTGGACCAGAAAGTCCAACCCGTCAGGTTGTGTATAGGCAGTCACCCGTGCTGCCGTGCCACCCTCTGAGAGCCCAAAGGCGACAGCAAATCAGGCCACAAAACGACGTGACATCGACCAACCGCTCGGTGCTGGACAAACCCTGCCATTCCATCTTTGTTGGGAAACCCGGTCACCTGGAAGCCGCCCCCCTAGAACCCTAGCGAGGAGAAGTAACCCTCCACGTTGGGAAGAGAAGGATAACGTGGGGAGGCGTCCAAGCCAGTCTCGGCACACACGAACCGCCCATTCGGGAACATCTGAGACACACAGCAACCTTCGAGACTCGGCAGGCACTGGCCGGTTTTGACGAGCAGCAAGTTAGTATTCCGATCTGTCTTTGGTAAGCCACGCATATACGTACTACGACATACAGACCCCTTATAAGCCTACATCATACATCGAGACGCCCTCTCTTGTGCCCCTGGTTTCCCGAAGAACACCACCCCAAATCCTCATTACCCAACTTCACGCCCCATTTCTTATTTCCCTTGCCTCCGGAAGGCCTGATTGAGTTGTTTTCCGTGTCCAACCCATGTATATTTGGTTGTGAATGCAAGGCCTCGTCACATGGCGTCTGCATTGTCGCAGTTCACTTATTGTCTGAGTTGTCATAACACTAGTTTTGGTTACTGCTGGGCTTTTACAAGGCCTTGGAGGAGTGGAGCAACATGGGTTCAGATTCACTTTCAACCTTCGCCAGGGATGAATTCACGAAGGCCACCGAGCTAACCCGCCGATATAGCATTAGTTACTTGCTGGCACTGTTGTATAAGAATCGGGAGGATCTAATCCCTTTGGGCGCTGGAATTTGGAAAATCTTCAACCAAACAATCGACTCGAGTCAGCGAGTCAAGTCAATATCAACATCAACATCAACAAACACCAACTCTGGTAATCGGAGAACATTTTTCAGGATGGTCAAGTTCAAGTTGAGCTCGCTGCTGCCGGGCTCCAATGCCGGCACTACAGAGGCCAAGGATGTCAAGCAGGCCAATCGTCGATCCTTCTCTGGTTTGATGACCAAGCCAAAGGGTGATGAGACCAAACAGTCTATCGCAGAGGCAGAGACTGTTATGGATCCTCCGTCCAAGATGACCCAACTGGCGAGCAAAATCAGCCAAGAGACGGCTAAACTCGAGGCATACTTCAAGGAAAACAATCTGCCTCTGCCCAGCTTCGACGTAGATGCTGACCTAGACTATCACCACAAGCTCCCAGCCCACATCAAGCTCGCACGACAGGAGATCATCTACGCAACCAAGGAACTTCGTGATCTCACCGTTGGACCCCGCGAATCCGTCCGTTGGTCTACATGGGAGCATCTTGATGTTCTCGCCCTTCAGACTCTCAACCACTTCAACATTGCCAAGCTCTTCCCCATTGACAGCACCATTACCCTCGGCGAACTCCAAGCCAAATCCCGCCTGGACTCCGTGAATCTCGCTCGCCTCGTCCGTTATGCCATGACCAACAACATCTTCCGCGAAGTGTCGCCCGGCGTCATTGCCCATACGGCCGCATCCCGCTGCATCGCTGAAGATGACGACTTGCAAGCCTGGATAGGCTTCAACACGGAGGATATTTTCCCGGCCTCAGCTCATGTCCTGCAGGCCCTCGAGATCTACCCACAGGCTGTGGAACTGACCCAAACGGGATTCAACTTCGCCTTCGACACTGTCGAGAAGGAACCCATGTTCGTCACTTTCGGCAAGGACCCCGCCCGAGCGAAACGTATGGGCAGGGCGATGGCTAGTTTGACGGGTGGAGAGGGATATGAGGTGCGGTACATCAGTGAGGGGTATGATTTCTCTGCGATCGATGCCAAGGAGGGTGTGTTTGTGGACGTGGGAGGGAGTCATGGCTTCGTCTGCGTGGACCTTGCGCGACGGTACAAGAATATGAGGTTTGTGGTACAAGATCTCCCTAAGACGGTTGATTCCGCGCCCAAACCCATCTGTGAAGATCCTCAGGTCGCCGCCAGGGTCGAGTTGATGGCTCATGACTTCTTCACGGAGCAGCCGGTCAAGGGGGCTGATGGTATGTGCTATCCTCTGTGGCCACTTTTCAGCAATGCGTGCTGACGAGGCTAATGAAACTATGCAGTGTACTTCTTCCGCTGGATCATGCACAACTACTCAACGCCCTACGCCATCAAGCTGCTGAGAAACCTGGTACCGGCCCTCAAGCCTGGAGCCAAGGTGCTCATCAACGACCACTGTCTTTCGGAACCAGGCCAAGAGAACCCCTGGGACGAGAAGTTGATGCGAGGTATGGACCTGGTCATGTTGGCACTCTTAAATGCGCAGGAGAGGACGGAGGAGGAGTTTAGGGAGCTGTTCACCGCCGCCGACGAGGGCTTCGTGTTCAAGGTGAGTTTTCCAGCGGAACAGCATCAGTGAAATCAACTATTAAAGGGAAGTTGCTAACGGGATGCATATAGGGCGTCATTCGACCGGCTGGATCAAGAATGAGTATTATTGAAGCTGTATGGAAGCCGGATGAGGTCGAGGGTGCTGCTGCGGACAAGGTAACGGCCTCAGAGCCTATCAACGAGGAGGTGATGGAGCAGGCACCACTGGAGAAGCCGACAGAGCCCAAGGTCGAGGCATAGAAAGCGAAGATCACGGCCTAGAAGGCTAGGGTCAAGGCTCAGAGAGCCAAGATCGAACTCTGATAGGTGCCTGGCGACATAGGCTGTTTTGGGAGCAGTATACGGCCCTGAGCCTGAGTGAGGACCAAAAGGCGGCAAACGAGTTGGCCGTTTCAAAAGGCAAAGGAGGAACACCATGAAGCTTCGCTTTGAAGCTCTTACTTGATACCCTCGTGGATAGAGATGGTCGAAACACTATGAACTAGATAGGGAAGAAGATGATGTTAATCAAGATGATTGCAAAGGTGTAGTGTCCGCTTGTTGTTTCTGATGAAGATGATGGCTAAAATATTCTGCACCGTTTCTTGAGGTTCATGCCTGGTGAATAGCCTTGTCTCTCGAAATGTTTGTGAATGCCTCGCAGTTCCCGCTAATCATATGCAGATTGATGGCTGAACAACCATTCAGGGTAGCTTCCCACCCGACCTCGTAGCCTGGCCAACCTCACTCTGGGTGGTGTCCTCGGCATACCTCTTATACACTTGGATATAATCCTCGTTTGCGCTGGAGGTCTCAAGGACACTCTTCCTATTCGTCGCGGCCTCGAACCACTTGTCCCACCTTCCCCAAGCCTCCTCATCCTCACCTCGTTTCCCCTTCTCCGAAATGCCAACACCGCCTTGCTTATAGTGATCAATAATCCACATCCTCGCCGCCCACGGCACCAAGCTGGCATCCACCAAGCTGAACTCGTCTCCCAGGAACCATGGGCCGTCACCCGTCGCATGATCTAGCATCTCCTTCGCAAAGCTCAGCAAATGCTTGTGTAACACTCCTCTAGCGTCGTCAAGTGAGTAGTCCTTCTCAGGCGTGTGCTGAATCAGCTTGTACCAAGCCGGAATGATCCTGCTTCCCACGTGGTCAATCCAGATCCGACACCGTGCTCGTTTATACACGTCCTCTGGCAATAACCTGCCCACGCCATCATCCGGATATGCCTCGTCTAGATACTCGCATATCACAGTGCTCTCATATAGCGGCCGCAGCTCCTTATTGCCCGACGGCCCAGACGGGACGCCGAGGGTAGGGACCAGTCCTCTAGGATTAAGAGCAAGGAAGTCGGGTGCTTTGTGATAGGGGTTGATCTCGATGTACTGGTAAGGGAGCTTCTTCTCTTCCAGCACGATCCAGGCACGTTGCACAAAGGGACAGAACCAGCCAGCATACAGTTTCAGGGGCGCCGGAGAGGAGTGGGCTTGCACGAGGGAGGCGGCGGCGCCGGTGGCACGGTTGTGGATCTTGGTGTCTTCGTTGTCTTTGGACATCTTTAGGCTGGTGGTGAAGGCTCTCAAGGGGAGGGTGGGATTGTTTACTTTGTGAGTTGTGCGTAGAACCTTGGCGGATGTTCTGGAAAACATGGAGTTTGTGAGGAGTGCTTGTAGTCTGTAGGGTATGGAATTGGTAATGCTTTGGAGCAGATGTGGTGAGGGGTGCGGATGACGTGATTCAACCGTGTACCGTTTATCACGGCTCCAATTTGCCGGTCGTTCATCATAGAGGTAGTATACGAACAGATTACTAGCATCAGTATCATCAACCCGTTGTATCTAAGGTTTTTGGAACGATGTGTGGTAAGTGATCTGTCGCGAGTGAAAGCACGAGGTTGGTCACGGAAATGGGCCGCTTGATTGTGGTGTGGTCCATCCTAATAAGACACATTTGCTATTCCGCCCCAAATTGCTCCCTTGTCCACACTGACTTTGCAAGGTCAATATGCAATCCCTTTCCTTCCTGATATCCTCCCTGATGCCTCAGCAGTCTGTCAGGAAGCTGTCTATGGCACAGTCATGACCTCAGAGTTGACGGGAGGGTGCTGACCTAAAACCCTCGTCAACACGACCAAGCCACTTTTCCAGGTGTTCGGAGAAGAAGCCTGAGATTGATATGACGTCGACAGACGTGATCCAGCCCAACCAGGGTCTTTCAGATGACCTGTGCTTCTGAGCTGCGATCTGTGACCAGGGTCCGTGAATGGAACTTGGCCGATGGAAATCTAGCCGGATATGGCCAAGCGCGCCTTGGCAGGCTGCAAATGGTCTGAGCTTGGGCAGAGCTGCGGACCTCTTTTGCGTCATGCCATCACGAGCTCCAATGTTTTGCTGCAATGGGGTGAACAAACAGTCTGACCTCACCATTTCGGTTGTCCTTGGCTATCCAAATTTCTTCCAGACAGTTAAATCTGGCTGCACGCTCTGACTTCTTTCCCCCTGACCTATATTTTGATATCCATATTAGTCCATTGGAAAACCCAGCATCATAATTGGCGACCCAAGTATCGTCGTTGGTTCAAACATTGTGCAAGGGCATCGACATCGCCTGGAGCAACCAGAAAACATTCCACCAAACGAAACAGTAATCCCAGCATCGCATCAACAAAAAAGCGCACAGCTCGTTACACCACGTCCGCGCAGAACAGCGAAATAAGACCTGCAACTCCCTGCCAAGTTTAAGGTATGTCTATTGTTCTGAGTCTCAATGGCTACACCTTGTCTCTGTCCTTCCGTTACCTATCTCGGATACCTCCCTTGGTCCAACCCTGACCACACAGCTGACCTAATCTCTGTCTCGCAGGCCTCTCGACTGGCGTAACTCTGCAAGCCGGCCATAAAGGGACTCGTTTTCTACCGGAGACATTCACTGTCACAACTTCACCTAATCAACACATCAGACACCAAGTAAATCAGCAAATATGGCACCACGTAAGTCTTTCTGCAGAGTCGCCTGCCGTTATCAGCTCTATAACTTTCTCGCAGGTCCCGGCTTAAGCTTAGTCGCTCTCATACTCATCGCCGGATCCCTGTTGTTGCTCTGGTTCGTCATTCTCAGTGGAGTGACGACCACAACACCACTCGACAAGACATACTTCCTTCGTGCCGACACTGCTGGTATCACCGGCGCCAGATCCATCTCTCAATGGAATTACTTCTATGTCTGCGGTGATGGCAACACGAACTGTGGCTCGGCTTCTCCAGCACCTCCCGCTGGTCATGCCTGGGCCCCCAACGCCGCCAATGTACCCAGCGGCCTGGCCGGTAGCCATGGCAACCACACGACAAGCGCCCGATTCTTCTACATGTGGCGGTTCGGCTGGGCGTTCTACCTGATCGCTCTGTTCTTCATGACCCTTACCTTCTTCAGCGGCTTCCTGGCCTGCTGCGGACGGTTGGGCGCTGCCATCAGCGCGCTTTTCGGCGTTCTGAGTTTGATCATTTACACCGCTGCTGTCTCGCTCATGACGTACGTTCACACCCATTTGAGTGCGCATTTCGCGAGTAAGAAACTAACGGTCTTGCAGAGCTACCTTTGTCATCATGCGCAACAAGTTCAACGCTGCTGGCCGTACGGCCACTCTCGGTAAATATGCCTTTGGCTTTAGCTGGGCTGCTTGGTTCGCCTTGCTCCTTGCGACCATCCTGTTCTGCCTCGGTATCCGTAAGAAGGACCAGGCCACAACCGGTTACACCAGCCGCTGGGGCCGCACCAGGAGCACTCGCTCGCGCATGTCCGACGTTGGCGGTCGCAGGGTTAAGGATGAGTATGCATAAATGAATTTATGGATGATGAAGCAGATTCTGGTGGTAATGAAGTGGTAATGATTGGGGAGTCAAGGGGAAAAGATCTGCTTATGAAGCAATGATACCTCGTACTCGCAGATGGTACGTGTATGACTTATTTTGGGGCGAGAGATGGTCCCGGGTGTTCAGACTATGTCTTGGGAGTTCCTGGTTATTTGTCTGGTTATGGGACGGAAGCAAGGACTTGATCTTTCTCGGTTACTATGACTTTACACTGTTAATAATTCAATAAGTTCTTAATCTCTGTGGTCCACAAGTGATATGTCACGGCGAGATGTCTGTCGATGAGTTGGGAATCGCGCACTGTGATGCACATAGCGCGACATCTGCCGTTCAAAACCTGTCCTTACTATCATGACGCCTATAACCACAACTCCCTCAAGCCAGTACACCTGCAATCGTTACATGTTCAACTGTCCCCTCTTTTTTGTAACAACAGCACTCATATCCCATTAAGCCCCGTTTGCAGTGCCTTCCCCTCCTCTCCGCCATCCTCCACCGGCTTAGGCGGCACCAGGACGTAATCCGACACTCCGCCCTTGTAATCACTGATTCTCACATCCCGGATCCCTACCACAATCACCCTCACATCGTCATCTTCTTTGCCATTCTCTCGTTCAGCCACACCAACCATACTATCCCTCCTTCCCTGCCCGAACACCGGCCCACCGCTCTCTCCCTCGAACGTGTTGTTCTCCAGATGCTGCCGCCTGTAGAACTTATCCTCCTCCGTCCCAGGTTCCACCAGCCTCGCGTCACCACCAATAGTGGCACTGATACTACTCACAGCGCTCGTGTTCATGTTCATCAACAGACTGGCCATGGGGGACATCATGTGTTCCGCCTCCCCGCCGGATAACCTCCGTCCGGAGGTGGTTGTGGGAGGTCGGTGGTAGACCCAGTCGTGAACGAGAAGCGAGACAGTGGGGTTCGTCTGCAGGTTTTCGTATTTCTTGGAGGAAGCGTTGGTCGTCATTATTATCACCGGCGAGGAGGGGTTGAAGGGGGAGGCGGAGGGCGGGAGGTAGGTGTAGGACATCAGGGAGATGTGTGGCGTGTTGGAGTGGCTGGTTGCTAGATGGAGGAAGCGTGCATTCTGGAGACAGGTCTCGACTGCGGGCGGGAGGGAGGAGGTCGCTGTCTTGTTGCAGTCGCCCGAGGACGGGGCGTGGGTTAGGGGGATGGCGTTGTCCATGGTGAGGGTTCGATGGATTTGTCGTGAGGTGGACGTTGTCTTTCTGATAGAAGACTTTGGATGGATTGACGATCAAGGATAATTGTTCGACTAGTTCGTGTCTTGGAGAGTGGAGCTTGGAAGAGGCTGAGAATCTAAGACCCAGAATCGCTGAATCGGAATATTCAAATCAATGGACGACGTCAAGCTTCGCTACATCAAACGAGCAAGCACAGCTGACAATCTCCCGATACGTATCGCTTAGTCACCCTGTGCATGTGGGGTCAACCCGGGGACAGAACCATCCCCTTGTCAAAGAGTGACGTTTCCTGCCCTTGTAACCTCTCGGCTCACCTGCGGCCGACGATAGCCGTGTAAGCCCAAGCGATTCCCCAAACCTGGGGTAATCTGCAATGCCGAGGGCTAGGAAACTGAGAATGGCTTCAAGACCATTGTGATTTTTCATCTCTTCTCTTCCTCTTCCCTTGATCAATATAGATACCTACTCGTACTACTCTGCGCCCTGATCAGAGACAATGCGCTCCCTCAAGCGAACAACCCATCGTCTGGGGCGAACCTCTGTCCCCCTCGCTCTGCGCCGGTCTACTCGCAACATAACAGCTTCTACTTCCTCTAGCCCTACCACAACAACCCCACAAGTGACGCCTCTTACGACGCTTCTCATCGCCAATCGCGGTGAGATCGCCCTCCGCATAGCTCGCACAGCCAAGCAGATGGGCATCCGCACCACAACACTATACACGCCGATCGACGCCGCCTCGCAGCACGCCCGTGCCTCTCCCCACGCCCTCTCTCTCCCCTCCTACCTTGACGGCGAAGCCATCATCACCCTCGCCAAAAGACATAATATCCAGGCCCTGCACCCGGGCTACGGCTTTCTCTCCGAGAATGCCAGGTTCGCGCAACGCTGTGCCGAGGAGGGCATCGTCTTTGTCGGGCCTCCGGCGCAGGCCATGGCGGACATGGGCGACAAGGCGAGGAGTAAAGAGATTATGACCAAGGCCGGCGTGCCGTGTGTACCTGGTTACCACGGGGAGGAACAAGCGGTTGACCAGCTGGGTGCCAGGGCCAAGGAGATTGGGTTTCCCGTGCTGCTAAAGAGTGTTAAGGGTGGCGGTGGCAAGGGTATGAGGATCGTGCGGTCTGCGGAGGAGTTCGAGGCGCAGTTGAAGAGCGCACGGCAAGAAGCACGGGCGAGTTTCGGTGAAGGTGGAGAAGTGATGTTGGTGGAGAAGTACGTCGTTCGACCGAGACATGTGGAGGTACAGGTCTTTGCTGATCGGTATGGGAACTGTGTTGCGCTGGGTGAACGGGATTGCAGTGTCCAGAGGAGACATCAGAAGATCCTGGAGGAGAGCCCTGCGCCTTTATTGGACGATGTGACACGCAAGGATCTCTGGGATAAAGCCAGGACGGCGGCGTTGGCGGTGGGTTACGTTGGTGCTGGTACCGTGGAGTTTATTCTTGACAAGGACGACGGCAAGTTCTATTTCATGGAGATGAACACCCGACTGCAGGTCGAGCACCCGGTCAGTGAGATGGTCACCGGCACGGATCTGGTCGAGTGGCAGTTCCGTGTTGCGGCTGGGGAGAAGCTCCCTATGACCCAAGACGAGATCGAGCAGGCCATTTTGGAAAGAGGTGCCGCTATTGAAGCAAGGATATACGCCGAGAACCCAGAAAAGGGCTTCTTCCCCGACTCTGGCAAGTTGGTGCACCTCTCCACGCCTAGTACGAACGAGGATGTGCGAATCGACGCTGGCTTCGTCGAAGGCGATACTGTCTCCGAAGCATATGATGGTATGATTGCTAAGCTCATCGTCCGAGGCAAAGACCGTGAGACAGCTATTAGGAAGATGGAGCTGGCGCTACGAGAATACGAAGTCGTTGGTCTGAGCACAAACATCGAGTTCTTGAAGAAACTCTGCCGCAGCAAAGCCTTCATCGAGGGTGATGTGGAAACCGGCTTCATCGAGAAATGGAGGGAGGAGCTCTTCGCCCCGCGTCACACAGAAGACGAGGTCTTCGTGCAAGCAGCCATTGGTCTTCTAGGCAGAGAGCTCGGCACAGCGACACAACAGGTGGACAGCCTTCATGGCGCTGCCCTCGGCTTCGGCACGGCCAATGTCCAGAACACGAGACAGTTCGCCTTCCGGGTCCGAGACGACGCTAAGGAAGAGGCCGGCGACGTAGTAACCGTCACCCTAACGCAAAAGTCCCCAGGCCTTTTCGACGCAGTTGTGACCCGTCCCGGCGGCGGCGAACCCGTCTCCCTGTCGAACATTGTGGCCGAGACACACACCCCGTCCCTAACGAGAACAACCTTGACGACATTCTACCCAACCACAAGGGTAGAAACGACCGTTATCCAAGATCCTGCCTACAACGAGAAGTTGACCATATTCCAGCATGGCGCCAAGACGGAACTAGATCTCCTTCCCCCTGCCTGGTTCGAGAAGGCGTTGGGTCTGAAGGAGGTTGCCTCTAGCGTTGTGGCGCCCATGCCGTGCAAGGTGCTGAAGAATGAAGTGGAGGAAGGGCAAGAGGTGGAGAAGGGCGCTCCGTTGGTGGTGATCGAGAGTATGAAGATGGAAACGGTGATTCGATCGCCGCAGAAAGGTGTCATCAAGAAGCTGGCTCATAAGGAAGGGGTAAGTCACGTCTTCGGTTTCTCTCTCGTGATGGACTTGTGCTGGGCTATGCTAACGTGTTGAAATATAGGACATTTGTAAGGCAGGCACAGTGCTGGTATTGTTCGAAGAGGCGGAGGATAGTGAGACCAAGGACAGCTGAGCAGACAGGGGATAATTCTCCCGGTTTACAACTAGGGGAGGGAGCATCTTGTATGTTGGTATAGTTGTTTGGGTGACATGTAGTCAGTATTATAGCCCGAATAGTCACTTACTCCCCTGAGTTCCGAGGTTCACATTCGGCATGTCAGTAGTAGTAAGACCTATTGCCATCCTGTTTCTTTTCCATTCTATATATCCTGTTCCTAAGTCCTGTCCGAAACCTGCCCAGAAACCGTGTAAATGCAGATACGATCCTAATAAAACCATTGACTGATACTACCTTGTCCAGCGGGTACATTTGTTTGATCCAGTCCCAAGCCAGTTACAGCTACACACGCTAATACCTACCGTTTACGCCACCCAATGCAAGAGTCTGCTTGGCTAGAAGCAGTGATAATACGCGACAAGAATTACGAGATAATGAATGTGATAAAGGAAACCGTGAGGGTTGCTGATGTGGGCGCCAATACGTTTCCAACAACATTGATCAGGAGGTCGTAGCAGCTTATTTGGCCCATTCTACGACCTCAAGAGCACACATCACGAGGATGAGCGTAGACGGAAGAATCCTGGAGGCAGGTCAGCATAAGCGTGGAACGATGATGCATGGCATAGGCGAGACTTACCAGATGACATAGCTCTGGAACAAAATCTTGCCCATCACGTTTTCGAACACGCCATTGATCTGGCAGATCTGTGCCAGCTGAAGCGCGCTCGGGGCGCCGGTGAGCAGGAAGCACACAATGACAAAGATGGGGTCGTCCAAAATGCTGACCGGCACGTATTTGGCGATAAGGGCGAGGATGGGAGCCATGATCAACGTGGGAAGCAACATGCGGCTGACCAATGAAGCAACCAGCAGCTTGGTACCGATCTTTGCCTCCTCCGGATCTGCCTCTCCTTCCCGTTTCTGCGTGTTGCGAGCCAGGTTGGCACCCAATACCACCAGAATCAGGGGGACGGCAACACCAGCCGACTGAGACACGGCGCTCGTGACACTGTTCTTGATGAAAGAGCCTTCCTGGAAAAACAGTCTCTGGAGGTCCGGAACAGAAGCCACAATGATAGCGATAAGCATAGCCCAGAGGGGAGGGTTCATGAAGTCCCAGAGAAAGTTGTAGACCTTGGTCCAACCACGTTGAGCGGCGTCGGCTGTCTTCTGTAGGGGTGCAGGCAGAGCCTCATACGTGCGGTGACGGAGGTGCACGAGCCAGTTGCCAGTTCGCGTTTTGGTTCGGTTGAGGTATAGCTTAGTCTTGACTTTGTATCCCTGAATTCCAGGTGGAATTTCCGGTTCATCACTATTACGGATGCGTGGGAAAGACAAGATGCCGTCGACCGAAGGATCCGGAAGGTCGTTGCCTAAGCCATTCTTAAGGCCATCTTGGTAGATCTTGCCATTGCCTTTGTTGATGGAGCTGGACTCGTCCTCCGAGTCGTGTGGGGTCGCTCTGGATGATCCAGCTACAGGTGTCCGACCGGCCGGTTCGTAGCCTTCCGATCCCGAGCTTTGCGTACCGGATCGAGATCGCAGGGCGCGCTCTTCTTCGTCCATCTCGTCCATTATGTCAACTCCTTCAATAAGACCTTCGGTTTCCTCAGAATGATGGCTTTCACCGGCGTAGCGACCCTCTTCTGCTGTCTCCTGGTTATACTCCTCGTATTTGTCCTTGGATGCCAGCAGCACATGGTAGCCCCAGCTCCACCGCACCAATTGTCCCAACTGCTGGAAGATCATCAAGTACAGAATACCACGAGCGGCAACTTCGTCATCGTTGTCGCCAGGGATCTTGTCCCAGTGTAGTCCCTTCAGCGTCGCGGACAGGGAGATGACAAGGGAAATCGGGAGCGAGTTGGAGTTGCCGAAGACACCCATGGCAGTCACAAAGTTGGACGCGCGCTTATTGAAGCCAAAGGCTCGCGACACGCCCGTTGCAACCAGATAGGATACGAGTGTCTGAATGACGAAGATGACAGGGATCACTCCCAGATCGGCTAGCTTGTCGGCATTCAGTTGCGAGGCGAGCTTCGTGAAGACTGTACAGTCAGAAGTCAGCCCTCAGTGTCCCGGCTTCAGCGGAGTGATGATCGGTACGGGAGACATACTTAGGCATGGTGTAAACAGCTGCACATTGAGGTTGGCCAAGAATTTCTGCTTGTCCGCATCGAAGGCGCCCATGCGAGCAATGATATAACCCGGCAAACTGACGCAGACAACTTCCATTACAGCCTCGAACACCAGGAGTATCAAGTGATCGAGCGACGGGTGTGATTCATGCGGCACCTTTTTCTTGAAGACGACGAATGGCGACGACGACATACTGCTCGCCGGGTCGTACGGGAGTCCCATGTCAGCCATAGTCATTCGAAATGACGTCGGCGACTGGAACTCCAGGAGTCCTCCGATTCCAACCATTAGTCGCAGAAGCTCAGAGTACTGTTTCCCGTAGAGCGCGATCGGTACAAGATGCTGCGATGTGTTGTTGAGGAAGTAACGAGGAGCGAGCGGATGTTCGGCCTCGAGGCAGGATAGCAAGGAAAGGGTGTGATGTGGTGTGGCTTTGCTGGATTGCAGGTAACCCGTTTAGGCTTTGATAGATGATAACGAATCAGGTAGAAACCAACAGACTGCACGTCTGGAGAAGAGATTCCCTAGACTCAGGAAAATTCGATTTGAGAGTATGAGCGTCCAGATACGGAGGCTATTGCGTATCGTTTCAATCGTTGACTGGCTTCATGGTCAAAGAAGCTTTGATTCAAGGACATGGTGCTGGCGTTAGAAGAAACCAAAGAGGCGCCAAATTCCAGAGCTCACGTTGGCGCTTGCGTTAAGCAGTGACCGCAAACGAGGGTTTTGTGGTTCCAATTATCCAGCGCTGCCGATGCCCTGATTGGGTCACAGCTGCACTTAGAATGTACCTTGTCAACAATGACGACACCGGTGAACCATTAACGCGCAACCTCATGGTTGGTACACGTCTGTGGCACATCCTTCAGTAGCAACGGTTGACTGAGCCGCCTTGGCTATCCAAGACAGAACAAGAAACGAACCTCCATGAGACCTGACTTCGGGCAGTCACCGTGTGAACCCCAACGGCAAAGGTTCGATAAGCCAAGACACTCTTGCTGGACAGACGCAGCTCGACGAGACGGTCCACGTAAGCGTACTGCAGCGCATCAACAACCCTGACTTCCAAATATCTTGTACATCTTGTAACAAGGTATCAGATTTTACTAGTATCGACATCTTGATTCCAAACATCACCGGAGTCATCCGTCGACCACATGACGACTCAAAACCTATGTTGTCTTGAGCATGTCTACCTTGTATCGAGGTGTTCTCCCACTCCCGCGTGCTTTACGAGTACAAGCATGTAAGAGGTCGTGCTCTTCCGCAGACTCGCTGGCTATGACCGGTAACACGTCCTCGCACATGGCTCACCCACCAAACGCATGCCGCCGCATGCCTAGGACGTAAATAGCAGCTTCCCAGGGTAAATATACGCTGGCGGACCGTGGTATCTTGGAGCGAGGTGCGCTGAGTTTGCTGGCAAAAACCTGTGCTAAACTGGTAATGGAGTTTCCTTGTTCTTCCGGTTAGCTACCCAACACTTCGGTTCCCTAGGTTCATCAGTCATAAATCACATTCGAATGTCTTGCCAACTGTATCCCGAGAACCGGGCAGAGAGAACTCCAGGCCGGCCGGAAGTGGAGTCCTTTGAGCTTATTTATTCGATCAGGGGAAACCTGTCAGCATCAGGAACCTCGGGACCCTGCCTTGAATTCCAAGAAGTTGGGAACGATATCGCAAAAATCGTACCAGGCGGAAGTGGACTCATGTCATGGCCTTGGCCAGACCGCAGCCACCAAGGCATCCCGTTGGAAATTCCCGCTTGCTGTCGGACATCGGGAACCTGATGCGCCGCCCAAAGGGGCAGTCACAGCGAGGGAGACCATAAGGTGAAGAAGGGGGTCCGTTGGCTAGAGCCCTCGACGAAGTACGGACGCAACCACCACGTTGAAGGTGCTGCGTGAAATGTTGCTATGTGCGGCTCAAGTAAACAGGGCGCACCTGTTCAGGTTGCTATTCTCCCAGGTCGGCTTTCACACGATATGTACTGCGTAGCTGGCCTTCACAGTTGGCGTGTCTAACACTAGCGTCTCATGAAGTCCAAATGGTACACTTATGTGCCATGGCAAAAGGGAACTAGCAGGCTTTTCTCGTCATTTGCAAGTTCGGAGCTTGCACCGCGTCTACACCAAGGCCGGCTAATATGTAATAAGCGGTCAGTTCCCGACTAGCGGCCTACTGCAATGTGACGTGGTTGAAAATATCCCGACACATGTTGAGCCTTCTTTACAGTACCTCTAGGCAACATCATACTGCACGAGATTGCCACAATGGCTTGGTTTCAGATGCGCTGGTGGCTGCCTTACCGAAGCTGCTCTTGTTGATCCCTCATTGGAGTTCGCGGCCAGTGTGTTTCAGTATGAGGGCATAATGGGAGATCTGAAGATCATGAACCTTCCGGTGGTCATCACATGGGTCTACCGGTTTTCGAGTCAAGCCACACCAATCAGTGGGGCCATGCAAGGGTCACTGGGAGGGAACGTCATCGGGGATAACATCCCCCACATGCTGATGTGGCGTTCGCCAAAGCTCTCAGCATAACTCAAACCCTGTGAGTTTCAGCTCCTCTTACGTAGCTCACTGAAGTTGACCATGTGAATGAAGATGATTGTACAGTTTGACCGCATGCTTCATAACCAGAATCACAACTGGTGGACAATGTGCTTCTTGCTTCCAGCAAGCCCCCGCAATTGGTGGGGTGTTGCTAAGGAAGGTATGTAGTCGTCACAGTGAAACAGCGGGGTTGAGCTGGGCCGGCGATCTTGGAGGAGGGGCGATTTATTGTGTATGGCCGAACTGGTACCCATCGCTATTTTATTACAGGTGGTGCTTCTCCTACCATGAGCTTGAGTTTGGCTTCAAGTACTAGATTCACCGGAGTAATTAGGCCGTCAGCACTATTTCTCGCATCAAATACGAGAGGAAAAGGGAGAAGCTACCTTCCCGGTCGACCGGTTGTTAGACATGAACCATGTAGATACCTTAGATAATTCACAAATTGTAGTTTGGCCTGGTTAACTGCCGCGAGAGTAAATAAATGCGCAAGTCGCACCTCCCGGCTCCCATCCTTTAACTTGCCCGCTAAGTGTGACCCACAATTACTGACGACAAGCGTTCCATTGCAGTTCAGTCTCTCTCTGCCTGCCAAGCTTTGCCAGTTCCTCCCAGGACACTGATGACAGCAGTGTACAATATCTTGTCCATCCTCATCCTAGAGGTCACAAATCCTACAGAGCCTTACATCTCATTTTCGCAACCAAGACGTTCCTAGCTGCAGGCGATAGATCTACTTGCTTCGATCATTGCTGTGTGTTCATTAGCAGCACCACACAGGAGCAGCTTTGGCTGAGGCGAGGGTTGAGCTAGGAATTTCGTCTTCCTCCGTTACTGACAGATCTCTCTCGGCGTGGTCGAATACGCCCTATTCTGTCACGGCAGCAACCTGTCAACCAGAAATCAATACCCAGAGAGCAAATCTACCATCCTGTTAGGCCGCTTATCTCGCCCAACCCCGACACCCCGAGAAGGTTAGACGGGAGACGTCCCGCTGCTCTCCATATTTTCCCACTGCAGCCGCACCTTTAGCTCCGACAAGTCGCCACTGCACGGTGTACCTGAGCAAACGAACCTTCAGCGGTTCATGCGAATCACGGCGCCGGCCAAAGTCTTGCAACATTCTAGGGGCAGGTCTTTCTTTAACCAGCCTCGCCGCCGCTCACTCCTGAAAGTGAAGCATTAGGACCGTGCTGTTTCGAAGGGAGAACGGACCCAAGTCTAGCAGGACTCTATTCCGCACACCTGACCAGACTACCTGACACATTTCTTTCCACTCCTACGATGTCGTACATACAAGATCCCGACTCGGTACCGGCGACACCCGACGAGTTCGATGACAGCAACCCGGCTTCCCCTGGCTCTGATGCAGATTCTTCCGAAGCCAGCACACCCTACGATCCCGCCAGCTCTAGTTCCGAGGCTGCGCCATCCCCATTAGGCTCCGGCATGTCCCCAGTCGACAACCCGCGTCGAGTACCGTCATTACGCACAGTGTCGGACCCTCAAAACAGCACCCTTTTGAGCTCCTCGTCTAGCGTTACAGGTGCTCTCAACAATGCGAGACGACCTCCTCCCAGTGCAAGCGCACTGCCAACAGACCTCATGGCCAAAGCTCGCGCACTCCAACAACAGCGCATGGGCATTCCCACCCGACCGTCTCTCTCCACTCAGTCCAGCGGCATGTCGAACTCATCTATGAGCCCATCGGGGTCGCCAATGGACAATTCACATATGAATAGGGGTGGCATGGGCGGCATGATGGCCGGTGGTCTTCCAGGAAACCTCAGACTACCCCAAGGAATGGGTGGCATAGGTGGTCGGCCGATGCCTGGACAATTTCCTCGATCTGCCCCTGTCGTGCCACAAGCCGTGCCTAGGAAGGCGCCCAGTCTGAGTGAGAGGAGAGCAATGAAACTCGGAGGCTTTCCTGGCGGCGGCGGTCCGCAAGCTGGGACACCGAAGCTGTCTGATATCAACGGCGGTGCTGGGGACTCCACTGGACCATCAATCAATGGAGAGGGCAGAGGATCCAAGTTGAGTGATTTCAAGAACTACATCGATGCGGAAAAGGGGTGGATCACGTTCGAGGGCGCAGCAACCATCACCAAAGAGGGCGTGAACTTTGCCAACGGCACCACCTTCTCCATTTCGCTGGACGAAGTGGAGGTGCTGGACGAGCTGGGCAAGGGTAACTACGGCACCGTATACAAGGTCCGCCACACGAAACCCTCAAAACCACGGTTCGGTCAGGGTTTGAGCAGCCAGATCAAGGCACTATCGAGGCAGGCCTCCATGTCGCACGAGAGCCAGTCGCCGACCAGCGACTCGTCACCACAATCAGCGGGCCCGGCAACATCGGGGGTTGTTATGGCGATGAAGGAGATTCGGCTGGAACTGGATGAATCCAAGTTTACCACCATCCTCAAAGAGCTCGTCATCCTTCATGAATGCGTGTCGCCGTACATCATCGACTTTTACGGCGCGTTCTTCCAAGAAGGTGCGGTCTACATGTGCATTGAGTACATGGACGGTGGCAGCATTGACAAACTGTACGCTGGTGGCATCCCCGAACCGGTGCTGCGCAAGATCACATACGCAACGATCATGGGTCTGAAGACGTTGAAGGACGATCACAACATCATCCACCGTGATGTCAAACCTACCAACATTCTTGTGAACACGCGTGGACAGGTCAAGATTTGCGATTTCGGTGTATCAGGCAACCTGGTAGCCAGTATCGCAAAGACGAACATCGGCTGCCAGAGCTATATGGCACCGGAACGCATCAGCGGTGGTGGCATGTCTGCGGCTGGCGCTGTAGGTGGCAGTTACAGCGTGCAAAGCGACATCTGGAGTTTGGGCTTGACGATCATTGAGTGTGCCATGGGCAAATATCCTTATCCACCAGAGATTTCGAGCACCATCTTCAGCCAACTGAACGTGAGTTATATCCCAGCCCAGACTCCACGGAGTCAACGGGAGATCGCCCTGACTAACAAACTACGAATAGGCCATAGTATCAGGGGAACCGCCAGACCTGCCCGCCGAGGGCTATTCCGCCATGGCCCGCGACTTCGTCAAGTCCTGCCTCAACAAGGAACCGAGGAAACGGCATACATACCCACAGCTCCTATCTCATCCCTGGATGAAGTTTTTGACTAAACCGTCGGTCATTGAGGAGGACGCGGAAGCAGAAGACCAGGAGGAAGAACTAGCAGACGCAACAGGCCGTCTTGATCTGGACAACAACGGCATTTCGGCCGGCGGCGATGGCAGTGGCGACCGTGTGGTGGCCGAGTGGGTGCTCAGTGTGCTGGACAAGAAGAAGAAGGGCTTGCTGAATGGTGACAAGCCCAAGCCCGCGTTACATGCTGCTCCATTGGACGTGGTTAGTCCCGCTGGTAGCCCTGCGGTCACAGCCTAGACTAGACGGGTTTACGGGACAGGAGAAATGGGTGTAGCGTTGGAGTGGCGATGTTCTGAGCAGTCACATCTTGTCCTGGCCCAGACATGTTGGCTTTTTTTCCTTTTTTTCCACAGACGAACTTTTCATCATGAACTTGCATGGCAGAGGTGTCACGGCGTCCCTGTATACGGTTTCGGGACAGCCCACATTGTTTTTCGTTTCTCGTTTTCTGGTGGACCTGGACGGGCTTGTTTTCTGACACAGTATCTCTTACCTCTTTTTGTCCTGGGGACAGGAGACGGAACGGAGCGGGAGGAAAGGCTGACTGAGTGTACCTACTTGGCTTTTTCACGCCGCACAGCTTGTGTGTGATGACTATCAACATACCAGACAGGTATGGGATCCAGAACAATGTCACAACTTACACATTTGTGTACAACAAATACAATGACCACAAATATGTACATGCTTGAGCCAGCAGCATCTGTGTGTAGGTTGTCGCTAGGTATTGGGACAGGCATCAATGTCACCTTGATTCATGCTGCTTATTATATCTATACCCCAATATCCCTAACCCCATCCAGTTCCAATCCTGCGAAGCCATCCTCTACCACCCAGTTTCTGTCCTTGTCAGGAGTATACAACGCCTCGCACGCCCTCCCGACGACTAACAATCCAGGCGGTCGGCTTCCCTCCGCCTCAATAGCCTCCTCCACGTGTCGTAACGTCGTCCTGATCACCCTCTGATCCGGACAACTCGCCCTTTCCACCACTGCACAGGGCGTATCAACCGGCCACAACCCCCTCTCCTTCTTCCCCCTCTCCTCCTCATCAGCGGTATACCCCGTCAGCTCCGCCACCAACCCCCCGATGCGATGCAACGCCATCAGAAACACCACCGTCCGACTACCCACCCACTCCGGCGGCGTCGGCGGCCGTCCCTTCTTCCCCGTCCCCGTGCAGATCAGCACCTGATCCGCCACATCCCGCTGCGTGACCGGCACCCCGGCAAACAGCGGCGCGCTCAACGCACTTGTCAACCCCGGCAACACAACCACTCTATGCCCCAGCCCCCGCTGCTTGAAGAAATCCACCTCCTCCCCTCCCCGCCCATACAGGAATGGATCGCCCTGCTTCAAGCGGAGGACGGTTTTGCCCTCGTTGAAGGCCGCTAGAGCGGAAGTGAGCAGCTCCTCCTGGGCGGCGTCGGCATTGCCGGGGAATTTCCGCGCGATCGAGACGGGTGTGCGGCGCGGGATGAGGTCCAACACGCCTGATGGGACGAGTTTGTCGGCTAGGATGAGGTCTGCGGAGAGGATTGCGCGATGGGTGGCGCGGGTTAGGAGATCGGGGTGGCCGGGGCCGGAACCGGCTAGGATCAGGAGGCCTTTCTTTGATGGTAGTGATTGTTGTTCGATGAGCTGGTCTTGTTGGGAGTTCGCGGAGGAGGCATGGTAGGCGTCCAGGACAGCTTCGATGTTCTCTTTGCCGACCTCGACCAGTTTCTTCAGCGGCCAGTACTCGCACACCTGGCTTAACCACCTTATCCGCCGGGTCTTGGCGTCTTCTGCCTCGGTCTCCGTTACGAGCTTGTTGAAGGCCGCTGTCTGGTCGACGGAGTCATCGACGCCCTCGTCAACTTCCACGCTGGAGTCGACGGCTTTCCTCTTCTCGGTAGCGGCTTTGTCTTCATCCTGGATCCGCCGTCGTACTTCTCCCCATTTCCCACATGCTTCACCCATTCCTGTAGGTAATGAAGCAGCTACCTCCCTCCTTATCCTGGAGGCTAGCTTGCAGCCCCGTCCATTGGTGGTCACACCGATTTGTAATGGCCCATCGGTGTAGGTGCTCAGTAGACTGAAGGTGCATAGCGCCGGTGCATCGACGACATTCACCGGTACCCGGTTCCGTTTGCAAAAGTCACTTATTCGTTTGCTCTGTGCTAGATCAGGAGAGGTGATAAATACTGCATCAACGATACCATTGATCTCCGGTCGTCCAAGCGTGAGGATGTCGTTTTCTGTGACTGGTCGAGGGTGATAGATGAGAGTTCCGGAGGAGATATGAGACTCCAGTATGTGGTGAAGAGGTTGTGAGTCTGCTGATGCTGGAGATATAAGGATCGGGCGAGCACCCGAGGCGAGAGACTGGGTAACGCGGGTTGCTGCTAGGGAGTTGCTACCGATGATGAGGTGGACGTGGGAGCGGGCGTCTATCGCCGTCAGGAGGGAGGTGTGGTAGATTGGTGGTGACTGTGGTTGCGGTTGTGATAAGGACATGATGGGCTGCGGGGGTTCCTCAGCGAGGAAGAAAATATGTGTACAATATACAAGATCTCACAAGGCGCCGTGCATCACATTAAAGCTTGTATCATGAGACAGCTGATAGTTTTCTCAAGAGATAGACGGCAGCAAGATAAGCAGATAATCACTCCCGGCTAGCGAGCATTTGACGATGGATGTATTTCCGCCTCATGAATTCCCCTTTTGGCCAGAACTTCGTGTAAGTCGCTCAACTGACCACTCACAGTCGGCGCCATTCTTGGTTAATGAATGACAAGATTTGCAAAGTTTTGACTGGAGCCAGTTACGCCATCCCGATATCCGGATGCGCTATCGTCCCAAGCACTTCCGGCCCCGCAGAGCGGCATTGCGTGCGTTACCCACCTCCGCGGTCCGGGGAACGGCATCGGAGATCTTGTGATTTATTCTTATCAACAACTGCCTTGCAGCTAGTCTCATAGCACGCAAGGCAGTCAAGCAAGTCATCCCTGTGCGCTTTGCTACCCCAGTTCCGCCGTCTTGGTCTTCCTTTGGAACACTCGAATTCGAGCTTTTTGCAGGTCTAAACAACATATATCACGGGGAATACTGACTCGTACGCCTCGTCTTCTGATTTTCCCTGCATCATGCATTTGTTCTCTCCCCTGCCCCTATACAATGATCTCCAGAATAACGCCACAGTACCGACTGCTCCTTAAACCATGTTGCGCAAGGAAATTAAGAAATGGTAACTATGTACAATGCAAACCGCGCGCATCGTCCGCTCTTCTAGTGATCCCCACTCGTGGTCTGTTCCACCGGTTCGCTTTGCAATTGTGAACGCTCAGTCCTTGGTGCCAGTGTCGGATAAGGAATAGCAAGGATATCATGCGGAACAGCCGCGCTTGCTGGTAAAGAAGAAATGTGAAATAAAGAAATATCAGCTGGGTATCGCCCTCGACCGGTCTTGTCGATCCGCGTCTCTCCGGGAAGCATGGCGCGCCCCGTAGCAGACAGACTCTGGACTGCCTTGTCCTTCTCCGGGCAAGCTGGTTCGGTGTGAGCCATCGAGCCGCGCTTTCTGCCAAATCCGCAACACCTGCCCATCACGGCCATCCAGTCACCACATTTGCCCTTCGTGATGGCCCAGGTTGCTCCGTCTCCATACTACATGACGGAACACTTGGACTCTTGGCTGTCCTTCTTCACGCTAAGCGCGACGCGAGCCGCTTCCGTAAATGCCTCGTTGACAC
Organism: Coniochaeta pulveracea; assembly: GCA_003635345.1. Taxonomy (NCBI): domain Eukaryota; kingdom Fungi; phylum Ascomycota; class Sordariomycetes; order Coniochaetales; family Coniochaetaceae; genus Coniochaeta; species Coniochaeta pulveracea. The sequence continues at coordinate 7,276 of QVQW01000045.1, read as the reverse complement.
CGCGGTTCCGCATGGCCGAGCATTCCAGGTACCGAAGGGCGTTGATGCGGCGCGCCACCTCCAGGCCTTGGTCGTAATTGATCAAGGGCTTCTTCTCCTGTTGTCCGCCGAGCTCCGGATTGTTCGTGTTTGCACCATCCTCTTCAGCCTCGTTCTCGCGTAGGTCGCACTTCAGCGCTACCAGAACGAGCTTGACCCCCGGGCAGTTGTCTGCTATTTCACCGACCCATTTGGATTCCACGTTCTCGAGCGAGTCCTTGCTGTCGACGGAGTAGCACAACATGATCAAATCCGTGTCATCTGTAACAACCGGTAGTCAGCACAATGTCCCGTCCAGGAGCCGCGTACGGTCCCAAAGGCCATGGGAAGCACTAACCGTAAGACAGACTTCGTAACCTATCGAACTCCTCCTGCCCAGCTGTGTCCCATAATGAAAGCTCAATGTGGGTGCCATCGACGAATATATCTGGATTGTTGTCAGTCTTAGTTCCTGACCTTCCGACACGATAGCAGATGACCGTACCGTGTACATAGTTTTCGAAGACCGTTGGTTCGTAGACTGTCGGAAAGTAGCTAGTGGTGATGTTAGTGCGACAACCACCTCATCGGTACAGAGAGGGTGTAAAACTCACCCTCTAGTAAAGACGTTGAGTAACGAAGTCTTGCCGCATGCACCATCGCCGCTAAGACAAGTGCTTGTTAGCTGCCATCCCCAACCCATCATGCTCTGCCGCGCAGCAGTTCGCGCCGACGTTCTGCTCAGGTAGAATCCAGGGCAGCTACTCACAGCAAGACCAGCTTTCGCTGGACGGTTTTATTTCCACCCAGACCACAGAGACCCATGGTGAAGATATTGAATTGGTTGTTTGCACGCTTGTAAAAGATTCAGGGTGTTGCTGGTTAGGTGGGTTGACTTTCGCCAGTGGTGCGTTGCTGGGACCTTGATGCGCGGAGCGGAGACCGAAAGTGGGCTGCGAATGGTAACGGTCGTCTAATTGAGATGGGAAACTTTATCTAGAATGCCTCAACCGATACCCTGTGAAGAGCGTATGTTCAAAAGACCAGGATTTGCAGTTCTTGATGCAATGGGCAAGGGGACCTGCCGACAAGCGAACCTGACGATGAAGATGATTCTACTTTCCACGGCGAGCGGAGATGAGAGTCGTCTGAAATTGGAAGACAGGGAAGACAGGAATGGCGCGTGGCCCCTGTATTCCGTAGTACCAGCGCAAGGCCGCTGCAGGCAAAAGTTCTGGGGAGGCAGGCACAAGGGGTGCTCGAACTCGACCGGTAAGTGGCTACAGAGGCTCCTTTAGCTTGACGAGTGGATCCCCGAATGGCAAGCACCACCTTAATTTGGCTGTTCTTCAGGTCGCAAACTGCAGTGTCGTTGGCGTTGTTCAGGCCACTACTCATTGACTCCTTACAAAGGCGAACCCTCCACCTTGAAAACGACTACAACTGACATCTCCGATAGTCCCGGTCGCTGGGCGCCCTCAAGTTGGTAGTGTGTGTATGCCATCATGACTGGCACCGGTGGGATGGCTTCCATAGAAGACCAGCTACCAGGTAATTGTCGGCAACAGACAGACAGACATGAAAGCTACGTCACGAAAGGCAGAATAAGCCTCAGTCCCCACCTTCCTAGATCTCGAACTACCCACAAACCTGTACATTGTGCATGCGTAGCTCCTCGATCAAACCAAGGCAGTATCCGTCTACCTAGTGGCCTCAATACAGTGTTCAAGCAACGCCAACGAGTCAATTGATAAAGGTGGTAGTCACGATGCTCGCACGGAACCACCGGCAGGAAGCCAGGAGTACATCAATTCTGGGTTTCAGGATCTAGACTACTCCATCCCTGAAAAACCAAGCAGTGCGGATATGGTATGCATTTCATCGGCCCTCGAACTACGTACATGTAGGTAACTTGCAAGACAGGCATATAACTCCATCCTGTCAGCATAATAGCTGTTGCAGTCAGCTTGATTTCTATCAAACAACACCATGAGAGAGGCCTTGATTTACTCTTCATCTCGGACCAAACCACCCTTGACCCGGCCAAGCCTCTCTGCCAGGTCGATATCACCAGCTTTCTTGTGAAGACTGTTCATGAAGTGTCTGTCACCTCCGATCTTGGCATTCCGTTGCCGAGCCTTTTCATCAGCCTCGCGGGCCGCGCGTTCCGCCTCTTCAATCTGCTTGAGTCGTCGCTCGCGATCGGTATCGAGATCCGAAGCGGCCGCTTGCATTCTCGCCAGTTTGGCCGCCCGTTCCTCCTCATCCGTGGTGCTCGCTTTGGCCGAAGTGTTATTAATGGGTCGCGAGGAGTTGCCGTTGGATCTCCAACCGTCTTGATTTTCGGGTTTTCCTTCTCTATAACCACCATGCCGTGGCCTGGCATGGTCGCGGGTGCTTCCGTCATCCCTGTCCCGGTGGTTGTTCCTGCGATCGCTGTAACGATCACGGGAGTCGTTACGACGTCTTGGCGGCGAGCGTGATCCACTCGTCTCTCGTCGCTTTGCTGGCGGTGAGCGTGACCTACTTGGGTCTCGCCGTTTGCTGTCCCGGCTCTGGTGATCCGTCTCTCTTGAGTAGGAGGACCGCCTGTTTCTCTCGTCACGCGAGTCTCGTCTTTTGCGCTCGTCTGGAGAGTCACGTCTTCTCCTGCTCCTACGTCTATCCTCATCATCCGACTTGTGTCTCCTTGGGCTTGGTGATCTGTCTCGGGAACGTGACCTTCTCCGCTTCCGCTCCCGACGACTATCCTCCTCGTCTGAGTCGTGATGCCTTCGGTGATGATGCCTGTGCTTGTGTCGTCTTTCTTCCTTGTCCTTGCTCCGGCTAGACTTTTGCTTCGAATCCTCAATGCCCATCTGGGCTAATAGTTGCCGCCTGCGGATCGGATCGTTCATGACGGCTTCGTATGCTTGCTGCTCCTGTCGCTTGATCGCCAGTAAGGGATCCTCTCTGATCTTGCTTGCTGTGTCGCGCGCGCTGCTCACTGCCTGCACCACTGGTAGGTTGTCTGCGCTCTGTTGCTTGGATAGTTTCTTGGCTTCCTGATCTTGAAGCAGGTTTGTAAGCGACCGTTTGCCGAGCAGGTACGCCTCGCTGGCAGCTGAGTCGGCGCCGTTTCCATCGCTAGGTCCGCCACTGTACATCCATTCCACGCGCTCCTGCACGACCTTCCCTGTTGTTGCTGCCAGTTGTTTCTGAATCTCCTCCTTCTTGCGCTCCTCACGAATTTCCGCCAAGCGAGCGGCTGTCTTCTTGCGCTCTTCGATGGCAGCAGCTTCAGCTTTTGCTGTGGCGGTGATATTGGCCGCTCGGCCAACGTGCCAGCTTTTCTTTAGGTTGAGATCGCTAGAACCCATAATAACGAGCTGATATCAGCGAGCTAGTAGTGGTAAGATGTGGTTGTGTCGGTCGTGATAGCCGATGTGGTTGAAAATCGAGGTACACAGCCACTTTGTTTGAACAAAATGCACAAACGACCCGTACAGTACGGTCCTAGACTAATGTGAAGTCAGATTCAGGCTTCGTTGTGATCCGTGCCCACTGTCCAGAACACGCTAACCCGGAACACGCTAAGAGCAGGAAACCCCCTGCAACCCCACCATTACCGCAGCGTCTAGCAAGCGGGCCCTTCAGCGTTACCTGCTACGGAGCGTATCATTCATTACATGCCTGACCTCGTCGTGCATTTCGACTTACTTCACTTCAACAGTTCATCAGCAAACGTTCTACTTATTTTACTTGTCTCAGCATCAATATCTCTGTCTTGTTGCTTAGCTCACTGATCCCATTCTCAAACAAGATGTCTGACGACGACTTTATGCAGGACTCCGACGAGGAGTATGACTTCGAATATGAAGATGAGGATGAAGAGCAGTCCGGTGATGTTGACATCGAGAACAAGTATTACAACGCCAAGCAAATGAAGACCAGTGAACCCGACGAGGCAATAGACGAGTTCTTGGCCATTCCAGATCTTGAACAGGAAAAAGGCGACTGGGGTTTCAAGGGACTCAAGCAAGCTATCAAGTTGGAGTACAAGCTGGGTCGCTATGACAAGGTACGCCAAGGTTCATAATGGTGGTTACTGAACTCAGCTCCTAACCTAGCCCACAGGCGGTAGAGCACTACCAGGAGCTTCTCACATACGTCAAGTCAGCAGTGACCCGGAATTATTCTGAAAAGTCCATCGACAACATGCTCAACTTCATCGAGAAGAACTCCAGCGGCCCAGAGGCAGCTAAATGTATGGAGAGGTTTTATTCACTTACCTTGGAGTGCTTCCAAGCCACCAACAACGAGAGGTTATGGCTAAAGACCAACATCAAGCTCTGCAAGCTGCTTCTGGATCGCAAGGACTACCAAACCCTGGGTCGTAAACTGCGGGATCTCCATCGGGCTTGCCAGAAGGAAGACGGACGCGATGATCCCAGCAAGGGCACTTACTCGCTGGAGATATATGCGCTCGAGATCCAGATGTATGCCGACCTCAGGAACAACAAACAGCTCAAACGTCTTTACCAACGCGCTCTCAAGATTCGGTCGGCGGTCCCTCATCCTAAAATTCAGGGCATCATTCGTGAGTGTGGTGGCAAAATGCACATGTCGGAGGAGAACTGGAAGGATGCTCAGTCGGACTTCTTCGAATCCTTCCGCAACTACGATGAGGCTGGAGACCTGCGCCGAATCCAGGTGCTCAAGTACCTACTCCTCACAACGATGCTGGTCAAATCCGACATCAACCCCTTCGACAGCCAAGAGACCAAACCGTACAAGAACGATCCTCGCATCGCAGCTATGACGGATTTGGTGGACGCCTATCAGCGGGATGACATCCACCGGTACGAGAAGGTTCTCTCGGCTAACCAGGATCTCCTGGCCGACCAGTTCATTGCCGAAAATATCGACGAGGTCACTCGCAACATCCGGACCAAGGCGGTCCTCAAGCTCGTCGGTCCCTATACCCGCATGGACATCTCGTGGATCGCGAAGAAACTCTCTCTCGATGTCAGTGAGGTCCTCGATATCGTAGGCTTCTTGATCGTGGACGGCCAGATTGCTGGCAAGATCGACCAAGTGGCCGGTACGCTGGAGATTGAGTCCGGCGTGGATGAAGAGCGCATTGCCGCCCTTGGTCAGTTCAGTGAGAGCGTCACCAGTCTCTGCGAGGCCATTTTCAAGAACGGAGCAGGGTTGAACAATATGACCGCGATCGAGGGTCAGAGCTTTCCAACAGAAGGCTTAGGGGGCGATCTTGGCAACGCTGAGGGCCTGTTCGTCGACCGCAGAAGAATTGCGCGTCGTAAGGTGGCAAAGGCAGGCGGTGGCTTCATGGGTGGTATCTAGACAAGGTTTCCCTATTAGGAACCTAGTAAGGCTTGCTTCTGGTTGTAACGTGGAGACTTGAGTTCTTTAGGAGGGCTCGGATCACCTGAGCACAATCAATGGTGGTCTCAGAGGCACAGAGCAGTCTTTCCATTCTTGTAAGCTTACCAGAGCACACCACCATCAAGTAAGACATACAGAGCCTGACGAACTAGCAACCACGAACCGGTGACTAACCGCAAGAATAGGCACCCAGAATACCAACTCGTCCAGTGCATCGTCGACCTCTTTTGCTCTCGTGACGAACGCGGCCTCGGAACATATGCTTTTTTGGGGCTGGCTTTCGAAGCTATCATCAAAAGCTCCTAATACCACTGTTGCCATGGAGTCCTAGGAAACTGTCCGGCTGGACAGGCTAAGTTTGAAGAGGCAGTGGTGATTTCAGACGCTGCTGGAGAATGATGCATCTGAGCAACACACAACCCACGGACGACTGCCACTAGCATGAGTGCTGGTGCTTCTACACTGTCATGCTGGCTCAAACGACCGCACTGACCAGTCATGATGTTTTCTGTTTCTTCGTTTACTGTTGGGCAATGGGTTGTTTTACACCACGGGAGCAACAATGGCGTTTACACCGGTCAATCTTATTACATTCACTAAGCCACCATGCAACGAGTGAACAATGCTGTATGGCTAAACGAATAGGGCACGTCGTAATGAAACATATCTTCCTAATGGCTTGTGTAGCCATCCATGGGCCTCACAGATTCCAAGTCATCCCTTCCCGGAGTCTGTCCCGCTGCCTATGTAGCGGCTGACAAGTTCCTCAACTATGAACACATGTCACTTTGGGCATAGGTTGTCACAGAAAGACCCGATAGGCATATAAAGACGAAAGGAGATTTCGAGAGCATGGTAGGTTTTCCAACAGACGGTGAATTCGCATATATTTGCAAAGCAGTGTGCGGCGAGTGCAAGCGTGGAACATTGCCGTGTCCGAAGCCCAAACATCGAGTGACCTGCCCGGCTTCGGACCACAGTTCGACCCCGTCATCCCTCCGCAACAAAACACGACCAGTGGCCTTAGCAAAGTTGGGTAGTTGCGTTACGAATATCCTTCATCGACGGATACGTGGAGCAGAGATGGGCGGGAATCAGTGGGCTTCCCGCGGAGCTAAGACCCGGCAGGTTAGCGTTGTATATTTATACGTCTAGTGCTACGTCACAGGCGATGACCATTCGGCTACCGTTCCGAGCAGCTGTACTTCTCCATGACCAGCTCTTTAGCTGGTGTATCACTTTCAACTATGCTTTATATCTGTCTTTTATGCTGCAGTTCTCTGGAGTAGGGCTGAGCAATTGATATCTTCACTATAACGTGAACTACCCCGAATCCTTCCAGTGGACTGCCGACCCGATGACGCGACTTTCCTGACTTGGTGTCTCATCTGACAACAGCGTCGCGAGCCATGGACCCAAGCAAGCAAGGCCTACTAGGTCAATCTTCGGATGACAGTGGGAAAGACAGCTACCGTCTTCGATCCTCCTTCGACTACCGAAAGTCTTCCGATACCGACTCCGACATAGATGCGACGGAGTACCTCCCCCGATCGACAGCATTATCTGAAACTAAAGACAAACCCTCCCTTCTGCTGAATCAGCGTCTCATCTGCGTTAGACGACCACGGAATCGCTGCTGCATTGTTCTGTTGGCAATAGTCACGATTGTATTGCTCCTCTTGCTAGGTAGCGGCGGTGTCGTATATCACAAAGCAAAACAAGAAACGCCATACGGGCAATTACCGCCATGGGACTCCACACCCCGCGGCGGGGAATACGCCAAACGGGGCCAAGAGTACAAGAAGGGCTAAGGGGTGGTCAGCCGCATGACGCCTAGCCGAAAAAGCAATGGTGCCACCTGTAACGGCTG
>QVQW01000044.1:0-218786 GCA_003635345.1 Coniochaeta pulveracea | reverse complement strand
AACCAATCGCAGATAGGTATTTCGCCATTAACCAATTGCAGATAGGTATTCCAGATCCACATTTAGCTATCTGGCTAACAGCAAGGAAGCAAAAAAAGGCCATTCCTCATAAAACCTTCGGTTTGATAAGGTGAACAATGCATACAGTAACAGCTTGCGGAGTCCGTTAAATGTGCTGCCAGGGCTATCAGACATTCTTGGGCGTCGATGTGCCTCTGCACTGACAACGCGGGGGTGGGGCCGTTCAGGAACGAGCGGTTGCGTCACTAGAGTAGGTTGTACCCTGAGGGGCAGCCAAGTTTCCGATCCCTCTCAAAACCTACCCTACAGCCCGCAGCACGTAGAAGTGTAGGAAGGAACTTGGAACGCGACACACCGATAATGCTGACGAGCTGAATAAGAATAGACCATGGCTCTATATCCAGCGCACTCGAGATTGCTTGCTGTCTGTTTTTTCCTTTCTAACAAGGGGACGTGACTCTTGTTCTTGAAATACCAGCGATATCTGCCTCCCATGCCTTCTTGGCAGTGAATAACATGGATTCATGACGACGGTCATGACGAGATTTGCTGTGTTGTAAATCCTATTTTCATCGATAGAGAGATGTACCTTTGACAAGAACCAAGCATGAGATGAACCGGTCAGGCTAGAGGTATGTACGAGTGCCTGTGGCGGCTTCTAAAATAAAAGAAGTAAAAAGAAAATCATGGTTGCACGTTGGGTATCGTCCCGTAACCGCATAATAAACAAGTCCTCCAAACACCAAAACTCCAAAGAAGATAACCGCCATGCTTTTGTTTTCCCTTCAACCATGAAATCTTCCAGTCCATTCTCGACCCCGATCGTCATCCATCAGCGAAGTTCCGGCTCACGCATGGAGTCGGGGATGGTGGAGAATGCTCTCTCGCCCGGGCCCTGGCTATGGTGTTGAGCAGCATCCTCGGTCCGGTGGATCGCCGCAAGCAGTTCGCGCAGCTCTTCGTCGTCTTCCTCGGTGAGATGTTGGTCACCAAGTCTGTTAGCGGCCTCGTCAATGTTGTGCTCGATCTCGTGAAGGGTATTGCTACCGGTGGTGGCGGCGGCGCTGTCGTCGAGGGCGTAGATCTTGATGCCTCGAATGTGAGTATCTTTGCCGTTTTGATGATTCTCCTTGACCTGCATCTGCACGATCCAGCAGCAGAGGGAGTGACCGTCTGGTCCGCCACCGCAGTGGATTAAAGGCACATCCTGCCAGCCGACGGGGCGGATCAGGGGCATGTCGGCAAACTGGATCAAGTCGTGGTGGCCGGTGCCGGCATGGAAGGTGATGTGGGTTGGAGTGTAGGACTCGTCTTGTTTGTGGTCAACGAAGAAGCGAATGGCACGAATCTCAACGCGGCGCAAAAAGTGGATGGTGAGAAAATGTGGCTGTTGACCATCGGACCTTGGACCTGAGTTAGTGCTTGTCGCCTCTGTGTTAGTTTAGTGCGACTTACTGCCAGTACTTGTCCAGGTCATCGCTGAGAAGTTCCTCAACACCGTTACCGGGCTTGTGGCTGCTGACTCCAAAGTGGGCGAGGTTGTTGATCTCCTTCAAACCCACAGAGGTCGGATCGATGTAGCCAACATGGTCCTCATCTCCACCCTCGACGTCGTCCCCCTCAGCCCCCTCGACTTGAGGCTCCCGCCCCTCATCCTCATAATCACCCTCCGAGTCCTCATCGAGCATCTCCTCATCGTACCCCTCCTGGAAGTCCTCGACTGGCCGTTCCTCCAGCACCCCGTAGGAGGCCGGACCAGCGCGTGTGGTGAGCAGCCGATCGTCATCGCCTTCTGATGCGATAGCACCAGCCGGAGTAGCATGCGGGGCTGGCAAACGTTGGTTAGTGTATGCCAACACTTCGTCGGGGTCGTAGATGCCCATGGCAATGCCATCAATGACAGCGTCCTTATTCTCGACGTCGAACGTAATAGGAGCCCGCTTCGTGATGATAAAACGTCGGCTCAGGTCTCTATTAGGATCAAGAGAGCCTAGGGCTTGCCGCTTGGCCGGTAATCCTTGCGAAGCCATCGTAATTGTTGTGTCACACGAAAGACAGAAACTGGAAGAATAAATAGAGCCTTAAGCAAGCAAGCAGAAACCAAAGGAAATAGATCAAAAAGTAGGTAAGATATAGATACTTTGCCGAGACATGGAAAGAGTGGTGATAAACGTAACACAAGGGAATGACTTGGTTCTGTGGCTATTGTTTTTTTTTTTTGGAGGTTGCAAGCCTCTGGAGAAGAAAAGGAAGGGTGTTCCAGGCGACTGGGATAATTGTTGTGATGCCTCATCGGGGAAGTGAACGAAACGGTGACAGTGAACGAACTGAAAACTCTCGTTGAAGCGATTAACTCACCTGGATTCCTAAGAAGCTGTGCAAGGTCCGCGGCTGTACCTCTCATGTTGACCATACCCGAAGGGACGCCCATGTTCAATGCCGCTTGTCGAGCTGCGTCAAGACTTGGCCTCATGTCGACTCCTTCAGTGGCTGGCATACCTCGTTGATTTGTTCCTTGATAGCCATGGCGGCCTCTACGAGGGCCTCTGTTGGGTTCAGAGGACTCTTCCATTTTGTCTGGAGGGGCGGTTGCATTGCCTTGTGAAGGTTAGGTATAGTGTATAACAAGACTATCAAGCCAACGTTGCAGCCCTGCAGTCCTACCGAGGTAGCATGAACGGTTTTATAAAATAGAGGATGGATCATATCTTTGTGCACGACATGAACGACACTCCCTCAAGCCCACCCCTGCCATACGCAACCTTGGCCAGTGCTTATGTAAGCTTTGCTTGTTGTAATAGAAGTAGCACCTCACGTGACGGCGTGTGTGTGTATTGGACCCACTACTTAGCACCGTGGAGATAGCGCGCCTGCCTGACGCGATGAGTTCTGAACCTTTGGATCTCACCCAAACGCTCAGGCTGCATTGAACAACACACTTTGCGGAAAGTGGTTGTCTTGATTGATTGAGTATTCCTTCAATCTCAAACTCTTATCCCGACCGATTCGAATGAGTCTACAAACCAGCTTTGATCTCAAGATTGAGCTGGCTCCGTTCCACCCTTTACTTACCTCGAACAGCGTATGACTTGGTAGCCCGACGATCTAAGCTTTCGCCCAAATGTCACCTCATACAGTGGCTGACACCATTCGCATACTGGTGGCCACTGACAACCATGTTGGTTACGAGGAGAGAGACCCAATAAGGAAGGACGATAGCTGGAGGTCTTTTGAGGAAGTCTTGACCATCGCCCGGACCCACGATGTCGACATGGTACTTTTGGGAGGCGACCTGTTTCATGACAACAAGCCGTCCAGAAAAGCAATGTTTCAGGTGATGCGGGCGCTGCGCAAGAACTGCCTAGGCATGAAGCCCTGTGAGCTGGAGTTTCTTAGTGACGCCGCTGAAGTTTTCGACGGGGCTTTCACCAACGTTAACTACCAGGACCCGGATATCAACATATCAATACCTGTCTTCTCTATCCATGGTAATCATGACGATCCAAGCGGTGACGGCAACTACTGCTCCCTCGATCTGTTGCAGGTTGCTGGTTTGGTCAACTACTTCGGCCGGGTACCAGAGGCCGACAACATTCAGGTTCGGCCAATTCTGCTTCAGAAGGGCAAGACCAAGTTGGCGCTCTACGGTCTGAGCAATGTGCGAGATGAGCGCATGTTTAGGACATTCAGAGATAACAGGGTCAAGTGGTTCGCACCGAACCAGCAGAGATCCGAGTTCTTCAACCTCCTTACGGTCCACCAAAACCACCACGCTCACACTGCGACGGGCTACCTGCCAGAGAACATGCTACCGGACTTCATGGACCTCGTTGTCTGGGGCCATGAACACGAATGTCTGATAGATCCTACGAGGAATCCGGAGACAGGCTTCCATGTCATGCAACCTGGATCGTCCGTAGCTACATCCCTTGTCCCTGGCGAAGCGGTGCCTAAGCATGTTGCCATCGTCAACGTTACCGGCAAAGACTTCACTGTGGATAAGATTTCGCTGAAAACAGTTCGGCCGTTCGTGACAGATGAGATTGTCCTCGCCACAGACAAACGGTTCAAAGGCGTGGAGAAGAAGAAGGACAACCGGCAAGAACTCACCAAACGACTTATGGATATAGTGGAAGAGATGATTGAGCAAGCGAATGCAGAGTGGCTGGGCATCCAGAATGAGGGTGCTAACACTAGTGAACCACCACTGCCTCTAATCCGGCTTAAGGTCGAATATACTGCTCCAGAAGGTGGCAAGTACGACGTTGAGAACCCACAACGGTTCTCCAACAGGTTTGTAGGTAAGGTGGCCAACGTCAACGACGTGGTTTACTTCTACCGGAAGAAGACAGGACAAAGTAAGCCCACGCCCAGACCCGTGATACTGTCAACATACTGACTATCTACCAAGAACGCGATAGGCCTGTTGGCAATCTTCCTGAAGGAGCAGCCGAGGCAATTGAGAGCATGGACACCATCAAAGTTGAAGCACTGGTACAAGAATTCCTTGCCGCGCAGTCACTCAAGGTCTTACCACAAGCTCCATTTGGCGATGCGGTAAATCAGTTCGTTAGTAAAGATGATAAGCACGCCATGGAAGCGTTTGTGGAGGACTCTCTGGCCGACCAAGTCAAGAACCTGTTGTCCCTGGAGGCGGACGAAGATGAGCTCGATAGCGCCATGGAACGTGTGCGGTCGCAGCTGGAATCCCAGTTTGCCGCGGGTCGGTTGAAGCTTGCCAGAAAACGAAGATTCAAGCCTAGACCCGATGCGTGGGACTCCGACCTTGACGGACACTGGGAGGATCAGCCTCAAGCACGGTTGGATGGGCAGGAACCCGAAGCGCGGCCTGCCATCACCAATGGACGTGTTCGCAGCAGAACCTCGAGGACGGTAAATGATGACGACGACGAGAGGGAGGACGAAGAGATGTTCATGGATGACGGAGAGGACGATGAACCAACATCAAGGGCACCACCCAAACGAGGAGCTGCTGCCCGGACGACCAAGGCGGCGCCTGCTAAACGGACGCCCGCAGCGAAGAAGCCTCCGGCAAGAAGTAGTCGAAAGAAGGCTGTTGTTGAAGAAGACGAAGAGGATGAGGATATGTTTGTTGATCAGGACGACGAATTCGAGGAAACATTACCGCTACCTAAGCCAGCCACGAAACGTGCAACGCCAGCGAGGGCTACAAGAGCAACCAAGACGCCAGTTACGAGACAGACGAAGCTCAGCTTCTCGCAGTCACAAAAACCGGCACCAAAATCAACACAAAAGACTCTGGAGATTAGCGATGACCAGATCTCCGACGATGACGAGTTTGAGACGATGCCGAGTACCAGGAGTCGGCGTCGTTAGGTGTTGGGATGTAAAATCGCTTGACAATTGTGTGGGCAGATTATGGGCGACATGTTGGTTGTACTTGGAGACAAAAGAACCTTTCAAGCAAGTAACCTCGTTGTACTCCTGGACTGGTACAGTAACATTACTTTTCATAACCACCAGGATTGGGTTGAGCCATCGAGCACTACATTCTAAGCACTAACAAACCTGAACCTTAGGCCGAGCTGGCCGCGTGGTTGTCACCATCGCAATAACGGCCACGTAAGTTTGCAAGTTGGGGCTTTGTCCTAAAATATCAGACAGTCGGTGGTGCTGGCTCTTCCACCGTTTGCAGAATTTGAAGTTGTCTGAAGTAGCTTTCAGGAGCTTATGAAACCCGGCATTCTAGAACAGGTAGGTACGTACCCACCTGTGGACTCTGTGTATGATCCATGTCACGTGAACGTTGCTCCACCTGCCATGACGGGCACCTGTTCGACCATCTCGACGCCTCCATATGACTTCAGCCTTCCATCTCTCAAAATTACTTTATCGATCAGCCATATCATGCGCGTTGAAATGGCGGACAATCCCACAGAGCAAAACGCCGACCAAGAGCATCAAGTGCCAAATGGCACACAAGCCGACTCCAGCGATCATGTCCCGCCACCACCAGCAATACCGGAATCGCGCCTTCCAACGCACAAGGATACCTCGTTGAAGGAACTGCTGAACAAGATGGATGACTATGCCCCAATCGTACGTCTTCGGCCAACTTCTAGGTTGCTTTCTTGATTCTTCTAGCAACTGACAGTCCCTTTGTTCCAAAGATCCCGGACGCAGTGACAAACTACTACATGACCCGTGCCGGCCTCCCTCCACCCCCACAGACCGACCAGAGATTAGCTCGTCTGCTTGCACTAGCAACGCAAAAGTTTATTGCGGATATAGCCGCCGACGCATACCAATATTCGCGTATAAGGGCCTCGAACACATCTGCCAACAATCCCATGGGTAATCTAGGAGCAGCAGCCGGCTTCCCGATTCCAGGACAGAGTGGTGCTGGTGCGGGCGCTGCTGGAGGACCCGGCGCTACGGGGGGCAAAGATCAAGGAAAAGGTGGCGCGCCATTGGGTATTCAACGCCCCGGATACGGTGGTGGAGGACAAGGTGGTAGTCAGAACCGGACGGTTTTGACGATGGAGGACTTGGGCATGGCGGTGGGGGAGTATGGAGTCAACGTCAAGAGAAGCGAGTTCTACCGATAAATGAATGGAGCGCGGAAAGGTGCGGAGTGGAGAAATCCAGATGTCTTAAAGAGATGCGTTGGACCGGTTCATGGCGTTAAGGACGGAAAGGCGTTTACTGGTTGACGGCGTTTTGGTGTTCTGCACAAAGAAGACCATGAGACATAATGATAAACAGCAGGAGCATTCTTTCATGATCAGGACATCACAGACACTGCTACTAACGCGAGTCTGCCCTTTGGTCCAGTCAACACAAAGTGCAAAGGTTGACATATAAGCCCATCAGCAATGTCCCAGTTACAGACCGAGTGGCATGGACTGTTACATTACAGCACACCTAGTCTGTAAGCCAGCTGCTTCCCGAGTGTGTCAAAGGCGTCAATGAATTCGCAACTGGCGCACCGAGTGCCCTAGTGCTCGCCATAGTGCAGTAATCGATACTCGTATCATACAGAAGTAGTTTACAATGACAAAAACAGCCCCCCTTCCTAACGCCAGACATGGTATCCTTGTTTGCTTTCTTCCTTATTTCTTGTTGTAGATGAAAATCTTCCGTGTTCTGAACGCGTAAGCTTCGGTTAGCTCGTCTTCTTCTGCTATCGAGTCTTGTGCGATCGAGGGCCTTTGGGGGTTACTAACGGCGCAAACTCTCCAAGCTTATGTCCAACCATGTTCTCCGTGATCAACACATCATGATAGACCTTGCCGTTGTAGACCTGGAACTTGAGACCGACAAAGTTGGGTAATATCGTTGCGGAGCGTGCTTGTGTTCTGATGGGGGCAACCTTCTTGCCTGGTTCGGGGCGGACGATGGGAAGGCTAGGTAAGGACATCGTGTTAGAGGTAGGTTATTGAGGAAGTGTGTGGTTGTTCTTACGGAACGATATGCGGGCCTGGGCGGGATGAGTTAGCTCGCTTGTGTGCATATATCCTTGCAGAGTTTCACATACCTTTCCAGGTCGACCGCTTTAGCAGCACCCGTGTTGGCTGCATGGTGTCTGTTCGTTTGCGCTGGCTCCGTAGCAACTGCTGTCATCAACTGTTGGTTTGAGTGGACGGACGATGCCGCCAAAAATCGGCCCCCCATGTATCGCACGTGATCCACAGACATAGGCATCTCCGTGCCACTTGTAGGCTTACGTAAGTGAGTCAGAAGAGGATCGCTGCAGGTGACCTGAAGGGGCGCTAGTGGTGGAGCACACAACTTTAACTTCACGTCAGCTCATCGGCCCACGGTGACGAGGACCGCCGACAATGCAGACTGCAGACACGACAGGCTCGAAAATGGTAATATTCGTGATCATGATACTAACCTTTGCCTCTCGATCCAATTTTTCCTGACTTTGCATTCTCCCCATCACGCACTCTATTATTCACCGGTCCATCCAGTCTTCACCGAAGGGCAAAATGTTGATCCAGTTGGCGACTATCACAGTCAATAGCAGCCCTTTCGCGTTACTTGGAACCCCGTTGTTGGTGGTAGAAACCATTAGCTAATCCAAAACCATATTAGTCATGTATCCGGGGGAGTGGGATGGCCCACGGGTTGACCAGGTCATACTAGCATCGACTATGTATCTTTCCAGTTTCAGCATGGGCTGGGTTTGAGTCGATAGGCTGGAGATCTCCGTAGAGCCAGTCCATCATGCTGCTTGGCATCAAGGCAGCAAGAGATCCAAAGCCCATCTCCAACGGCAATGCATTAGTGTGCGTCAACAAGCGAGAAGAAGCGCAGTTAGCCAGCCTCGTTCCATGCATAATCCCTGGGTCTTCTACGGAGCGGATTCCGGGCGGCCTCTTACTGGAGCTATCCAAGGTTTATGCACTCACCTGGACCGAATGTGAAGCCTATTTTATGGCGCGTGCTCCACAGTTTACGTGCCCTTATGATGGAATCACTGCTCATACACGCTTCATCGCGATGTCCTCCGACCAATCTAGATCAACCAACCTCGTCTGGCCCATGCACTATGCTAAAGCATGATCGGTTCCTGTTCTGGAGTCCGCGGAGGTTCTGTGGGCCACAGAGCACACACCAATACGACCGTCGAGGGTGCCATGTTCCTCAAGAAGAATGATGGTGGGCATCGCCAAGCGGCCGGTCCCCAACGTTTCTTCCCATACCTGGAGAGCAGTCTGGACTCTATCGAAAGCATCCGGTGGATTTGCACGTGCTTCCAACATTTGTCAACCGGGCATCTTAGGACATGCTATGCAGGAGAACGCATAAGAGTGGCGCGGGGTGGACTACTATCACTTAGGCGGTGATCGGGTCCAGCGGAAAATGGCTTTTGAGAATAGTTTCGAGTAAAATAAGTGGGCTATGATACTAAGTAAGATTCCGGAATATGGCTCCGGACTATACTATCCCTATTTTAGTAGTAAATCTAGCCCCGTTATAAGATTCGTATATCCACCCCTTATATTACGGGTACCGTATTAGGGTAGTCGTCTAATACTACGCCTTATATACCGAAAAAAGGATAGTTGCTAAGAAAATAGCTACTTTTACTACTTATAATTATAATCTAAAAAAGGGGCTTATAGCTACGGATAGGAGGAAAATCTTAATTACGTACTAAATATTAGCCGCCTTTAAATCGAACCGTTATATCCTTTATAATATTATCAAAAACGTAACGTAACCCGTAGCGATAAGTAGTCTCGAAGAAAGAGAAGGCTTCTTACGTATTACTACGTTCGTTAGCCTCGGCGTAGTAGTAATAATAGTAGCTAATATCAAATATAAAAGCGATCTAGGTCCTCCTACTTACCCTAATAAACTAAAAGCCGTAAGAGCCTACGTAAAAGCGTAGTTATAACTACCGGATAATATATTTAAGAGTCTATATCGTATCGATAAGGCGGCGTTTTAGGATCTTATAACGTAGCTCCGGAGGTATATTATTTTATACCTAACGTAGTACTAGTTAGAGGTATAGAAAATATTAATATTCCTTTAGATATTAGCGTTTAACGAGACTTAAAAGAATACCGTATATTAGTTCGGAATCTCGTAGTCGGTAATATCTATACTAGTTTACGAAATACTCGGGTACTTCTTAGAACTATATTAGGATCTCGTAAAACTACCGTTAGATAAATACGTTAACCTTAGAATCGAGCTAAACCTTAAGTTTAACGCCTTTAATAAGTATATCAGTACCGTTAATAATACTTATATTTATATTAGAGTACCGACTAAGGAGTAAGACCGTTAGTATAACCGTAAAGGTTATATAAGTTAGAACGTTTTCGCGGTTATTTCCTTCGATAAAACGTTTTAGTACGTATTAGCTAACGCCGAGGGAAGTATAAACGATTCTAAATTATTAAATTAGGCGATATCGAGGACGTTCGTAATACCTACGAATCGTTATTATCTAAGTAACGTTAGCTTTAGTAATAGAAGAGGAATCGTAATACCGTTCCTTAAAGTAATATATTATTTTTAGGATTTTCGCGCCGTTAAAAACTTACTTAGGTTAAAAAAAGAGTTATATAACTATCGTTATTCTTTTATAAGAGTAAGGATTAAGTAGGCGTTCGGTTAACTTAAAGCTATAATTAAGCTTATTAAACGCTCTTCGCCGGCGTACGATATCGAAACTTAGATTAAGTTCGTATACGTAGTAGTTACTTTATATAATTAGCGGTATCGTCGTAAAATAGACGTAAAATTAGAGCTTAATAAGGCCGATCGTAAGTATTTAGAACTAATATATTAACGGGTTAACCGTTATATACTTAGATAAATAGATATATAAGATCTAAGGGTTAATATAATAAAGCGGTTATTTCGCTAACGAGAAGGTTATCGAAGCGATTCGAACTATTAAGGCGATAATAACGACGAGGATAAGTTTAATAATAAAACTAATTCTAATAATAGTTTCGATATTACCGACGATATTTCGAGCGGGAATAATAACGATAATTACTCTTCTTATAATAGTTAGATAAAGAATATCGAGGATATTACTTTAAAAAACGTAAACGAGTAAGTCGATAAAATCGAATCGGTAAAATAGGTTAATTTTATAGCTATTATTATTACTTTTACCGCGTCGGTAAATATCTAGATCTTACTATTAAATAATAACGAATAACGATTTTTACGATTCCTCTCGAAAAGCCTCGATTTCGCCTTTAATCTACGTAGTTTTGAATCTCGGTTTTAATTAATTATATATAAGAGCTTAATACGGATCCTTTAATTTATCGAGAATATACTTTAACGTAATAGTTTCTAAATCTTCCGGTAATTGTTCTTATATATCGAGAACCGCTTACTTAATATTATTAGAATTAGTAGGCTTTTAGCTAATAGCTAGCCGTTTTACCGATCGTTTTAGAGAAGAACCGAGAGTAATAGTAATATTAGACGATAAGACCTTCTTCGAGTCCCTTTTCTTATATAACGGTAACGTTATATCCGATAAGTTAGAGGTACGATCGTATATCGAATAATTTAGATCTTTACGTTATTACGCCTCGGCTCGTTATTCTTTCTTCTTCTTATTATAATAGCGATCCCGAGCCCGTTACCTATTCTACGGTTCTTCTCTTTCCTCGGTTTCTCTATTCTACGAGGATACGAGCTCGTTAGCCTCTTTGATATACGATCTTATAGCTTTCTCGCGAAAAAACACGGCTTTAAGGTCCTCTTAGTAGCTATTATTAGGCTAATAATAAAGCTTTTATTAGATTTTCCTTAGATACTTAGGATACGACTTAAAGAATTATATCTATCGATTCGGCGTTATTTCTACTAAGCTAATAACTTAGTTTACCTTAACGCTTTTATTAAAAAGGTTTACGAATTAGTCGATATAACGAAAATCGGCTCGTTCCAACTACTAATAATCCTTAATCTTCTAACTAGTTATATTCTCGGCTTTAAGAAATATTTATAAGAGCGGTACCTATTCCTCGTATACGTCCGAAAATAGGTTACCACCTTTTTTATTAGTTTTATCGATAATAAACCTCCCTAATTCGGTAGTTTAGCGTCTTAGAGAAGCTATCTTTACCCGGATTTATAAAATCTACGATACGTTATCGTTAGCCGTACTCTTAGCTCGTTACTTCTTTAACGCCGGCGCGCTCTCGTTACTAACTTAGCTATATCGCTTATTTAGCTAATATTCCCTACTAATCTTAAACGTTTCCGTAGTATCGAAAGAACTTATAAAAGAGTTCTATAACCGGTAAGGTAACGATATACTTAAAGAAAGGGTATAAAGCTCTTAGGTATACTCCTAAGTAACCTCTTAAATAGCTTCTTAAGTAAGGTCGACCTCCTAAGTACCGGAACTAGTATATAATAGTTATATATTAATATCTTCGTCGTCGTTTATAAGGCTCGAGGTCTTAGAAAGAGGCTACTCCTCGTTCGAATCTATTATACTTATTATAACGGCTTACGAATCGTTCGAATCTACTACGCTTATTATAACGGCTTATAAGGAATCGTTCGAATCTATATTTATAATAACGTTAAATAGCTATTCGAGATCTATTCTACGCCTTAGTAATAGTATAAAAGGAGCTTATATACTTATAATATAGAAAAGCCTATATCTAATAGTAATAAAGGCTTATACGGTATAGTAGTTATAACGTTAGCTACGTTCCGCTACTCCTTAAAACGGTAAGATCTACGTTCTACGCCTTTCCACGGTACTTTTAAAGAATTCGGATATATTTAGGGGTTCCACCAGTTATTATGGATTACGCTTTATACTCCTCCCCACCGGATTTTACCCAAAATCATAGACTCTCCCAAGGATCCGATCACCGCCTTAGATGCGTGGGAGACAGATGACTGTACTCATAGTAGGCTTCAGCTCTTTGTTTCCCTGATTCCACCAGTGATGCCCGCTCAGAAATCTGACGAGCGTCTCTTCAAATGACCTCTGGCCGCTTCGCCATCATACATCTTTAGCGGATATTGGTTTCCATCCGTCTCCTCCTACCGTGGGCACCGCCCGATAATCATGTGTCCGTCTTTTTCTTGTAGCGTGTACGAGACTTCTCATCATGCCACGCCAGAATCTGACGGCCAATGCGTGTATCGTGTGCCGGAAGAAACGAACCAAGGTATGAACTCAGAGAATAAGTCAACCACCACGAAGCTCAAATCCGCTTACCCCTCTGTTTCTTCAGTGCGATGGTCGCCACCCATGTCGACGCTGTACTTCCAGG
Source organism: Coniochaeta pulveracea (assembly GCA_003635345.1). Taxonomy (NCBI): domain Eukaryota; kingdom Fungi; phylum Ascomycota; class Sordariomycetes; order Coniochaetales; family Coniochaetaceae; genus Coniochaeta; species Coniochaeta pulveracea. Next base: position 205,989 of record QVQW01000044.1, on the reverse strand, counting down.
GGAGAAGACTGTGTTTATGAGGACAAGATGTGGCGGACGAAGGACCACTTGCGTTCTGAGATTGAACGGCTGCGCAAAGAGGTACACCAGAGCCATGATTTGATCAAGGCCCTGGCACCGACGAAGGCGAACAATGAGTGGAACACCATACACTCCCGACTGCAACGAGGCGATCCTCCTGAGCGCATCGCGGATTGGATCAACTCGCTGAAAACTCCACGGAGTTCAGGCCCAACGCCCTCACCTGATAGTCGGAATCGACCTCTCGAGTCGCCAGGTGTCGCCCTGAGCGCCCAGAACGATGCGTCCGCCGTTAGTCCGACACCTCCGAGCGTTTTCCTGCAATCGAGCGCATCTATGAGAGAAACCTCCTCGTCTTGCCCGCGATCTCTTCTAACCTCAGCAACGCCGGCATCCAGTCATGCGTCGTGGACACATATCACACACGACACCGAGGTTATCCACCGGCTGCTGTACCACTTCTTCAACCGCTGCTTCCCTGACTTCTCCTTCGTGCAGCAGGAGCGGTTTATGAGGGATTTCAACGAGGGTACAGAACTGTACTGCTCTCCGGCCCTCCTCAACGCGGTTCTTGGCTTTGCCTCCCAGTCTCGTCAAGTGATACCCGCCACCGGGCACAAACCATGGCCAAGCCGGCAGTTCCTCTCGGAGGCACACAGGCTACTCAAAGACGAGCGAACGCAGCCCGAGATTACGAGCATCCAGGCAATTGGCATCCTAGCGCTAGCGGAGGTAAACGCCGGCAACGATGAAGCTGCATTCCAGCTGTCGAAAGAATGTGCTAGGGATACCATTTTACTCAAGATGCAATTAGACAGAGAAGGGGACACCGATGTGCTGGAAAATGCTGAATATCGCGAAGCCATGGCTTTGACATTCTGTGGCTCTTTCTCGTTGATACGGTATGTCTTGGCTTGTCTGTCCATACTGTGATATTGCTTGTCACTGGTGCTAACTGGGACCAACCAAGGATGTTCCGGCTGCTGACCGGACGACTGTCCACCCAGACCGGTCCTTTGTTTATGAGGTTGACAGAAGCTTCCGGGGACGCGGCGGCAGAAACGCCCGAGGCGCGTGTTGAACGAGGTACGCTTTGAGTTGGTCGATGCTTCTCTTTCCTCGGCCACAAACTTTCAGATCATTGACTTGCCCGCAGGCGTGGCTTTACAACACCACTTCATCAGCCAGCTCGATTACTGTCCCGAACCCATGAAGCTGGTTTATACGGCTACGGAGATTGCACATACTTTCTGCACTTACCATCACGATGACGGCGTGACAGCCTCAGACCTCATTCCCGCTTACCGCAACTGTCTTGAAGCGTGGAACAGATTTAACCACTGGTTACCCGATGGCAGTCAAACGTCCAAGGAGGCCTTATTCTGGCAGTGAGTAACCTCCATGTCAACCCACCTAGTCGGCCGTGTACTCAACGTGGCATCATCAGGATTTGGTATAATTACATCCTGCTCGTGTTATCCAGCACCTTGGTCGACGACCCTATAGACCTACGACAAGGGATAACGCCCAAGTCTGTAGCCACCCAAGCTTCACAGACCATCATACTCTTGAGCGCGGTCTATCAAGATCACCACGGCTTTGAGTTCATCCACCCTCTGTTTCCGCACATGGTCTTCGCCGCTACACTGTTCCAGCTTCAAAGGTCGCTCGCCGGTGATGGCACACAACAGTCAGCCGAGAAACACAAACGATTCTCCGAGCCGCACACGCCTACTCCAGTCCACAGTCCCAGCAGCCTAGCGCCACCGCCCAAGATCGGACTTCGCCGCCAAAAGTCGCAAAGCCTATCTGCCGTGTCATATGTCGACCCTCTCGTCTATCCACCCTTAGAGGAGCACATAGCGACCGCAACACTGTGTACTCTACCTGACCTCGAATCGTCTCTCCTCCGCTCACCCAACCCGCCGGCCAAACTAGCAGAGGACGGGACTCGCCTTCTCAACCAGATGGCCACAGGTCACCCCAAGGCGGCCGAACTAACACACATCATGCGCGTGCGCTCCGTCGCCGGTCTTGCGTCAGACACTGTCAACTCGCCCGGCACCAAACAGTTCCTACCGACATCGGTGCCTTGCGCCCCGCCAGTCATGGATCATGCCATGGTGGACTATGTGCCGCCACCTGCAGGATTATTTGGATTAGGTATAGACAACATACAAGGCTTTGCGGCCTTGACGTCTGTTCCCGGCAGCGGCGTGGTTCCGGTTCCAAGTATAGCCGTCAGGGGCGCCTCGCCTGCTGAGCCGTTGGACAACACGGGGGATTACGGGTCTTATTTCACCGTGGGCTCGGATATCTATGGACAACACCATCAGCAACCAGCTGCCGGTAGGAGAGGCAGTACGTATAGTGCTTACTCGCCCACGAGAAGTGGGACGACGGGGGCAGGATCGGCTAGTGTATTGGATCCAGCAGGACCAAAGATGGAGGCGTACGTTGGAGACATGGTTGGGGGGATCTATTGAAATATTTCCTCGGTCTTCTCCTTACCGACTATATGGCGTTGTGGTCACGGCATATCTTTGGGTTTGGTTGCAGACAACCCGAACCCCCAGAATCGTCAGGCGTTAATAGCAGGTATCGTTTACTAGTCGACAGAACGGTGTAACTGGTATCTCATGCTATCACAGCTCTGAAACAGACACAACAGACAGAAAACAAAAGCCTTCTTCAGCCCTCTATTCGTGGCTATTCCAATACCATTATCCTATTGAGCCTTCAGAGTCTACCCGATCACACCCACATTAGCCTTCTCTCCTACTGGAACCATGTGTATAAGCAGTTCCGCATCAAGCAGTGGGATTGATGCCCAACGTGACATAGATTGTAAGGCTCGTCCCGTAGAGCTGGGGTCATCCAGCACTTGTCTAGACGGTAGAAGGCGTTGGTGACTGATAAGGGCTTCTGGTCAAATCCCCACTACGCTCTGAGGTGGATCGATACGGTTAAAATGGACATATAACTTCAACATAATCACCTGGGACGGGAGGAATGCGTATACTCACAAGGGCTAACCATCGTCCCCAGGCCATTTATCGACCAGCAGCAAAGGCAATGAGTAGCAGCCGGACCACAGGTCTTCTCGTAGCAAATGAGGCGGAGCTCGGCCTTGATTCAACTATTTGCGCGTGTAGGTAGGGTTGTCGGTGTCGAGGTTGTGAATGGAATGAGCGGGGTGCGCGGCGTGTAGTTGCAGCTCCAGGTCCGATGGGGTGTCATGCACTGACGCTTGAGTGGGAGCTGGAGTAGGAGCGGAGGTGGCAAGTGGTCCTTGTTTTGTTATTGTTGGGGCGGGAGCGGTTGGCTGCTGGTGTTGGACCGGAGCAGGAATCCGTCCCAGTTGATGTTGTTAATGCTTGTGTTTGGCCCTTGGGTGAGGTTGGACTGGTTGGAGATGTTGTCTGAATTTGCATCCAAAGCCAGCTGAGTTGTATGACTTAGAATGGCAACACGTGTTTGCCATTAGCAAGCAACTTTAGCTCGTGTCCCAGCCAGCTTGTTGGTCAGTGGCATAGCCAATATGGTAGCTTTGGTTATGCAGATTCACCGAGTCAACCTTGCCTCATTTCTTTTGCTGCCACTGTTCCTGAGCAGTGGTTGTATATCTTGTTCACGAACAATATATGAGAATACTCGGAATGCTGGTGGTGGTGGAACTGACGAATGGTCTTTCTTGGTGTCGCGTCCGGGAAAGGGGGGCGAAGGTGCTAAGGTGACTATGCGAAGATGGATTGGTTTCATACTGTAGTACTGTGCCGCAAAATCTCACGTTCACCTGCGTGTTAACATACCTCGTCAGCAGTGCTGGTTATAACCCCTTGAAGCAGGCCTGCCCTACTTGTCCTGAGTACTAAGGATTGTTCAGGTTTATCTGTTTTGGGAGACTAACCATGAGATGTAATCTGGCACAAGATGAGTATACACGAAGGATGTAAAGCCGGTTGTTTAAACCCAACGACCACTGGCTTCTGCTCACAAGACACATGGTATGGTTCTGAAGGCCCAACGAGGTAGATGATCCCAGCCCCAGTATGTCTTGCTGGGTCTGTAAACTGGAACGGTGTCTAGCTTGGGATGGCAGCAATCATAGGAGCCGGCTGGCGCGGCGATCTTATGATTAAGTCTAGGCCTACGGATGTGGTCCTTCTATCGGGCCAGCAGGAGGGGGTGAGAAAATTGAAACATCGATTTTGGGAGAGAATGAACATACCACAAGGTAGTTTCCATCAGTAGTTTACAAAGTGAATTAAACCGGCCATGGCACGGGGTAATTCAACGTCTCCCAGCAATTAAACCGGCCATGGCACGGGGTAATTCATCGTCTCCCAGCGTAATAGGACATACTTGAGAATGTATTTACCGGCCAACAAATGATGCTCTGGCCCTCGACATGGGATGGTCAGGAGCATAGCAATAAATAGTAGTTCAAGCACGTCGATGGTGAAGCAAAATCTGTTGTAAGCTATTAGCCCGGCAAGCATGATACACAGCAAGCCAACCTCTCCGGACTTGCATTCACCCCTAGAACGACACCTTAACGGGAGGTAGCCTAGTCCTTCTCAATCACAACTTGAAATGGCCAGCCCTCTGGTACAGTCTTCGCCAGCAATCCCAGGTCACCACACAATAGCAGCCCTTCAGGATTCGTAGCAAAGATGACGGCATGTCGACCACTCCCGGCTGGCGCCAGTGTCTCAAGTATCCACGGGATGTTGCCGGGTGACGAGGTGATAATCATCTCCTGTTCGCCGTCCACGTCTCCCTCTATCGGTTCACGGACACGGAAGCGTATGGCCTGGTCCGCCAAGTCGGGTCCAATCACGTTGTCTTTCGCTAGACTGGCTAGAGGTCCAATGAAGCAACTACCTATCTCCTCGACTGCTTCTCGGTAGGCGGAGAAGCGTGTCGCGTCATGGTCACTGGATAACCGAGCACTGTGTGCGTGGGAGCGGATGAAAGGTCGAGAGCTGGTTGGGGTTGTGCCTGTGATTCCATGGCCAGCAGATGAGGATTTTCTTCGGTCAGACCGTCGCCGACGCCTGCGGATTCTGTCCTGTGCAATACGACGCAGGCCCTCATCTGTCCTCGAACCCTTATCCTTCTCGACCTCCACAAATCCTTCTCCGTCGCTATGGACATGCTTGTCGTCGGGGTAAGCTCCAGGAAGGCGAGGTTCAGGGTTAGGCATGATGTGGATGTTGGCTCTGTGACCGGGAGAGATGGTAACACGAGTAGGTAGGGAGCGAGAGTTTGCTCGGTTCCTGCTCGATCTCGTGGATGGGAAGAAGAACTTGCACAGCGTCATGACTTTCATCGTGAGGAGAGGCTACTGCCGCTTAGCAGTCACATATTATGGGGAAGGGCCCTTGGCTACATATTTATGGGTGCTTCAGAAGATGTGGTGCGAATTCCACCACAATCCCCCTTGACCGGCTAGTTGGGCAACGTCAAACACCATCAAAGCAGTCATTTTCACATGAACAACAAGAAGAAACAATGCACGAAACCCCTATCAAATCAAGCTCGCCCCAACAAACTTCAGGGAATGTGTATGGGAGAAAGAATGTTAAAAACGATGGAGAAATTGATCCCAGGTTTTCAATCCACTGATGTAAAGGACCAACAACAACAACAACCACTTGCTCAATGCCCTTCGGGAAGAAGGACATTGAGTCAAGGCCAAGAGAGGCTCAACATTGTGTTCTCCTAATGAAGCTCGGGCGAAAAGTGACGTGGAACAGGCGGAATGACTAATGGTAAAATCAAGTTGTAGCTGAATAGCCTGCTACCATAAGGGTAAGGTATCTCGGTGTAGAGGTTGTTGAAAGCACGGGCAGTACTGCTAGTAGAAGTCATTAGCTAATGCCATAAGCGGCAATTCATTGGGTGTTCTGCTGAACGTGTCCTCTTGTCTCTCCCCGCAGCCAGGTCCAGGCGCGGGTTACTGATAAGCGCCGGTAAATTACCGGTTTACGCTCTGATTGGTTCACCCTTGCGCTTTACCGTCAAGTTTCTCCAGAACAATTTCCAGGTTGGGGATTGCGCAACATTGTTGAACCCTTTCACCTGTTGCAGCTCGTTTCCTAAGCTATCTTGCAGAGACCGATCCTCCTCCATCGCACAGCACCACAGCATCTTTGGTTCTCATCGACATCGCAATCCTTCAAAATGGCTGGACTTAGCCCCCAAATGTAAGTCATACCTTGGTCAAGTCGCTGTGCTCGCTCACCTAGAGGTGGCCCCTGTACTGACATGTGCTTGCGCCAACAGTTCGAACCTGATCATCATCTTGGGTATGATGCAGGTAGCCAAGAAGATCCCTTTCGATGACCCGAGTGTGCTCAACATGTGCCGGGCTGCCTACGTGCTCAGCAACGTGATCATTCTCGGTATCACTCTCTATATCAAGTCCGTCGTGGACAAGAAGAAGGGTACGGCCTCCGCTCTCTACAAGCCCTGGTCGCGGCCATGCACCAACCCCGAAATGAGCTAACCCGACATCACTGCAGATATGACAACCCTCAAGTATGTTGAGCCGGCACCTATGGGCTCCTCCGAGGAGGGCAAGCTTGTCACGACCACCGTCCACGCCTACGATAACTCCCAGATCAAGACCATGATGCGCTCCCAGATGATGGGTGTCGCCATGATGGCTGTGATGCACTTCTACTTCCATTACACAAACCCCCTCCTCATTCAAAGCATTATTCCCTTGAAGGGCGCTTTCGAGAGCAACATGGCCAAGATCCATCTCTTTGGCAAGCCCGCTACCGGCGATCTGAAACGTCCATTCAAGGCTGCTCCCGGTCTCATGAGCGGACTTCAGAGCGGTGCTGCCCAGAGCGACAAGAAGGCCGTCGAGGCTGCTGAGAAGGCTGGCCGTGGGGGTGTCAAGGAGGAGTAGAAACCGGTACCAGGATCAAGGGGTGGCTGTTGTACTACAATTGCATGTATCATACTACTACCTTCAACTCACGGCACGATGCTCACAATGGGTCAAAGGAAATATAGACGGCAAGTATTAGGCAGGTTTTGGAGGTCACTCTTCGCAACCGCCTCGTCCACATCTTTCCATTTTTCGCTTCACCTACTGGCAGCCGCCTCGGTCCCTGATCGCTTCATGTGTTGCTTCATGGCCTGAACTAGAAGGCAATGATGACCGATTGCTCAACCCACCTCTTTTACCTTTCCTTGTTCAGTTCGGGTGTCAAACTTTCGCTTCATGATCTGTTGAGCCTGGTACTAATTTGGCCGGTCGAAACCACATCCTGTACCATCTATATACGGTACGTACCGACCCCACTAAAATTGTCTCCGTCATCGCCAGTGCTCGCCACTGCAGCCTTGGACCCCTAGACTGCGATCAGCACCACCAATACCATAGCTAGGTAGTACAAGCATTTCTCGACTTATTACTGCATACAGTAGTCACCGTGTACCTACGGCTTCGGGATACGTTTTTGATAATCCCGTTCCTATCGTCAGCATAGTCTCATGGAGCAACCAGGTACTCCTCCGCGCCAGACTAGGGCGACGGCTGCGGCTCAAAGAACTCCCCCGACGCCTGAAGTAACACGAAGGATAGAGGAGAACCGACTTCGAGCGAAGGCTCGCCGTGACCAGCTTGAGGCCGAACGACGAGCAGCCGGTACCGATCTATCTCTACAGCCGAAAACAAGTTCTGGATTTGTGAATACACCGGACATACAGCTTGCCGGCGCAGCAGGGCGCAAGAGACCAGCTAGCGAAATCACAACGAGCAAAGCACCTAGCACAGTCCGTGATGCGCGCAGTACAGGAAGCAAGGATGGCGCCGCCCCTTCGGATGGTATCCGACCAGCCAAGAAGTTCACGAAATATGTCGAGTACAATCTCAGCACCATGACCGACACGAAAGGTGGCTTCCTCAGTACTGAAGATGATCCGTACAACAAGTCTATGAAAGCACCAGAAGTGGGGGGGTTCGGTGGACCACCGCAGGAACAGAAGCCGGCGAATATGACGGCCGCGGAGTGGGAGAGGCTACAAACACTAAAGAAGCTGAGGAAACAAAAGGCTGGACCGTACGAGCCCGGCCTCAGTGTTTTGGCGGACGAGAAGAAGAGAAAGAAGTGTCGGGAATGTGGGAGCTTGGAGATCGACTGGGTCTGGGAGGAAGTGTTTGGGTGTTGTGTGTGTGGTAGTTGTAAGGAGAAGTTTCCTGAGAAGTACAGTCTCTTGACGAAGACCGAGTGCAGGGAGGATTATCTCTTGACGGAACGTGAGTTGCAAAGGGGCCTCATTCTTCGTGTGTAGGAATCATGCGTGGCTGACATCGGAAAACAGCTGAACTCAAAGACCCCGATCTACTCCCGCATCTTTCCCGTCCAAACCCACATAAGTCGCACTGGCACGACATGATGCTGTTTCTTCGCTACCAGGTGGAAGAATATGCATTCAACCAGAAATGGGGTTCAGCAGAAGCACTAGACGCAGAGTTCGAGAAAAGAGAAACAGAGAAGAAGAAGCGGAAGGAGGTCAAGTTCAAGGAAAAGCTGCTGGATCTCAAGAAGAAGACGAGGACAGATGCCTACAGAAGGAATACGGGACGACTGGCCGATGGACCGGATGGTCAAAGAGCCAAGAAGTTTGGCGATGTCGTTGGTGGAGGGAACGGGAAACATGTACATGAATGGGGTCGGGCGGTGGAAAATGCCGAGGGCATGAGTGTTAAGACGTGCGTCAGTTGTGGTATGGAAGTAGAGGAGTTAGAGTTCTGATACCCTTGGGCTTAGGTTAATAGATGGTGAGTGGATAATACGTACCACAAGACGTTCCCTAACCATGTCGATTCTGCCTTATGTCATGCCACTGTCAAAATAAGTAAGCGTCGTGCACAGGCAACGTATTTCATGTCTCTGAGTTCCGGCGCCGAAGGTCAGAAACATACATGCACTCAACCGCATGTACGAAGCGTAAGTTCTTGACCATAGCCTGGAGTGGCGGTGGATAGTGCTGCCCTTTTAGACCTACTAGTTCACCCTACTCTAGCAACCTGTAGGTAAATACCTACTCTAGCAACCTGTAGGTAATTACCTACCCTACGCACTTTGGTATTCTACAGTAACGGAGATATGCATAGATTATGGACCCTCCTGTATGCTCAGGCCGGTACTCGTTTCATGTAAGACGTAGACCAGACCTTGGCTATGTATACATTATGGGCGAAATACATGGTGGACCTGAGCAGAGAGCGGAGAGCGATCTGCCTTGGAGGCCGGCATTACATGGCGCTAAAACCTGGGACAAACTGCGCTAGCACGATACAACCTGCGTGATTGGTGCAATAGGCAGCGCTTCTGTGACCCAACAGGGGCATCAAGCATCAAACCCCGACATGGCAGCAGGGTCCCTGTCGTTCTTTCCAGAAAAATACGCCTTGCTTGCTCTCCAGATCGCGATACCTCGTTGTCTGATGCTATTACCCTTGCAACGTGCCTCCTCTTTGCCACTGACGACGGGACGCACTTCAGGACGCGCTTGAGGCTTTTCTTCTCTCCGAGTTTGCCGTCTGTTCAAATTGAAAGGCAGCTCCTGATTGCTAGTTGTTGACTCCTACGGAAGATTCAAGTGGTGGAAGCTCGGGCAGCCACAACCTGACCTGGATTGCAGCTGCAGCCTTCCGTCGCTGGCACCCTGATCAGTAGCAGGCGACGCAGAAACATCCAGAAGTGCCATTCTACAAACATCACAAGTCGTCCACCAACACCATAACTCGTGCATTATCGGTCATCCTTAGTTTAAGATCCTCTAGTCGTCACTGGCTGCTGCAGCGCGCGAGCCAGTAAGTTTAACTCAACTCCTCTGACTTTGAGCTCTGCAATCTGCAGGATTCATTCCTAGACGGGCAGCTTACAAACATTCTATTGCGGCAGGCTTACAGTCCCCCCGGAATCTTCGAACAGTAATCGGGCACATCGACAGTATTCGAACATAAATCGGATTAGCATCGTTTCTACCAAGCTGGGACACATACTTGCGGTATGTCTGGAGAACCTTTCGAACAGGCACCTCCTAGGCCCACCTTTGAGACGACTTTCAATACGTTTGTAGATCGGTATCAGCGTATTCAGGCGCATAGGGATACGACGGACGAGCTGATCAAGGTACGATAATGCTTGGAATATGTATCGAGGGCTACGGTTATACCGAATACCGACAAGAGTCTAACCCCTCGTAGGACGTTCTGATCTATGCTCAAAACATACACTCAACACTGGCGGCAGAAAATGCAGATCTCCGGCGACAAGTTGGAGACCTTCAACTTGACCTATCTCACAACGTGAAGTCTAGGCGCGAGCTACAACAGCAAGTGCATGAATTGGAGACAGAAAATGAACTTTTGAAGGTAAACAACGCCACTGCTCCCCATTATCGGAATCGAGGGCTAATGAGGTACAGACTGCCAATCCTTATGTCGCTGTGCTGATTGATGGTGATGGTTTACTTGTATGATGTCTCCCGGTACTCTGCTCCCAGCGTCGAGACCCCGGATCCGGACTTACCGTTTGTTGTGTACAGTTCAAAGAGCATTGGATTCGTCAAGGTATCGATGGTGGCAGGAAAGCAGCAGCTGAGCTGAGGGCCGCCGTGCTCGATTATTGTGGCAGCCAGGCCGGTCGCCTTGAAATAATCATCGAGGTGTATGCGAATCTCGCGAGCCTGAGCAGAGTTATGAAGAGCGATGGCAGCATCGACAACGAAGCTGACCTCGGCAACTTTTTCCTGGGCTTTTCACGAAACACCCATTGTACCTTTGTGGACGTCGGATCAGGCAAGGAAGAGGCCGACGAGCGAGTAAGAGGTAGGTTTACCCTCTTCAATCTTGTTGTCTGCTGTCAGCTTCGTGCGTCTACCTCTTTGCTAATAATCTGTCGGTGCAGAAACGGCCAATTGGCACCTCCGAAACCATAACTGCAAGCATGTCGTTCTTGGCTGCTCCCATGACTCTGGATATGCCCCCTTTATCAACAATGTTATCCGACGGGACGGCCGTGACCGACAAAGAGTCTCAATTCTCGAGGGCTTCCCAACTCATCGTCTCCTAAAAGACACTGGTTTGAATATTATGAGCTTTCCGGACCTGTTTAGGTCGGACAAGTTAGTGGACAGGACCTTCACAAACGGCAAGCATTCGAAATCTGCCTACAACCATGTTGTTCCGAATATGGAGCCGTTGCCGGCGCCGGCACCTACTGCTCCCGCTGTGCCAGTGCCCGCTCAACCTGCGGCTCCCTCGCCGGTCCAGGTCCAGGTCTCGGTCCCTGCCCCGGCGCCTGCGTCATATGCTGCCCGTGCGATGGTCAAGAGCGCGTCTCCTCCGCCTCAGATGACGCTGCCCATACCACCAAAGCCCAAGCCAGCAGCAGCTCAGGTGGCTCAGGCTAACAAACCTCTCCCGCCAGCTTGGAACCCGGGGCCTCGAGGCCTCGACCCTCCTATCCTGTATTCGAAAGCAGTTATGGACAAGATCAAGACCAGAAAAGAAAACGATAAGCTGTGCAACAACCACTATTTGAGGGGTCCGTGTGCCAAAGGCAACGATTGCTGCTTCGAGCACAACTACAAGCCGTCCGAAGAGGAGAAAAAAGCCATTGCCTTCCTTGCCCGGCTTAATCCTTGCACGAATGGGCAGTATTGTGAGCTGGAGAATTGCATTTACGGTCATCATGTAAGTGGCTATTGGAGCAGATATGCGATGAAAGGTGCACTAACGTGTCGTACAGTGTCCTAGTGTTGAAATGAGACCAGGCCAACCTCCTAAATGTACTCATCCGTATTGCAAGTTTGAGGTAGAGGACCATCCGCCGGGTACAGTGTTCCCCAAAGCTCGGAAGGACTATGATAACTACTAGTATTCTTCGTCGTGGCAGTCAACGTGGGTACCGGATGATGTGTTCGATAACAAGAATAATTTCATCAAGTAAGGACAGGAGCACGCAGTATATCTGAGCTCCTGTGGTGTGATCTATTGGATGGTTATGAACATGATCAGCACTTCCCTTCAAACCGGGCCATTTGCAGAGTGCAATCAATGGTCATTGCAACCAAGATAGGAGCCGTCACATCAAGGGGTGAAGCCCCTCATGGCAATTTTTACGGGCTTAAAACGTTGTGCAAGGTGTAGCAGGGTGTACCCATGTTGGAGGATCTTGTTCTCAGTCTGTTCGAATCTCGTGATGGTTAGCTGTGAACATCAGTATGAGAAAAGGGAAATGTACCTTATGTAGAGCGGACAGCCAGTGTGGCTGAAGTGCCTTGGGTATATCTGAATTAACAGCTTATTCAGGCATATTTCTGACCAGTCTCGTTACCTGTATGGATCCTTAGACATCGCACGGAATGGTCAATTTATACGAGCCCGGTCTACACGTGTAGAGGGAACCAGCGGGCAGTTGTTCATCGCTTCCCCTGGCCGAGAATGATCCAAAGAAGCCCCACCATAATTCTAGCCTACCAAGGTACCTGTAGGTACCCCTAGTCACTAGCAGTAGGCCAGTACACTAGACTAGCTATTGCGTAGCAATCTCAACCCCACTATAACACCAAAGAAACGTCGTCAGTAGATCAACCTCGTCGCTTCACAAGCTTAAGCTACCCCGGTGAACCTTATTGATAACCATAGCACACAGCAAGCATGTCTCACCCACGAATAGAAGAAGTCGAGGACAGCGACGTCGAAATGTCCGACCCCTCAGAGGGCGACATTGACGATTTCGCCGACGAAGACATCATGCGGGCCCGTCCTTCCACCACCGTTCGAGCACCCGCACCCGCATCAGCAGCACCCTCTCCACCAACACCCGGCCATGTCCCAGGCGCAAATCGGTTTCCCGTCCCACCTCCAGGTGGCCAGGGCCCCGATTACCAACAGGCCGCCTCCAGTCCGCAGTCCTACTCCGGCTACCAAATAATCTACCCCGTCTACTTCGACGCAACCCGTTCGCGCGCCGAGGGCCGTCGCGTGCCCTCCTCCCTGGCCGTAAAAAACCCCCTGGCCGTGGAGATCGCCTCCGCCTGTCAACGCCTCGCCCTCCAACCCGTCCTGGAACCGACGAAACTCCACCCGAAGGACTGGGCCAACCCGGGTCGCGTCCGCGTCCTCCTCCGAGCCAGCCACCTCGACGGCGGGAACCCCGTGCCGTTCGGCGCAAAAGCGGTGAAGAACAAGCACGATCTGTTTATCAAGATTGCGCGGCATCTGAAGGCCAACCCCACGACCGAGGACAGTCCTGCTTTGCGGTGGAGGTTGCCGGGCCGAGACGGCATGGCGATCGCGCCGCCGAATGTGGGTGCGAAGGGGAAGGATGGGGAGACGGTAGGGTGGCCCAAGCCTGCGGTGCCCAGGGGATGGAAGATGGGGGAGCTGGTGCCGTATTGGAGTCCGGCGGTAACTGGGGGTGGGGTGTCGGAGAACCTGTTCAAGGATATGATGGGGGCGATGGGAGGGGGCGGAGCTGGTGCGCCCGGAGGGATGGACATGGCGAGTTTGATGTCGGCGATGGGGGGAGGTGGTGCTGGGGGCAATGGAGCGGAGGCGTCGGGTTCGAGTTCGAGTAAAAAGGAGAAGAAGAAGGGGAAGGGGAAGTGATACTGCCTAGACTCAAGAGGTGGAAAGGGTTTTTAATCATGGAGTTTGAATCACCATGGCATCTGAGTCTTGGGCACGCTGGAAGACATTGGGTTGGCACAAGAAGTAGGCACCTATCTTGCATGGGACAACTAAAGTCATTTAGAGAACCAGTTGATTCTGTTGAACAGACCTACGAGCGGTCTGAGATGGTTTGATATCTTCTAAACCTAAAAACACCGCCGTCGACAGAAGACGGAATATACACAGAGCCACGACCAGTTCAGTCTAGCTCAAACGCCATATGCTCCATGTCATGTTGCTCCATGCTCTCATTAACGTATCCAGACTAAAACACCAAGGGACGATTAGGCCGCACTGGGGACTTTTTGATCTCCCATCCGCCACGTCTCTTCCTGTTTTGTACCCGGCGGTAACCACGTTGGGTTGCTTTCCGTCCTTGGCCGTTGTCTCCCTCGATCGTCGGATTTCTTAGCATCGCCGTTCAGATAAGGAGGGCCATTTGGTTGCGGGTGCGGGAGCGAGAACTGCCCATTCAGCTGGACAGGGCTTTCGAAAACAGGTGCAATTGGCCCGGAAGGAGTAAAGGCATGTTTGGTGTTGAGCGGCAGGATTGGCTGCTCGGTACGAGTCTCAGTCATACTTCGAGCTCGCTGATCGGCTTTGTTCTTCTCGCTGCTGCGATCGTAAAGATAGAGACCAAGAACCGTGAGGGCGATGCCGACGGCTTGAGTATGGGTCGTTGGCGATCGAAACCAGATGATGGCGACGACGATGACGAATACGCGCTTGATTAGACTAGCGACGGAGTACGTGACAGGTGAGACCATCGAGAGGAGGACGAAGGCGAGAATGTTCTGGCCGAAGTGGAAAGTGCCATTGAAGATGAATTCGAGGGTCAAGCGGCCGTGGTCGAAGGAGTTCGGGGTTTGGGTCAAGTCAACGGATCCGTCATAGAGGAAGTCCGTCAGAATGCCAAAACCTTCACTCCAGAACCAGATGGGACATGTGATAATGAAGGCCATGGCAGCGGAGTAGAAAAGGAGGTTGAGTTTGTCCAGTTTCCGAGTCTGATGTCCATAGCCTGCATCCTCGGCTATCTTAGCCTCGTTGAAGAGTCGCTTGGAGACGATGTTTTGCGTGACGAAGATGACGGTGGACAACAGGGCGCACATGATCCCCAGAAAGTGTCCATTGAAGGCCTGCTTGCCTGAGCATGCCAGCATGACACCGAGCGTCAAGGGGATCAGAGAAATGTAGGTCGCTCGGGGGTAGCGAATATCGTAGATAAATCGATATGCTAAGACTGTGAAGAGGGGAGACAGCCCTTTGATGGTGTGTACTAGAGAGACTGGGATCTTCGAGGTCGCCGTTGAACTGAGCAGATGTCCTGCTATTTGGAAGAAGGCCAGGGGCATCGTAGTCATGATGACGTCCCTCGAGGGATATCGTATCGGGTGCTTCAACGCCGGTATTGATGTCCTCAAGCCCGGAAAGGTGGAAGCGAGCCATGATAAAAGCAGGCACCACGACGACACGAATGCAAACTGTATGATGGTGAGTGTCGCCGGTTTGTCGAAGGCCGTTAATATCGTTTTCGACGAGGTGTTGGTCAAGGCGGAGGACCAATACCACATGACGCACAACGTCTACCAAGCAGATCGTCAGCTACCACGCTTTTGCCATGCGGTATCAATGGGTTTGTGCTTGGGAGGATTGACACATACTATGAGCTTCCATGAGACTGGCGCCCGCAAGGCAGCCGCAACCTCCTGCGCATTTTGACTCATGCTGGCCGACCTCATATGGCGAATAGCTTGACTTATGCTCGATCGTCTGCCGTGCCCCGGATTATGGTTATGCGGTGTTTGTCCGTTTGCCGCCCATCGAACACGACTGTCTCTTCGTCCTTGCCATCGAGCAGGAGAAGGCCCGTCCATCTGCCCAATTGATCTGTGTGGGCTCGATAAACGTCCATTGATCGCTGCATGGTCAAAGTCTGGGAATTTCTCCGTTCCTGTATCGGCATCCCCATTGGCCTCTCCGTGGGGTCTGGCACTGGAAGACCGATGTTGCGAGGCCTGTCGCATATGCGACGAAGCCCGCCCAGACGAATGTGACATATGGCGTAAGGTATAACCTTGGCAAGGTGGCCTAGAAGAAGGAAAAGCTGTGACAAAAGTTGCGAAAGACCACACAGGTTATCCGCTCATGGCTTGCTGTATTCGTGTCCCAGCGAATGCAGTGTTGCTGCGTGTATTTGGCAAGCTCGATATAGAGTTACGAATACGTCGTTTCGCACTGGTGCAACTTGGAAGATAGGTCATCGACCGTTTTCTTAAACCGTATCGAAGTTGCGCAGCTTCTCGATTGACCGGCCATGGAAAGACTGGACCGTGTTTCATTAGGTTTCTCGGCGGCGCATCCTAAGCCATTTAGTACCACTGTACCTTGGCATCCACATTTAGCGCCATTACGAACAGCATCCGGGGTTTAAGCGGATTTAAAGTGTGGATGCAAGCATGCAGCTGCACAGTCCACTTGAGCCTCACAGATGAAGACCCATCTTTTTTCTGAGCCTGTTGAACTTCGCGAGGCTCGATCCTAGTGATTAGCCTCCTACCTGCAACGGACATTTCCATTTCCATACATACAGAGGCCGACATATCTGACCAGTCCTATCTCTAAAGTTCTTCAAAACAGTGTGATACACGATAGCGCTTGACCGACATTCTCCCCCTTGGAGCAGGCAGCTTAGCCTGCCCGGACGTGCTTCATCATGGCGGCACCGAAGATGACCAAGAACCAGATGCGCCGGGCGAAGAAGAAGGAACAGAAGAAGGCGCACAGTGAGGTATGCATAACCTCTTACTAATGAAGCTGAAAGTTCGCTGATTGTTTCTTTACGTAGACACCAAAGGTAGAGCAAGACGCGTCGGTATCTGTCGATGGGGAAGCCACGATAAATGGAAATGCCACAGAACAACCTGCCTTCAACAAAGATGACGACAATCTGGAAGTTAAGAAAGAGCCAGATTCGGACGTCAAACTCGAGGCGGATGGTCCCGCGCCAGATTACATACCACTGGAGGAGCAAGACGACCCGACGTTCTCTATGTACAGGGACATATTAGGGAAATTCGGCGTGGGGCTTGACGGGGACGATCCCAGTAGCGAGGCGCAGACTGGAAACCGAGGTGACGTTTTCTTCGATGATGACGATCAGATACCGGATGAGGAGGAGGAGGAGACTGGGGAGACTAAGCTGTCCAAGAAGAAGCGCAAGAAGCTGAACAAGCTCTCCATCGCAGAACTAAAGGCCTTGGTCAAGAATCCCGAAGTTGTGGAGTGGAACGATGTCTCGTCATCAGATCCCAGGTTGTTGGTACAGATCAAGGCACAGAGGAACGTGGTTCCGGTACCGGGCCACTGGTCGCTTAAGCGAGAGTACTTGTCCAGCAAACGTGGTATCGAGAAGCCTCCATTCAAGCTACCTAAGTTCATCGCCGAGACGGGCATCACAGAGATGCGGGATGCGGTGCTGGAGAAGCAGGCGGAACAGAGCTTGAAGCAGAAGCAGCGAGAGCGCGTCCAGCCGAAGATGGGCAAGCTGGATATTGATTACTCCAAGCTTTACGATGCCTTCTTCCGATTCCAAACCAAACCGGACCTCACGCGGTTTGGTGACGTGTATCACGAAGGCAAGGAGTGGGAAGCAGATTTGCGAGTGTTCAAGCCGGGTGAGCTGAGCGATGCGTTGAAGGAAGCTCTGGGTATGCAGCCTGGTTTCCCTCCACCATGGCTCTTACAGCAGCAGCGTCTGGGTCCGCCCCCATCCTATCCAACGCTCAAGATACCAGGCTTGAACGCACCATTACCGCCAGGAGCAAGTTGGGGTTTCCAAGCCGGTCAGTGGGGTAAGCCACCGTTGGATGAGTATAACCGTCCCTTGTACGGAGGTGATATCTTTGGTGTCATTGCTCCGGGTCAGACAGCACAACCAGGTCAACAAGCCGCAGCACCTGCAGCGGCGTCCAGTTATCCCAGCGGTGAACCGGTCGAGCGCACTCTCTGGGGCGAGCTTCAACCACCAGCTGAGGAGTCGGAGGAAGAGGAGGAAACAGACGACGAAGAAGAAGAGGACGAGGAGGACGAAGACGCGGGAGGAGCAGGCGACATGCCAGGTGTTCAAACCACAGCAACTGGTCTCGAAACACCAAGCGGTTACGCCACCACGAGAACAGATTATCCCTCCGGTGTCGAAACCAGCTTGGCAGGTGAATTCGACCTCCGCAAGAACGCGCCACGTCGCGCAGGCTACGAAACCGAAGAAGGCGCCGCGCCAAGATCAGCTTACACTGTTGTGCCCGAGCGACAAGGGCGAGTGGAAGGATTCTTCGGTTCCGAGCGGACATACGACCTCTCCAAACAACCGGGTGTACCTGTTCTTGGAGCATCTGGTGATGATTCAAGGAAGCGCAAGAAGCCGGGTGATGTCGAAGTATCACTGGATCCAGACGCGCTGGCCACGAAGGATGGCATCGACAAGGATGAGTTGAGACGGCAGTTTGAGGCTGGCAGGAAGCAGCAGGGTCCTGGCGCACAATGGGAAAACTTTGGCGAGGATCTGAGTGATATGATCGCGCACGAAAGTCGGAAGAAACAGAAGAGAGACGAGGAGAACCGGAATAAGAAGAAGGAGCAGAAGTATAGGTTTTAGACCAGTCTTGTGATGTTGGTTGAAGCGGGACATGATTGTATAGGTATTGCACGTGTGGACAGCTATGGGGGCAGGATAGCATTTGCCGGGTAACCGTGACGTTAAGCTTAAATCAGATATGTATGACCTGGGTCGTATTTTCTGTTCTGACCTATCAAGCTGTCACAGACGAGTTCCATCGTGCCTGACCGTCCTATGACAAATACCGAGGCAGCTCGCTGTGTCAGTGTTGAAGCCCATCCATGCAACCCTCCCTCAGTAATCGACTAACCACTCCTCCACCTCAACCCCCATACTCCTCCCCATTCCCCTCACCGTCTCCCATCCAACATTTACCCTCCACTTCCCCCCGCGGTCCAACACGTCCCCTCCACCCGCACCTCCTATCCTCACCAACAACCGTAAGCTGGCTAACGTAGCAATCGCCATGGCCACATCCGCATCCCCTCCAGCAACCTCATCCCCTTCCCAACCATCCTCCCATTCCCTTCGTACCGCCGCAAAGATCGCCATCATCCTCTCCAACACGAATGCATGAGCACCGAGCAACTTCCGCGCAATCTTCCGATGCGCCATCTTCCCGTGCCCATGGCGTCGAGATGGGGTCGAGACAGATAGCCCCCCTCTCTTCCGTCGTCGACCGTGGTGGTGCGTGCTGAAGAGAGTTAAGTCGTGGCGCGGGGTGTTGTGGCTCGCTAGGTAGGCCGCCAGCAACAACAATCTCGCCGTAGTGGGAAGAAGAGAGGTCAAGTCCGATGACTGTGGAGCGACCGGTCCGTTCTTGGTCTCTGCCGGAACGGCGATGATGCCGGGATCCAGGAGCCGCTCATCTTGAAAATGCACGCGGGTCGCGACCATCAGCTTGGAGAATTCCTTGGGGGTGTGCGTCCCTGCGACAATAGGGGCGGTGAAGCGCGGCCATAGGGCCGAACAGGCGTGCCGGAAGGAGGGGAGGGTTCGGGATGCGGAACGGGTCAGGGCGTCGTGGACGGCGGAGGTGAAGCGTTCCCAGAGATGGAGGGTTTCTTCCGGTTTGCTGTTGGGGAGGGGTGAAGGAGGTGTCTTATTGAGAATGGTAACGAACTCGGATTTGGTGTAATTCGGAAAGTGGACGTGTGGTGCTGAGGACAGCCGGAGGAAGGAGGAAGGCGGCGAGGTGACGATGAAGACTGTTGTCAGGCTGGGGATGACCTCGGATAACCTTGCCAGAGCTGGGAGGAGGGTGTGGGGTGGTTCTCGTTGGCGGTCGATGGCGTCGAAGACGAGGACGAAGCGGAGGTTAGAGTGTGATGCCGGAGAGGAAAGGAGCATCTTGGACAGCTCGACTGTGAGTTGGGACAGGTTTTCGCATCGTGATGGGCGGGTGGGCCAGTCTAATGCTTCTGCAACTTTTCCAACTGTAGTTTCTAGGAGATGCCGTCCTGTTATACATTCTACCGAGTTGACAATGGCATACAGCAAGTCGCCTTGGTCTGGCTGGGTGTCGTCTCCGGGACCAGAACGCTTCTGCAGCAAGGCTTCGGTAACAGCGCTTTTCCCCGTGGCTTCAGTGCCGTGTACAACAATATTCCGACATGGTGCGGCAGTTGGCTGATATGAGTCAGTCAAGGAGACCGCGACATTGTGGTTCAGAATCAACATACGTCTATCAGAGTAGCCAACGTTCGTATCTGGACGTCGCGACATGGAAAAGTCTGGGTCAGCGTGCTTAATATCAGCTCATCTGGAAGCTTGAAAAGTTCCATGGCTAGCAGGCTAGGCTATGATGTGCAACTCTATGGCTTTCTCACCAAGGCGATTACGGTTGCCTTTTGTGCAGAAGGTGACATCAAGCTCTTCAAAGTGAGGACCTGCTGTATCGTATCGCGTCAATACAGCGGTCGCGTCTAATGGCTGATCAGCAGGGGTTCAGCTCGTGTCTTGGCGGTCCCACCCCCCACGGTTTGGTTCCGGTTTCCGTAACCCCCCGGACTGTTCGTGGCTGTGCCGCCTGTACTTTCCAGGATCACGTACATCAATCGGCCAATAACATGAACTTAGACTCGACTTAGTGCTAGATGGTCTTCGTCACCATCATGAGTACGTGTAGAGAGATATCTCATGGTTCAGCAATCCTCATCTCAGGTATTCAGAGTGCTAACTTTGATTTCACTGCTTTTGTTTTGGGATTGAACGATTGGTTCTGTGACCTAGTCCCTTCACTCAGACACGTCTAGTGATCGCAAATCATACTATAGCCGATAAGCGCAGGTACCTTACATATGCTCGCCAATGCTCGTCTAAAGCCATGCCGTCAGGAGAGGAATCCACGCATGTTCAAACCATGCTCGAGAAGCCCTATCACCAGAAAAGACCTCATCGCAAGTCGCGCACCGGTTGTCGGAACTGCAAAACCAGGAAAGTCAAGTGTGATGAGGCTCGACCATCGTGTCGAAACTGCACCCTGCGCCGAGAAAACTGCACATACCCCACTGCACCACCATCATCAAAGTCAGACAGCGGCAGCACTGCTATCATCAGATCATCCCGGTCTTCCCTCATTTCCAACTGTGCGAAACGCAGCTCAGCGCCTGTGTTCCTCACTGAACCTCTCTTCAGGCCATCCGGAAAGGATGAAACCGACATGAGATGTCTCTGGTTCTACACGCACAAAACCCACGAGTCCTTCGCCTCGGATGTGACCAAATCATCCGTCACAGAGATCCTCCAATTTAAGGTGGTTGAGCTGGCCTTTCAAGCCCCTTTCCTCATGGACATTCTCATGTCGCTGACCGCCCAGCACATGAAGTACCTCAACATGCCCATATCAGAGGAACGGGCATTAGCCTATCGTGAAAGAGCCTTCAGAGGTTACCGGCACGCCATCGAGACTGCAAACCCGGGAAACTTCAATGCCTTGCTCCCGGCGTCGCTGTTCATGTGTGCTGTGGCCTCGACTCAGTTCAGGGAAGAAGGCACGCCGCCGCTCTACATCCTGGACTGGATCCTGGTATGGCGAGGAATAGGTATGATATTCGATCTCGTCCGACCAGAGACTATGTACGAGGCCGGCGTGGCAGCGCTCTTCTCCCGCCCGCCGGTCGACATCAACACCGCCGCGTTACACATACCCAACAACCTCCTCTACATGGTAACGTCCATCAAACCCGGGGACGAGGGCTTCCACAACGTAGACACATACTACGACACCCTGAAGTTCCTAGGCGCCCTGTACCAGGAACTCTCCGAAAACGGGTACGGGCCCGTCTTCGACCTGCGCACCATCACCTTCTTCACCTTCGTCCGCGACGAGTTCGTCGAACTCGCCCGGGAGCGGAGACCCCGTGCGCTCGTCATCGTGGCGCATTACCTCGCCTTCGCCAAGACGATCCGGTCTGAAACCTCGTGGTGGATGCTCGGTATCGCGGACAGCCAGATCGACACCATCTGCGACCTGCTGGGTGATCCCTGGGCCTCCTTGCTGGGCGTACCGCGCGGTGTCGCGGCAACGGAGGACAGGGATGCGATAGCAAGGATATTGCTAAATAACTCCGCCTGGCAACCGCCTAAACCGGACGGCATGTCGCTGGAGAAGTATAATAAGATAGTGGACAATTCGGGGGTGGAGGTTGCGTTTCCGGTTGGGTTAGGTCAAGTAACCACCGGGCAGCAGCCGGTGTCTAACAGGATTAGCGAAGTGGCTGGCTTAGAAGATCTGGTGAATATGGCCATCAGGTAGCGCTGGACGTGATCTGAGCAGGGGGACTGCTCTTTGATGGCAAAAGTCTCGATAAGTGTTACGAGTACGATGTGACGATGGGTCAGAGGCAAGGACCGGATTAACAAATAGGGTTACTGGGCAAAGGTCGATGCGTATACAATTAGCGAACATTGTTAGCGGAGCTCGCTTGGAGCATACGCGACTGAATGAGAAGCAAATCTTTCAGCAATAGGGGTATCAAGGACAGCGGTAAAATACAGAATGCGGTGTGGTATACCCCCACGACCAATCTACAAGACCAGGCGTCCCTGCAGACCCTCCCACTCTCTGCTCCCCACAATCTGCACCTCCGCCCCTCCTCTGCCTCGCTTCCCATCTAAACCTGGCAACCTGATCTGTAGCCTGGCCGCCGCCCTCCTGGCGGTCCTTCCCGCCTCGTTCTTCTCCTCGTTCCCGCCTGCCACACCTTTACTCTTTCTTAGGATGTTCTCCTGCCAGTCTTTCCAAGCTGCGTAGTCCTCCTTCTGTTTGGCAGCATGGTACCCTGGACTTGTCTTTGCCGGTCTCCAAGCCAGCTTATCCTCCGGCAAGGCGGACAGGTCATAGACCTTTGCGTTGCTGACCAGCTTGACAAGCTCACCCAGCGCATCTCGGCCTTCACTCACAACCAGTTCCCGTCGTTGTTGGATGGGGTTGGTAGATTTCGGTATGAGCGGTTCGGACAGCCATTCGTAGTCCGCCTGCTCGGTGAGTCTTGCCCGACGATTATCTTCCCGAAGGTATCTGACGGCGGACTGTAACGAGGTGATCTCGGACTTGAGCGCTTCCATCTCTCGAGCGGTGGCAACGGCTCGTTCCTGACCTGCCTTTGTCGTGCCGTTTTCTGTCGCCCCGGCCATGAGACGGCTGCTGTCGCTGGCTACCTTCTTCCACTTGTCGCGATCCGCTTCGAGGGACTTGAGCTCACGGTCTTGTTTCTCGATGTCTTCCTTGAGAGCGGCCATCTGTTGCCTCGTTTGTTCGATCTGTGCTTCTAGCTCGGTGATGCGGGAGGCTTTGGTGTTTGCATCCCGCATACGAGACTCCAGGGTTTCTATCTTGAGATGGGCAATGGACAGGTTCTCTTTGTGCATGTTGATGGTCCGCTGGGCTTCGTTGTACTCTTCCTTCAGGTGGCGGAGTTCCTCCTCTGCGTCGACCGGGATGGTCTTGAGGGCTTGGATTTGCTGGGCGCGGAGGACCCAAGGGGCGGGAGAGCGCTCGAACTCTTGCGTCTGAGTAAGATCAGTGCATAGAGCCGATAAGTCTGTGATTTGAGAGGTGAGAATGCGCAGTTTGGAGAGGTAGGCTGCAAAGAGGTCCGACTCGCTCACGCCGGTGACATTGGTGGCAGTCTTGTGAGCGCACGTCTGCACTTCGGAGTACGTGTAGGGTTCCGTCCTGCCCTCTTCATGGAGGAGTAAATGGAGGTCATAACCAATCTTTCGCGCCAAATCAACGACCTCCTGGCTGACAGATTCGGCTTGTTCGAAGGCCTCCATGCCATCAGGCGTAAGCGAGAGGGATCTGTTCTTGAGATCCTCCAAAGCCCTGACCGTCTTGCCCGCGATAACTTTGGTGCTGCGAGTCTGGCTTATGACCGACTCTGCTTTTCTAGAGAAGAACTGCGCCATCTCGTCGTCTTCTCCGCTGGCTGGAACAACTCGCTGAACCATGTTCCGGACCGTTGTGAAGGTGACCGCTGCGGACTCCAAGTGGCTCTGCATGAGCAGGGCCCTCATGTGAATGTCATCGGCGTAGCTCTCTAGGTCATTGGCGATATGGACCTCGCCTAGATGGCTCATTAGCGCCATCGTCCGTTGCAGCTCGGTGGCACATTGCTTCTCTTTGAGCTCGTCCTTTCTCAACCCGTCAATCCACCCATTCAAGGCTCTCTCCACCGGTTCGAGCTCATACAGAGCACCTTCATACTTGGCAAAATGCTCTAAGGAACAGTGGCTGATTGAGTTGACGAAGCGATCACACATGGCCGCCACCCATGTAAGCTTGTCCACAGCATCACACCCCGCGAAAACATCGTCTTCATGTCCAGGATGCGGCTGGCCGCTTACCCGTTCCTTAATGAATCCATTGAGCAGGTTGGACTTGAAAGCCAATCGCCTGAACCTCAGCAGAGCAAGGACCGAGTCGCGATCCGTCTTGTAGGTGTCTGGGAGGAAGAGTTTCACGATCTCGAGATGCTGCTCGGCTTCCTGGGCTTCTAACCGTCTCAGTTCCAGGTCGATGGACTTGACTTGGGCCTTGGCGGCAGAGATCTGCAACTTCATGTTCAGGTCCATCATGGCGCGAGACTTGCTGTTGAGCTGCTCTGACTCGGTCTCGGTAACCGCATGTGACGCTCGCATGTCCTCCAGGTCTGTCTGCAGGCTTGTCACCAGCTCGCGGAACCTGGACAGGGTATATTCCATGTCTTCCAGCGTCTCTTCCTGTTGAGCAGCCCTTCGCGCCTGCTCCGCGATGACGCTGTCCCTAAAGTCCAGCTCCTCCTGCATTTCCTTCTCATTCTGCACATGATTGATCTCGAGCTCGTCATTGATCTCTTTGAGGTTCTCCAGATCCTCAATGACGGCTTTAAGCTCCTCAATTTGTTCCGATTGACTCATGTTCCGTTCCGTCAGGTCCTCAATCATGTCTTCGGCACCCAGTGCAGTATCCAGTTGCTGCCGGAGGTCCTCCACAGCAGCCTGCGCCTGCTCAAGCTTCTCTGTGGTCGCGGCATGTTGTCCCTTTAGAGCTTCGTACCCTTGCACATCCTCCTCCAGGCTCTTGATCTGCTCTTTGAATTCCTCCTCTTGCTGCTGCGTGATATCTCGGAGAGCAAACAGAGCTTCTTTCAGCCTTTCGTTTTGCTTCTCCTGGTTGATCCATCCAGCACTGGCCTTCTCTTCCGGTCGCATACCTTTGGTCAACTCCTCGTTTTCCTCCCGCAAAAGCTCCAGTTCCACCTCCACTTCCTCGTATTTTTCCTTCAGGGTTTCAAACTCGTGCTTCAGCACCTCAGCGGTTTCCTCTGCCACCTCCCGATCCAGCGTGGCAAGCTCAAGGGCACTGTCATAATCGGCTTGCATCTCCTCTATGGATTGGAACCGCGATTCAGCCTCCACCAGTTTGGCCTTGAGCTCTGCATTTTCCTTTCTCATTTCGTTGGCCTCCTGTTGTAATGGCTGTAGTTTGGCCTGGATGCTCTTGATGATCTTCTCAAACCTGTCTCGTTCCTCCTGGATCTTACCGGTCTGTGCCAGTTTGTCCCTATTTTCCTTGGCCTTGCGTTCTAAGACTCCAATCTTGGATTTCAGGTCCGCTATTTCGCGAGAGGCTGCTGTGTTTCCGCCGGCAGGTCTAGTCGCCGTGGTTGTGATCGAGGTACGAGAAGTGGCGGTTGTCGTTCTACTCGGCGGTCCCGGTCGTGTTTCCGCGACAGGTGATCCGCTTGTGAGGCGCTCCAAGGCCGCGGTTCTCGCCTGAACGGGACTTGTTGGTTGCGGAGAGAGAATACTATCGTCACTCCTTCGTGGTGAGGCCACTCTCGAGGCTGCTTCGGAAGCCGACCCGCTCCCTCGTCCAGGAATCGATACACTAGATGTATTCCTTAGGGCGCCAGGCCGTGATGTTGTACCCCCAGTGGTGCTGGTGAGGCGAGTACTCGAAGGTCGGGTGGGAGGAGCACTCCTGCCAGCAGTGGAAGACACTGACGACTGTCGAGCGGTCCGTGTCGCCGGAAGGGCAGGCGGTCCCATAGACGGCCTTGCCGCGGTCACTGAAGGTCTTGTCGATTTCAGTCCAGCCGAAGCGACTCGGGCAGTGGATGGTGTCCCGTTTCGCGAATTTAAAGCGCTACTAGGAGCAGTGGCTGTCATGAGTTGTTTCGTAGGAGATTTCGAAGGGGACTGAGACTACTTCGTCAGCGACCAGCTCCGTAAGACAAAGCAGAGCCGTGATATATAATGCATACACACCCTAGCAATACTAGACGGCCTCGAGACCCTCGGTACAGGACTGGGACTCGGCGCATTCAGACTCATTCTCTTACTGAGGCCCGGATCATTCCCCGAAGTCCCCCGTGTCGCCGCTCCGCCGGTCAGCATGCTACTCGGCCTAGCAGCCCCTGCTTTCTTGGTCGGCGCAGCCTTGGCTGGCGGAGGGGCGATGATGGTGACCACCTCCGGTTTGAAGAATATGCCATGGAGAGGAGCCACATCAAAGTATCGCTGCCCCTGAACCACGCCATCGTTCTTTCCCGACTCGTCCGGCAATTCAACGCCGACCCAGATACCCGCAGCGAAATGGGTTTCGCCATAATACCGTATTATGCCGGTACGGCCGTCGTTCGACCGGACTGTGGCCCCCACGGCAAAGTCGTCTTGGTCGGACATGGTACCGAGCTGGTGGCTATATCATGGCGGTCGTTGCCGGTTTCTCCAAGTGTGGAAGTCAATAGGTCCGAGTAAGTAAACAGGAGTGGATTTGATTGTTCGAGGTGCACGCGCCAGCTGACAGTTTGACGCGATCCAGGGGTCACAGCAGGCCGCAGGGATTGAGCTTTGCGCTAACAGACCCCTGTAGGCGGGAGCTTCAGGGAGCTTGGACCTTCTGTTTTCAACTCAATCTACAGTACGGGTACGTACTACATCTGCGGATGCCCCGAAAGCTGCAAATGTTACATCATCAGGTCTCTGTTGCTTGAGCTGGACTTCAGCTCGAAGCTTGATTACACTACCGCGTACACGTACCTGTACGCAGTACAGTGGTCAAAACGCGCCTGATCCCTATATCATGTCCATTTTATAGCTCGTTGTTAGGTTCATCATTTCATAATGTGATAAGTATGACAGAATGGCCAATCTCACAACCCAGGTCATTGTCGACAATCTTTTCTCGCAAGCTGCTTACATTCAATTACTTGAGGGAATGATCTAACCTGTTGGATCTAGATCTAGCTGCTGAAAAGCTTTGTCCCAGAACTCCCACGCTCAAAACTCTAATTTTCTTTATGGACATCCCTGAACAAAACCACACTACTACCTTCTGAGGACGACTCTCAGGAAACTTAGAAACCCTCCTTGAAACTACCGTTCCTAACCCACTCGACAACCTCAAAGCCCAACCTCCTCTCCACCTTCTCCCCTACCCTTCCCTCCTCACCGACCACTCGGACCATCATGACCCCCGGTCCCTTCAGCTCTACCGCCTGCAATCTTCCGTCCCTCATCTCCTCCTCCTCCGCGGGCCTGACATACACCACCAGATCCGGGCCGACGATGCCCCTCCACAACGTCGCCATCCATTGCCAGTGGTCTACCGGCGCATAGGAGTCGGTGATGGGCACACGACAGGCGAACCTATCCGACAGCGTCAGGGAGAAACCGTCCATCAGGAGGGCTACGGGGAGGTGAGCTTGGGTCTTGGAGCTGGCAGGGGAGACGGTGGTACCGTTGCCGGAGGTGGATGATGTGGAGGAGCGGGGATTGTTGGGCGGCGAGGAGGGTTTACTTGTCTCCGCGCCGCCGCCTCCTTCGGACATTTCGACGTCGGAATTCCGTCGAGAACGAGTGTGGGGATGGTGGGTGATGTGGTTGACGATTTCGTCGGATTTGGAATGCCAGTCCATGATGGTCTGGAGGTAGGATGAGAAATTTAGGTTTCCGGTATCGTCGCCTCGCTGGTCTGCGTTGGCAGAGGTGCTGGACCAGCTTCGGACGGCACACTCCCCGCTCGCTGCCAATGCACGCTCGACAATGGCTCCTACTTGTTTGACTAGGGCGGGCACAGGGCCCTCGATGGCAATGACAGGGCCGCGGGCCTCCACCGGGGTGGACTCGGGTGGTGGGAGCGGAGGAGAAATTTTCTCGAGGACTTTGAGCTTATTCATGTATGGGATGGACATGATCATCGCCTCAACGCCGGTCTGCCGCTGGTGCGGTACCGCGCCGATGGTGCTGGCGTTGTCCGAGACGGGCGATGTGCCTTGAGAGGTCAGACCGCGATTTGCTTGGGGAGGAGGAAGGACTGATGGTTGACCGGGAGGTCCGCTGACAGCAGTCTGCAGGGGTGGTAGGCGAAGACTTTCGTCGAATCCACCACCAGCGACTGGAGTGCCTGCCTCACGTCGTCCTGTGGGGGGTGGGTAGGCCACACTTCCTCCCGGTCTAGGCGGCGGTGCCATGTGCGCTGCTACACTACCCCTCCCCAACAGACTGGGCCCGGGTAACGGGCCCGGGTTCGGAGGGGGATAAGCCGGTGACGCAACGCCAGAGGGGGTTACTGACCCTCGACGAGCATACTGCGGCTGTTGCTGGCCTTGTGGTGGCGGGGGCGGCTGACGCATGTGATGGGGATAGGGAGGTTGGTACGAATAGCCCGATCCTCCTCCATAAGGCACACTCGCCTGCCGCGGGTCTAGGTGTTGCTGCATGGGCATATCCCCAGCATAACTGTCATAGCGTCTCCTTTTCTCCAACGGACTGGCCATTTCGTAGTCCTCGGGTATGCCGTGAAGATGGTGATGTTGATATGCCATATGATGTCCACCGTGCTGTGGTGGCGGCGGCGGCGGTCCATAGCCTGCAAACGACCCTCGACCAGGAGGTCCTCCTCTAGGGTCCATCTCCCTAGGCCCACCATAACTCACGGACGAGGTCGAACTCATGGAGCCCGTCCCCGGTCGGTTTACTTCAGCGGCTGCTTTGAACTGATACGAGCCTGATGCCGTACTGCTGCTTGCACCAGCACCAGGTGTCCTCGGTGTAGCGATATACCTGCCGCCGCACTTGGGACATCGGCCTGGATCTCCTTCTGACCCGGTGGGTGTCTGGGCACGGGACTGTCCCGCGTTGGAACCTTTGCCGCCTCGACGTGGCTGATATCGATAGTCTGGGTATTGACGTTGATGGCGCTGTTTCTCCTCTTCGGCGAGACGTTTCCACTGTTCCTTGTTCTCGTCAGATTCGTCACGCCATCGCTCGCCGATGATCTTGGATATTTCGGGGTTGGCGAGACCGGGGTTCTGGGCTACCACGTTTGCCTGGTGGTGTTGGCGGTAGAGGATGAATGCTGGGGAGAGATGTTAGTTGGGTGACGTCTGAGATGCTAGCAGAGACTTGAGACACGAGAGGAAAGGTTGGGAAAAAAGTTCAAGTCCAGTGAGAATCAAAACGTGACTGAATGTTAGGTTGGCATATCGGGGAATGTCAAAAGATATGTCAGTGTTGAGTAATGTACGCCTCATCGGGTGTTGGTTATCCTCTGCATGGTGATGTGTGCTGGGCAAGGCGTGTGGTTGGAGAATGACACATCCATCCTACTGGCTGAGCTGATCACTGGATCATGGTAAACACAACCAACAACTGTGGCCGGGAGTGAACGTCCTTACCCTCCCGACTACCATGTAAGACAACGGGAAGGACAAATATGAATGAAACTGGAGACCATAAAACAAGACAGGCCCGCCCGGATGTCGCCATCTATTATGAGAGAGTGACAGTCTTAGGGAAACTGCTCTTTCTGTTCGTGGTACACAAGGTAGTATGCAGTGTGAAGGTTGTAGAGGGGGCGGCGGCCGTGGAAAAGTAAGCATTAGGAGAGACTGACGAAGCCTTCATAGGAATGAAGACCAGTGACAACCAAACAAGAGCAACAACAAGGAAGAGAGTGAGTAAGACATACCGTTACGTGGTCTGGGAACCTTGGGTGCGGGCGTGCAGAGACATATGAGTTCCCGTTCCTTGGCCTTCTCAACCGGCTGGTGTGGATGATGATGTTGTTCTTGTTTTTGTTGTTGTAGTGAGGGATCGGGACCAGCCGTAGTAGATGTTGGCGTATGCAGGCTCAAGTCTTCCATCCGGGGATCACTCCGGAGTGAGGCTGCTCTCTTCCGGGTGATTGGACCGGCTGAACGTGGTGAGGTAGGTGAGCGGGTGTCTGGGGAAACTGGCTCTCTGCCTCGTTTTCCTGGTCCTGGTCTGCTATCAGGCAGTGTCTGTCTTGCAGCTCCTGATGGCCTAGTAGCCATTGCTGCTGCTCCTACTGCTGCCGATGTGTTTGGAGGTTTGGTAGGCTGAAGTTGGAGGGCAGATGTGAGAACAGTGGAACAGGAGAGGTCCAGGACAACGTAATTGTTGAGCCCCTGTCAGCCAGCGAATCACTTCCTGTCCGGCACCAGGTATTGTCCACTTTGAATTCAGAGGAGATGACACTTCCTGAGCTTCCGGTGAAAATGGATGAGTGTGTCATGTACTGTCCGGTTTGGTGTCAAGCAGCAACCGGTTTCTGGATCAGGCCATTGGATGGTCCATAAACAAACGGATGCGGAAAGTAATGTGCCTCGAAAGTGGCTACAGACAATTGTGAGTACTGAGAGAAATGTCTTGGATGAATTCAGAAGTGATAGGACCAAAGCTGTGGAGAGAGATGGAGAGGTACGAAGCATGAGAATTGAATCATCAAGCTGAGCAGAGCTACAAGGAACTAGGGGGCCAAGGAGAGGGCAAGGAACAATAATAAATGGTGAGAGAAGACAGGTCAAGTGAGAGAATAGATGGGTTTCTGCCCTCTTGTTGGATTGTCTCTTTGTGACCTGTTCTCCATTGATACGTCTCCAAACAATAAAAAGAGACCGTCCATAATAGGCCTCACCCACACCAACACCTCGAACACACCAGTACACCACACACATAAGCTTGAGAACTAACAAGCAGCAGTGCCGGGACTGGGCTAGCGTTTAGGTGACCAGGATAGAGGAGGGGGGGGGGAAAGGCCGTGTAGGAAGTTGGTTCCTGGCTCCCCTGGTCTCCACACAAGAATCAACATCACTGCCCAAAGAAGCTACATGTCTCGGGAATGCGCTGGGTTGACAGGATCTTCTTCTTTGTCCGGCCTGTTTGCAGCCAGGAGGCCAGCCCTTGGAGAGAGAGGAGGAGGGGAGGGGTGGGCAAGCTTCATTTCCCCGATAATTCAGAGTGTCAGATTCGTTTGTTGCAGAAGATTTTCGGTGGGCTTGAACGCTCCGCCCGCCGCCTTCGTACAAAGGAGAATGGGGGTTTGGAGGGAGGAATGCAGAGGCTACACACAAAGTCGCGACGGTTGGAATGTGGACTGGCTGCGAACAAAGAAACCACGACACCTGTCAGCCGAATCGGGTCTAGACTTTTCGCCAAACGGTGTGACCCGGGCCCAATTGTTCTCATCAAGTCACAGGAAGCCATCTGTTGATTAAAAGTAAAGGGATGGGATGTTGGCTGCACGGGGAGTGGTAAAATGATTTGGTGTTTTCGGTTCATGTCGCCAACCGGGAATCGAGAAATGAAATCACATATTCTTATTATCACCACAATTCCTACCACTACGATTATGACCAGTCCGTCCGCCGACCGATGATGAGGAATAGTGATATTGCGCATCAGCACCAGCAGTCGGCTTCTTCTTCACAACAGTATAAAGCCGCGGCTACGCATCAGCTGCATCAGCATCAGCAACAGCGGCAACTCGCATATCATTGACATAGCTGTGGACTAGCGAGAAGTGGAAAGATCAAAAAAACCATAGACTCCAAGCCCTCCGAAAATGTGGGCAGTTTTCCCCCTTCCTTGGCCGGTACGATCCCATCATATCTATCATGCTTGCAGAAGAGGACGGTGGAAAACAAACGTGTAAAATGTGACAACTGACTTCCGTTGGTTGCTGACAAGTGGCTTATGAGATGAAGCCTCGTCCCAACTCACCCGTTAGCACGGCAGCACTTCTTCGGGCATCGAGGAACAGGTCCTCGCATTCTGCAATGTCCTGTACATCTATCTGGCTGCGGCCGTTGACTCGCGCAAGAATGCTTTTGTCATTGTCAGTAGCTGTGAAGCAAAAAAGGGGCAGCTGGCTGGACTGGAGGTTAATGTGTGGTCACTCACCTTGCTGGCGTCAACAGCTGAAGACAGTACCGTAGACTGATGCGCACACCGTGCTCCGCAATCTTGTCAATAGCAGCTTCCGTGACAGACACGCCCTCGGTTGTCGCTCGGATCTTTACGATCCTCTTGATCTCATCGGCGTCATACGGTGTTGTGGGGATAATCAGGACTCGGCTCAAGAAATCGGAAGGAATGCCATGAGCCGCAACAAGGTCATCAGTACCCCGAATGGGGGCCATACCACGGTTGGACGCCAGGACGACAATAGGCGAGATGGAGGACTCCAACGCCCGGTTCAGATACGTGAAGCATTCGACGTCGAGCATTTGCGCCTGTAATCTTCCTGTCAGTCTTTTGAAACAAACGGTGTAATGAACAGACGAGACATCGCGAGGCAAACGTACCTCGTCAATAAACAAAACACCCGGGACCAGCTCTGCCACGCCCTGGTCGATATACTTGCTAACCACCTTGTTGATCTCGCTCCGCAGCTTGTCCGTAATCTCGGTCATCTTGGGCTTCATGAGCTGACCCATCATGGACATGATGTCCTGTCCACCTTGTGGGCGGGCGTTGGCGACATCCAGGTCGTGCAATGTGACGTCCTGCACAATCTCCTTCTTCTTATGCACCTCACCCTTGGGAATGGGCACGTACTCCTCCGCTTCCAGGTCGAACTCAGTCGCATGAGCATCTGACCGTCCAACACGCTTGCACGCGCCCGTGTTCGCCTCGATGTAGATGACATCGCCGACCGTGACCCTTTCCTTCTGGATAGCCTCGTAGATACTTGGATCCAACCTCAGCTTCTTTTGTCCCTTGGCGCTCTTCAGGCCGATGAGGAGTGTGCTAATCGTCTTTCCGTATCCGCCCAGCGGGTTCTCGGCCTCCTCTGGCGTGAGCTCTGTGACCTCACCCTCATAAACCTCCTTCGTTTCCCGCACCTTGAGACCGATGGCTCGTCGGAAGTTCTCCATCAGCACCTCCGTCTTCTTCACCTCGGTGGAGTAGATCTCGCTGCCGGTGATGGGGCAAAAGGGAATTTTGGTGCCGAGTTCTTGACTGATGGCTAGCGCGAGGGCTGTCTTTCCGGTTCCTGGACCTCCAGCGAGAAGGACGCCACGGCCGGCCATCTTGTGGGATTTGATCAGATCAACGACGACGCCACATGCCTACACCATGCCCACCGTCGTTAGCTACCACTTCTAAGACCAGAGGGATAGAGGCCTTGGTAGCTTACCTCACGAGCCGCGACTTGCCCAACAAAACCAGCAGCCTGCTTCTCAGCGACTCCTTGCGTGTTCAATCCGAGGCCGCGGATATGCGTGTGTGCCGCCGTCCGGTTCTCGCGATTGTTCCCCTTCACCTCGCTGATTTGCACCATCTTGGCGGTTTCGTGCGAGTCCTACTATCTGCAATCCTAAAAGGCTGTTGCTGATCGACTGGGGGCAGAAGAATGGCACGGAAATGACACGGGTTGCTGATAATGGCGTTACCACTCTAAGCTCGACAAGGCCGGTTATGAAGCTAGAATTTCTTTGGGAGGACGCGACAGAAGCCTTGTTTGCCGGGATGTGTCCAGTTAGCGCTTCCACCCGGGAGCTTTTTCCCCACCCAAATCTTTTTGTGGAGCGTTAACCCCCAATTAGTGCTAGCATGGATTATCAAATGCGTTGAGGAAGTCCAGGAAGCCCACAGTAAGATCACTTACATGAAGCTCATCCCTTCTGAAAATACTAACTGCAATACATCTCAGCCACGAAGCCGGACATACGTATGTTCAGCGCTGGTGCTGGAGAACTAGCCAACTATGGAAATCATTTCCGTCTGTTCCGTGACATCGGACGCCGAGCTGTGTACATCCTAGGTACGTAGCATCACGCTTGCCATTTGGTCTTTTCCAAATGTTCTTGCGTCATACTGCCTATCAAGAACCGAATCATGAAACCATTCGTCCAGTGATCCAAGAGCTTAGAATTCTAAGGTGGAAAGTCCGGGTAGGTCGCGTTTGATCTCAGCCTACAATCCTATTCACGGCTGTCAAGGTGTGTAACACATACTCTGACAATCACAAGAAGGCTTTGTCTCGATGTTTGCTGACACGAAGGGATTCAACATCCCTTACATCTCTATTCTTTGACACGAACTGCTCCACAATAGCACAATGCCTCATCCAACCCTTTCAAGTTGTATTCCACCATGACTTTCCTCTGCCAACATAGGTACAGCCTCTACCATTCCCGGCTCTACGTCCCCTTCCGTCACCTTCTCTCCCTCCCTCCTCGTCAATGCCACCCAGAGCGCACTTCCTATAATCAACCCACACCCGATAACACTGACAAACCCCATCTCATGCCCGAACACCCATCTGTCGAACCCAGCGGCAAACAGCATATGTGTGTACACCATAGCCGTGGCCCTGTTAGACTTTTCAGACGCCACGCCTGCCGTGAAAAGAACCTGCATGATGAAGCCGCAGGAGCCGAGAAAGATGAGAAAAGCCCATTGTTTGAGGGAGGCGGGCAGGGCGAAGTGTAGTTCCGGTTGGGCGATGTTGAGGATGGGGGCAAGAGTGAGGACGGTGGTGCTGAGGATGACGCACCACATGGAGAAGTAGTTGACTGAAATCAGTGGATGAACCCGCTTGCCTATACATCGGAGGCTGGAGATGGCACATGCACCGCCCAGGACACCGAGAAGAGCCCATGCTATGGCGGAGAGACGTTGAGCGGGTGTGGCTTCATCTGTTGTCTGAGGATGATGAGCGGTACTGGTCGTATTCACTATCACTTCCATGGCCGTCGTCGGTGCATTGTCGCCAGAGTGGAATAGTGTCGCCGGTTTGGCAATGAAGATGACGCCCGCCAATGCCACATACGAAGCTAGTTGCTCCTTTCGTGTGAACGGTTCGTGCAACCAGACGTGGCAGATATAACCCGCGACGCTTGGCCCAAGGAAGGTGATGACGGTTGCCTCTGCCAACGGCAGATACATCATGGAATACCACATCCCGTAGATGCCGAAAAAACCAGTGAATCCTCGTATCACCAGCAACCATCTTACACCTTTCGGTCCCATGGGGAAGAATGGTACTTGTGTCTTATATGCATAGATAACAGAAAAGAGCGTCGTGAGACTCATACGGGCAAAGAGGATCTGGAAGGGGTGCATGCCGGCATCGAGCTCCAGTAAGCGGGCGAACAGGTTCATCAGGGCACCAAATAGTTGGGCAGTGGCCACCAGCACGACGCCACGGTTCCTGGCCCAGAAACTCGCCCAGGAAAAGGCGAGTCTGTCTCCCCATGTCTGACGCCCGATACTGATGGGTACTGGCGTAGAGCTCCGCACCGAGAATGGCGATAGTCGCCCGCTGTATTCCGAGAAGGGGCTCGCTGTCAACGAGCGAAATGCGTCTGGATGTATCAATTCGTGGCTCCCTTTTGCCGAAATGTCTTCTCTTTTCAACTTCCTGGG
Source organism: Coniochaeta pulveracea (assembly GCA_003635345.1). Classification (NCBI taxonomy): domain Eukaryota; kingdom Fungi; phylum Ascomycota; class Sordariomycetes; order Coniochaetales; family Coniochaetaceae; genus Coniochaeta; species Coniochaeta pulveracea. Next base: position 170,467 of record QVQW01000044.1, on the reverse strand, counting down.
TACATGAAGGTAGTCGATGCTGTCACTGTTGCCGTCGTCATTTTCGAGCCGCACTTTGACGATGTCCGGCTGTGGCTTTTCGGTAGAGCTAGGTATAGGAGGAGAGTTCATGGTCGGCTGTCCATCCCTCGATGGGTATTTGGTGTTCGGACTAACCGAAGGGGAAGCGAGGCTTGCTTTCGGATCGTCAAGACCAAATGGTAGTAGCAGGATATTCTAGATGAGCAGGTGCACTCAAATGGAAATCTCACATGTAGACAGGAACAGAGGAAGTCAAGAACAAGAACTGCGAGAACGATAGGTAAGAGACAGAATTCCCTACCTAGTACCACATCATACACTGAACAGATATGTGACTCAATTCATGTCTCGAGTTGGCACTACCCAAGTATTTGAGCTGCAACAAGTCAAATACGTAACTCCTTGGAGTGAGGGGGGATGAAGCTTTCCCAAGGACGGTGGATACCGGTGTGCAACTGTGCATGTAAGGCACCTTTCTCACCCAATGATCGTGAAGAGGAATGTTGAAGCTATACCCATCACAGTAAGTGGTCGCGCTGCCTGGTGCTGTGCCTGTATGGTTGGCCGGATCCTCGGAGCTGACGGAGCTATACTAGACTAATAACGTAGTTATCCTCGAGGTTCACGGTCACGGTGTGATTCAAGGCAGGCTTGGCTGAGATCGAGCACCAAGATGGTGCAGGACGGCTTTCTTTCCGGTACACTATGCTGCGCACTGGACCATCATGCACATTGATGGTGTGCGAATGGTGCGATATCGGCTCGACGTCGGTCTCCAGTCTTACTGGTTGGCGGGCGATCATCACTGATGTGGCAGTCACTTGACAGTGACAGTCTGACAGATGTCGTTGGAGTTATGGTGTATGTGGAGAACCTGGAACCTGGGGGGGTGGAGCTAAGCACCTTGTTAGCGTAACGCAGCCGACTTCCGGTAACTCACCCACCCAGCTTGGCTAACAACCCTAAACTGAATGATGATTGCACTCCCATGAAGCCCGTGGTTGGTTCCCAAAACCTTGATGTAGAATGCCGCTATAGTGATTTGAACCAGATATCTGAAGCAATAGGCAGCATCGTACGCCTGGAGCATCATGATACAACGGCATTGTAACACTCATAAGCATATTCCCACCAAACAAAGCCCCAACGCCTCGCTAACATCATAACATAAACAAATAATCCCAAGTCCAACGGTGGTTGATGCGCCATTTTGACCGCATGATCATGCCTCATCGTCAATGACCCCTTCTCTTTCCCGTTCCCAACGCATCAGCCTCCGCCTCCGCATCGTCATCCTCCTCTCCCAGCTCTTCCTCGTCCCTCGCATTCCCACCACCTCCAGGCAAAGCCAGCCCTCTTGCCTTGGCCTCTTTAGCGGCCAGTTTCGCAGCCTTCTTCTCCGCCCTGTTGGCCTCCTTCAGGAAATCCTCGTCTCCCATATTGATCTGGCGCATCTTGTCAATTTCCTTCTTCTTCTCAAAGATCTCGCGCACTTTGCCCATGTAGAACGGGTTCTTGCGCATCGCGAACTCGAAGTCCTCAAACTTCACTTTTTGCCGGCCGGCGTGGTGGGCTGTGCGCGTCGCTTCAAAGGAGACGCCTTGGATGAACTCCGTCACGATCTCGTCTAGCACGCGGACGGTTTCTGGCAGGGGCTGAGGGACGTCGCCGTGGGAGTAGAGGAGTTGGGCTACTGAGGGTGGGTTAGCGAGATCGAGAAACTGAAATCAAGAAGAGGGTGCACGCACACTCCGTAGAGTTGAAGGTCATCTTTCCGACATTCTTGCCGGCACGAGCGCGAGGCTCCATGTTGTTGGTTGTGCTGGTGGTCGGCTGCCGGAGGTTGGTGTCGAAGAGTCGTTCTGTCGCTAGGGTAGTAAGCGTAGACAAGGACAATGGCGTGCGGCTTGTCGCTTCAACCTCTGAAGAGGTTCCGTAGTTGCAATTAAAGCGTAGGATATGTGTGAGGAACACCGATAGGGACTTTTCCGCCTCTTACAACCCTATCGACAGATTTGTTTCTTCAAGGGCCACTGAAGGGATGTGGCGCAGAGCTGTAAAGTCGAGGAGCTGATACAAATTAAGGTATCTTAAGCATGTGAAGCACTGAGGCTCTTCACGAAAGGCTTGTGCTCCACGCGCTAAGTGGGGCGATGACAATTGCCAAGTACTACCTCTAACGGGAACCCAACCTGGAACTCCAGGTCCAATTCGAGGTGGAAACCGCCTGGCGCAATTGGCTTGACCTTACTTGCTTACCTACCCTCCTGCGACCACCTGTCCTCGAAACATTCATCACGTATCTGATTTGTTCTGGAAGTAGCCACACCTGGCATAAAATCAAGGTTCTGGCACTAGAGGAAACCACAGCAACTTTTGGTGTATCGTGATTCAGGTGCCTGGCAAAGCGTGTAAACACCATGGTACGAACACCTCTTCCCCATGCCCACTACGAGAAACAGGGTGGCTAACGCTGACATGTCGCTTACTATAGTCTGCCCTCTTCAACTTCCAATCGCTCCTCCTCGTCATACTTCTCTTGATATGCACATCCGCCTACGTACACCAAATGTTCCCGACGATCCTTGACCGAAATAAGACAGGGTACGATGCACTTTCGAAGATGATCTCTACTACTCCGGACCATGACTGATATACTGTAGATTTATGGGAATATTCTGGAAATGCGCAAGGATAGGGGAACGGCTGAGTCCGTACATCAGTATATGTTGCGTGCTCATGGCGGTATGTCAACTTCCTTGAAGCCTCCTTGTCCGGTTGTGACTATCATTTGTCATGTTCTGCTGCTCGGCTAACTGAATAATTAGGTCTCTCTGTTCATCGGTAATTAGGCGTATAGAGGCTGGGCTGAGGTGGTGGATTGAGTCCTGAGATGTTCAGGTTCTTACGGTGTGCATATGGTTAGGAGCAGGAGTTTATTGTGTTTGTTACTCATGAGCCTCAGGGGCTCACGCGGCGTCTAGTGGCAGTAGCCAGTGATGAAAAGATCCAACCTTTCTCTGTCCTCGTGGGCTATATCCCAGCTCGTCCATAAACTCGGTCAGTTCCTGCCTTTCTTGGCTGTGCGAAGGTGCAACCCGTGCGATCACGTCGATGAGGTTGATAACACATGCTCCTTCCGGAGAAAGCCGCCAATCTTACCAAAGGCAAGAAAGCTTCCGGCCATGTTACAGACTGCGTCAATAGCACGTTGAGTTGGAACGCAGTGCGATGGTCATGTCCCTCAACCCTTGGGGACACAAAGAACCAGATCACATTACGCCCGACGTACGTTGGCAACTACTCCCGAGCGCACACAATGAGGGGCTCTTGTGACTCTCTGCAGTTCCAATATCCATGATGAAGCTGTATCGTCAGCCCGATCGTGCTTTGTTACAGCTGGGGTCCTGTATCGTGGCAACAACGGAATTCAGCAGAGATGGAACTGTTGGCAAGCGCCGGCCGCATGCAGCCGCTATGCCCGATCACGTCCAGCCTGACCACATAGCATGCGGATGGTGCAGGTTGCCTGGTCTCACGACTACATTGTTCCCTGCAACAAACATGACCAGTCGTGGAAAATTGCAACTGGAGCAGGCAGCCGGGCGACTGGTACGACAGTGTAACACAGGTTATGCACGACATAGAACTTTGAGCATAGGTGGTTGTGTTCGGGTCTCGGTGAACACTCGAATTATGTGATGCCTTGGTTTCAGTCAGGACCTGAGTGAGCAACAAGCCGGGGAAACTTGTGCCTAGTATCACAGTACGACCTTGATGGATTCCTTGTACCGAGAGGCTGTTGACAGTGGGTCGTCTAGCATTGCCTTGTCACGCCTACGATACTTCAACCTAGCCAGGGACGACATGTTGGACAGTGCTCGACGCCCGGTGGCATAGATGAGCCACCATGTTTCGACAGTTGGGCGGCCAACGGATACTGGTACTCAAGATGAAGATGATGGATGTGCTGTAGAGATATAGCATACACGAAGAAAGCATGAGTCCCAATGTGTCGGGTCGAAAGGGGCCGTGTCAGGCTGCTTCCGATGAGGAAATGGTGAAGAATGCCTCATTCTTGCCTAAACCCGTCTGCTGTCCGAAGCTCGTGCTTCAGCAAGGCCAGAGCCATTTCGCGAACCTAGTTTCCATCGCCTTGGAGATCAGCGAGAGAGCACGAAGGCTACGCCAAATCTGCGGTGGCAGTAGCAGAGCGGTGGCTGGCAGGAAGCAATGCTGCGGCAAGGTTTCTCTGGGTATCCAAATGGTTCCAGGCACCTTCAGCTTCGAGTACTCAAGCAGGTCATTAGGCGTCCACGCTTGGGGAGGCAACCTGGAGGTCTATTGTGACAGGCACGTCATCGAACGAACCGTAGCATGCGAATCTGGACAACTTAGTCAAATAGCTTAGGTCAGAGGTAGCAAGCGTGCCACTTATGCGGCTGGAACACCGGACAAACAGAACGAATGCGAGAGCAGTCTGATCAATCTGTCTTGTTCCGTGCTTGTGCTTTGCAGCCCGAGACAACCAAGATGGATGAGAGATGTATGAGTAAGCCAACTGGATCCGGTACCACCTGAAGGGGGTCCATGGCACGAAACAGCTGAACCCGGGCGCTAGATGCTTTCGAGAACAAAATGGTCAGGGTCGATGACGAACGACAACACAGTCAAACTCCTGGCACGCTTAGTGTGGAACACTAGACTAGCCCTAAGCAGTAGATGAGACCTATCCACATGCCCGCATTCGTCTTGTGGTATGGGACCGGTCACGGCGTCGAATACATACCTAAACTAGACTGAGAGATCGGACAACGAAATGGGTCCGCGGGTCATGGTGCGGCTTTTGGGGGGTCTCAATCCCCCACTAACTGTCCCTGCTACAGCCTGGCACTGGACGGATGGCCACGAGTGTCGTAGGGTACCTGGGTTCTCTGAAGCATCTTGCAGTCCGCTATGCACGGTATGGCTTAAGTAATGAGCCAGAGAACGGCTCTGGAAGTCTCAGACCTCCGACGCAGCAGATGAACTATGCCCCTTCGTACAAGGTTTGAGGCAAGCAAAGATCGTTATGGCTGAAGGTGTGATCAAGCTCGAGCCATTGATATGGACAGTGTCCCTTTCCCTCCCGGAGAGTGCGGGCGGGTTACCGGGATGCACCAACTGGTATGACAGGTTTCTCCTATTGTGGAATGTGGGAAAATGGGCTTCGCGGTTCCGAGCCACATGGCTTTTCTCAAGGGTCTACCATACTTTATTTGTAAGGGCCCAGTCTGGAACAACCAACTTTGAGCTTTGATGGAGCATAAACCTTGCACACGAAGTGCTCGGGTAGTGTTATATGAGCACCTTAACAAATGCTGCAGTGCACTTCGTAGGTATTACGAACGAGGGGCAACCCAAAGCTCAACGAATAGCTATTCAGGTTATAACATCTTATCGCTTGCAGTCAGCTAAAGTTGCCTTTTCGGTTTGTCTTGCATGGCACTTTGGCTCCAATGCTTCTTGTGGGTACCTGGAGATTGAAGTTACCAGTACCTCGCCCAAGGCGTCGGCGTGTTCGGTGGACGGCAGTCGGCAAGGTTGGCATTTTGGAGTAGGCGGATGATAGAGTTTTCAGCCACTCCCGGTCCTTGTGCTGGGCCGACTCAGCGACTCGCATAAGGTTTTATAAGGGTCCCTGAATTGGGATTGAAAGTTTTCAGCTGACAGCCTGACTTGTCTGTCAGAGACTGATCGAGACGGAGACTCCGAGTGCACGGGATGTGATTTTCTGGTCAGACTGACTATCACAGTGCAGCTTTCAGCGGGCGGCTGATGTGGCCAGATTCGTATGTCGTCAACATCGTACGTAGAAGTGGATAACGAGAAGGACAACGCTGCGCCACGTGTGTTTGTTGGACTGGAGGCGGTTACGGCGGTGTTCGAGGCGACAGGTTGGCACATCCGGTCCACGCCGCCGGACTTGGTGATCAAGTCCGTATGATATGGGATGAGAGGATGTGTATCCAACGAAAAGTTGCGGGACCATGGGGATTTGCGATCATCCCGCGTCCCAGAAGGGAAAAGTTCCGATGAGTTCCAGTCAGTCGGTTTCGATCGAGTCGAATAGCGTAAGCCCTTGCGCCTGTCTCCGCCGCGTACACCGTCAGGTGGTCCTCTTTGTCTCCTCCTTTGCCGTCCCTGCCATCCCTCGCAGACGTGTGGATGGCGCTAACGGAGAGCGGTGACGGACTCGTGTGTGAGAGTGTACATTAGATTCTGCTCCGTCGCGGTACCGGCGGTGCAATGTGCATGTCTTTCTTGACCGCATAGTGCATTCAAGCAGCTTGATTACGGCTGCAATGCGCTAGGTCTCCTGCCATGATACAGGGTAAAAATGGCGACAGCGTGGTATCAAACAACCTGAAATGCCTACTTATAGAGACCACAAGAATTGGCGAGGAGTGTTAGAAAGTGCGATTGCAGTATGCTATGCTGCTGGTGCAGTGACGTGGCAAAAGCTGACTACCTTATTTCACCATTCCCACCGCTGGCAACAAAGCTAATCAAGTTTGTCACTCATGACCCAGCAGACAGGCATCCTAGTTGATTATAAGGGGAGTACGAATATGGTCTGCAAGGTTCGTTGACACAAAGCCAAACAAGCGCCACGACTCATTCCGGTGACAGTCTGCGACAGCAAAGCGTACACAGGTACCGTGACCATGAAACTAAGGTACCTACCTTGGTAGCTAATCCACGTGGAAGCCGATTCTAGGGTTGGTGGTGCTCCCGATACTCCGTAATGCTTCTTGCACGACCCTGGCCCGTGGCCTTTTTGTTGTTGCCATCTAGTCGTTGTTTGTTTTCGTGTTTCGCGACGGTTCTTTTGGATCAGGTGTAGGTAGGTATCTGCCTGGTGATGTTTGGTTTCAGCCCGTCCAGGAAGCTAATAAGGTAAGGTAGCGAAACCGGGGTGTCTGACCGTGCGTCTCATGATTTGAGGTCGCGGCTGAGTGGGTGGGGCGAAGAGGATGGTTGCGTCCAGTAATCCCGATCTACTGCGTACGTGAAGAGTGCAGGAATGGCCACATTCCCTTCTGGCAAACTTTCAGCGGGAGTGTTTTTGAATCTTTCATTGACTGGAAGCGGCCAACGATGGTTGGCATCCAAGGAGGCACATACAGGCCAAGACCTGCACAGTGTACCTCACCTCCAGGTACCTAAGTACCTGTGGACTGACTGTGCTGTACAGGGACAGCTCCATCAAGGGACGTGCATCGATATCTGGGGCGCGAAAACGGAGATCCAACCTGCAAAAGGACACGGGTATCCGCCGCGGAACTAGCTGTTTTCAGATGGACCATTGGGCCCTCACAGGCTTGTTATTGCATTGATTGTTGCCCCCTTTCAGGACTCATTCCATTATGACCCTTCTCAAGTGATGTTTCCGTTCTAATTTAGCCCTTTCCGCCTGCCCCTAACTTTCCTCTACCTAATAAAGACAACCTACCTCCTGTCCATCGTTCCTGTTTCCCTTGCAGAAAATGTTTTTGGCTTTATTTTCTTTCCCATAGCGCCTACCCAATTCCTGTGGGACCTGTTTCTTCTGTTGTTCCTTCCCTTTTCTAAGCAGGCTACGACTGAAGTCTTCCAACTACCTTTTTTTTTCCTGCCTACCTCACCTGTACTGGTGACACTTACATGTGCAGTCTGTGGGTTTGACTCTACTCTTGCAAGTACAAGCAACTACAAGACTTGTCCAACTGCCAGCCGGTCTTGCCCCAAGTAACTGGCATCCTGGACTGTGCCTCTCTTTTTGCCAACCCATATTGGGGTTTCGATTTCTAGAGGGATAAAGCCACACACTCCCTTCTGCTCAGTTCTTCTGTCCACGCTCCCTCTGGTCTTCCTGCACCCAACCGTGCCTTTTACGCCCCAATTGCCGTGGACATTCGCTTCAGCCAAGGTATGTTCCCTTACTTCTTCTCTCTTTTCCCACCTTTCGATCGGCCACAGACAAGGGATGGGTGACACGGAGCAGCCCAGAGTTAGACGGGGTTTCTGTTGCGGGTGCCTACACGAGGGTTGTACTCTCCCACAGACCAGCCCAACACGCCAGAAAGTCATTGGGGCTTCACGTGTAGCACCGGGTTGCCTTGTTTTATGCCCCATGCCGTTGCTGTAACCCTCCTTTGGTGTAGAAGGCCTTGGTGCCCACCCACGGACTGTGTCGCTGACCCTGGTAAACTTATATAGGTGACTGACTTCCTCTTCGTGGGACCAATAGACAAGTCGGGAGCTCCGCCTGTCACACCTCTTCTCTCTTCCTCTCTCTATCTACTCACTATCATATCGGATCGGACCACCCACGCCCTTCGCGAGCAGTAGCAGCCTCAAGCTGACACACTCGGGGAAATGGCTGACCAACGGGCCCGTGGCATGGATGCTGGCCGTCTCTCATCCTCAACCCGTGCTTGCAACAATGCTGAGAATGAATCGATGGGCGAGCCGGCCGTGGAGACTAGGTCATCAACAGCTGACGATGCATCCCGCTTCGACTCAAGCACCGTTCACCACGGGCGAAGGCACCCAGAAGAAGTTACACATATACTTCGCAGGGTCTCGCAAACGGGAATGGCTATATCGACCTCTTCGCCCCGTCCACTCAGCCCTGACAATTCAACGACATCCAACCTTCAACCACTGGAGCCACCCATAACCAAGGCCACTCTAAGCGAACTGGATGTCAACAAGATAGTACACAACCCCAAACTTCGACACGACATCAACTATGATCCAGAACTCCACTTCCGACCCAACCTGGACGGCGAGAAGGGACGGAAGAAGCAGGAGAAGGCGAACCAATTCTACACCCTCCTGACTCGCGAACTCATGAGCTTCGTCGACAACCCGGAGGAGTTCTACCGCTGTCATATGAATGATATGGATTGGTGCCTGCCGCGGTTGCTCCGTGCAGTGAAAGAAATCCTTGAGACCTTGGTCCCCCAAAGGGATAAAGACCTGTTGGAGGAGGGGCTTAATGTGGAGCTCTTCATGCAGCAGTTCTACAAGGGCATAGCCGACCTGGAGAAGCTGGCATCATGGCTTTCAGGAATTCTGAAGCTGCATTGCGCGCCCATGAGGGACGATTGGGTGGATGAGATGTACAGGGAACTGAGCAGGGGAAATCGCGACCAGGATATTCCCACGCTGGTTCGGGGTATGAGGTCCCTTCTTGGCGTGCTAGAGGTTATGAAGCTGGATGTTGCCAACCATCAGATACGATGTCTGCGGCCTGTTCTGATCGAGAATACGGTGGATTTTGAACAGCGCTTCTTCCTCAAAAAGATTCATACTGGTAGGCTCAACATTGACGGGGCAAGGTCTTGGTACCAGACCGCCAAGGCCAACTGGGAGGCGTCAAGAAGGGTTCAAGAGATGAGGGGGCTTTACGCCCAGGCCTTTGGCGACGCAGCCGTGTTTTTCGATGCGATAACCAAGCTTATACTTCCGTCAACGCCAGTCGAGATACCCAATTCCAACGCCTGCCCAAACACCTTTATGTTTGACGAAGAGCGCATCATGCGACTGCGGTCCGACATCTACGACACCATCTGCCTAGAGATCTGTATGCGCCAATTCGAGGAGTTTGAAAGGCTCGAGGACGTGTCAAGCTTGGACATGCACATCAACTTCAACGCGCCACAGTTTTCTCGGCCCTCGAGCTACGCAGACAGCGACAGCGAGTCGTCTACGAGCGGCTCGTCCACACGCAGTTCGTCTGCACGAAGCTCTGGTTACCTCGGGCCTTCATCGATCAGTGACGCAGGATCTGTCCGTGATGGGCGCAGGCGAGCGCGAGACCTCTATAACTCTCTACTTGCGCTCCTTCAAACCGCTCCATCCACGTCACGGGCCTCGTATCGTTGGAAGGAGCTTGCCTCTCCTATAGCCCTACAGATCCTACGCTACGTGGATGCTCCGCACATCAGCCTCGGGGTCCTGGAGAAAGCTCTCCTGAGGAAGCTTACCGATATCCAATGCGATACCTTCCAGGAAGTCGAGACCTACTTTCACCAACGCTTGTTCCAGGAGCTGACCAAAAGAGTCGTGGAGTTTAAAAACCTTCCCAGCGTCGGCCTCTTCTCCATTGCCACCGGCAGAACAGTACCGGGGTGCTTGCAAATGCAAATTCCTCGCCCACAAGAAGGCAGCAACGCGACGAACGTGGCAAAGCGTGAAGCACGCGATGAGGGCGGCATTGAAGACATGGCGACGCGGCTCGCTCATCTGGGTATGCTTCACTGGAGAGTCTGGGCGCCGATCGCCTACATCCCGGCGGAGGAGGCATCGAGTTGAGGCCTCCCTGTCTGCCCGGTCGACGTATTGCAGCCAAAAGCATTCTCCAGTGGTTAATCATACTCTCACTTTTTCTTTTTGGTTTGCGCTTGCTTCTGCCTACTTCTTGCACCCACTCAAAGTTTCATCACCTGTAATAAGCACCCCCCTTATCGATGTTATCATCACATATACCCATTTCCGGCGCTTTGGGGTGGCAGGGCCCAGCGAAGCATATAGATTTAAGGGGTGTTCGAGGCGCACGGGAGCCGGGTTTGATTTTGGGAGTTTGCTTTCTACCCATTACTGGAGCGGCTGTTTTAGACTTGGGGTTTGCTGTTTTTTTTTCCTAGTGTAGCATTTGGACCGCCTGGCCAGAAGTTTGACTTTTGAAAAATACCAGCATAGATAAAATAAGGGTCCAAGCCATCGAGCATCATCACACATTCCACGTCACTGTGTTTCCATGTAGACATGCTAGATGTCCTCGCCTGTCTTCTCCTCTAAGTGACAGAGAGCCCTCCCTGTCAGTGTGTGTGTGCACTCGACACTCTTCATCTCTTAAGTCACAGCCATCATACCATTACGTATCTCTTGAAGTCCTCTCTAGGAAGAAACCACTCACCCAACCAGGGTAAACGATGACTTGTTCCTCCCTGTATCATGAGCACCTTCGGCAAGGCAGACCGGCAAGTGACCCGAGACAATCAAACACACGATGATCAATGTGTCAGGGCAAACATTGTGATAGCCATTCAATACAACCCACGTGCTGGGAGAACCCCCACGACCGCCAGCCTCGTTTTATCCACGTCCTTCGTTCCCGCCCCCAACCCGATGATATCCCGACAAGGAAAGTGTCCCTAGCGATAACTTCCTCGTGCCTATACCGGACACCGGAAAGATGGCTTGGGGAACGTGTAGGGACCAACAGTCGACAGAAAGTCTATCGCTTGTTTGTTTCTCAAGTGGTGGTATGTAAATGAGCCTATTTGGCTGCATTGGGAGCCTTTGGCCATTGGTGTTACAAAGTTATACTCCACTTGTAGTCCAAGGCTCCTGATCCCTGTGCAAACAGGTCCCGTCCAATCATTTACCGAGGTGAGCAAAGTTCACTTCCGGCTACATTATCTTGCCTAAGGGGTAAGGTTACAGATGCCGAGTACGGTGGAACTACTATGCCGTTAGGACGTATGCCCAGGCGTCAGCTCCCTAATCCCAGATGCCAATAAGGTAAGGTCTTTTAGCTTCCATCATGCATGTAGGGACCAAGATTCCAAGAGCCCCCATAGTATTATTATTGTACTCGTCCAACGGCAAGTGCATGAGTGCGACGTGGAGATGGAAGAAAAAAGATGCCTGTGTCGAACCATAATGACACTTATCAGAATCACTTCGCATCCACAGCAAAAGATACCAAGACTGGTACATTGGATTACTTTCTGCAAGTACTCTTATGATGCACTGACAAGAACACACACGCCGTCTTTCACCTCGCGTAAAAATACACCACAGAACAGGCAGACCCAGCGATGTCACCGAGCATCAGCCTATGTATTCCTTCAAGTCCTCCGACTCTTCGAGCATCTGCTTGAATGAGAAGGGTGCAAAAGGCCAACCAGCAAATTCGGCAAACTTGGAGAAGGACTCCACCCAAGCAAGACGTAGGGAGTGAAGCTAAGTTCAGAGTTAGCAAATGTGCACATCCTGCTGTAGGGTGTGAACTTACCATAGCGGAGACACCCTCCATGATGATCAAAATGATGCAGGACAGAGTGAAGAACATGAAAAATGCTGCAACAAGGTAAAGGGCGCCACCAATGCCCGTGGAAGCCAACGCGGGAGCCATGGTCATGGACCACAGCACGGCTGACAGCTGCTGATGCGCCAAGGACAAAGCCCAGAGTCGGAGATACGAGGCAGTGTGGGAGACACAGTTGAGACAGAACTCAATGGTGTGGATGACCTGATGAATCATGACCTCGCCAAAGTCAAACTCCTCGTGCTCCTCCTCAATGTCCTGCGTGATCATGGCAACACCCTCGCCGCTCTCCGTGCTATGCCGTCCGTTGCCATTCATGTGGCCGTCATCCTCGTCATCCTCGTCCAGAGCACTGACACGGGATCGCTCGCCTATGCCGCGATAGCCATGGGCTCGTGCCCGGTTGTGCTCCCATCGGAGATAGAACGGCTTGAGGAACAAGAGGATAGGCACCTGGGCAAAGGCGAGCAGAAGTAGTCCCACTTGCACTACCTCCTGGCCCTTGTACAGTCGCATATCGAGAGTGCCCGGCTGCAAGAACATGTAGATCAACATGTTGAGCAGACCTGGTGGTGACACACCAATGGCAAACCAGTCCACGGACCACTTGTAGATGATGCAGACAACCAGGTACCCGAAGATGGACTGGAAGAAGATCATACCCGGGATGAAGTTACCGAAAATGTCAATCTTCTTGTTGAAGTACTTGGCGTTGATGTACGAGAAGCAGAGCGAGTATGTCATGTGCGCCCAACCCAGGATGATACTCATCTTCATCTTGTAACTGTTAGAGAAGAGCAAGTCGTTCTCCGAGTCGTGCCATCTGTAGTCCAATCCGAAGGGGTACCGGTATCCATTGGGTTCCTTCAGGACAGCCCGGATGGACTGACCCTCGACGTAGCCCTCCGGCACATCCCACTTCCAGGCGCTGGGAAAGAAAGTGAAGGACTTGGAGAAGACATCGTTGTAAATAAGACCGGTGAAGACGGAAAAGCTAGCCATAACGAGGGCGATGTAGCGGCCGTAGTAAACCATGGCGAAAAGCTCAAAAGTGACCTTTCTGAGCGGCTTCTCCCAGTAGATCATGGCAAGAGCGGCCGAAAGCATGATACAAGCGTGACCAAAATCACCGAACATGACGGCGAACAGAAAGGGGAAGGTAACAATGACGGGTAATGCCGGGTTGACTTCTCGATAAGTGGCGGTACCGTAGGCGTTGACGATGGTTTGGAAGGCCTCGGTGAACTTGTTGGTCTTGAGATACGTTGGCGGTGTCTTATTCGTACGAATCTCGTTGATAATAGTTGGTACCGAGAGGCCGGCTCGGTTGGTGACATCCTGAAGCGTAGACCGGATCAGGGGCAAATCGTTTCTTGGACACCATCCTTCAGCAATAAGGGTCCTGCGGGCTTTGTCGTAGGAGAAAAGGTTCAGAGTATTGTAAACTGCCTTCTCCTTACCAATAAGGATCATCCATGCGGAGAGTGACCGGGAGATCTGGGTGAGCTCGGCATCAAGGGTCTGTTGCGTGTTCCGGAGGACGTTCTGGACGTCATTGAGCCTAGCGTTGACCTCGTGGATTTGGTCCCTGCGAAGGTCGCTGTTCTCGTCGACGTTGTAGACCTCAGCACCCATGGACTCGGAAATCTTCCTGATCTTGGCCAAGATCTCCTTGCCGTGCGCAAAGATGACAAACACGTTCTTCGAGACGGACTCATTGGTCGACGGATCGATGAGGGGCTCCGGGATCTCGGACTGGTTCATGTACAGATTGCCACGAAGTGTTCGCCACAAGATCCGTTCAAAAGCCCCAACACGATCCCTAGCAATGACGCCGGCGACGAATCCAATATTCATGCCAGAAAACGAGCGATCGACATCGGCAGCCTGGTTGTGTTGCTCAACATCCTGCAGCAAGGGGGCGTCGTCATTGTCCGTTGAGGCTCGAATCTCCTCCACGTTGCCGTGAGCCCTGTCGAAGAAGCCTCCAGCCTCTCTAAGAACCCAGCGCCATTCGGTGAGTTCGACCTCACGTTTCTTCAGTGTTTCGTAACTGTCGTTGAGCTGGGAGATGCGTTGCTCCAGGCTTTGACTGCGCTCGGAAAGCTCGTCGATCTCTGACGTCGTGGGGGCGGCGAGAGTGTCGACGTCGAGATCAAGCTTCCGAAGAGGAATACCGGCCTTCTCCATCTGGGCGTAAAAGTATCGAAGCTGACGCTCGACATTGTCTAGACGCCGAATCTCCTGGGTGAAAGCACGTTGAAAGGCGCTGATGTCGCCGTTGAGATCGCGAAACTGGACCAAGCCGAGCTCTCCTAACGCGTTAACCACTTCTCGACCGATTTCGTTGGAAATGTAGAGCTGCACCATACTCATTTCCGCCGAGCGGAACGGAGTATCGGGAGCCATGTTGGATAGAAGGGAGGCCCCAAGCCACTTGTGAGGTGTGCTGGTAACCAAAGCGTAAACGGGGGATGATGCAAGCAAGCTTGAAGTGAGATCTTGCTCTCCCTCAGGTATCCAACCGATGATGTTCAGTGTGGGGCGCGCCGGTAAATGCTCGGGGACGCAACCTGAAGGCTCCAGCCACTTCATTCAGCCACAGCCGCTTCCACCTGTCGCGGCGGTCAAACTTTCTGCCATTTATGGTGATTCGACTCCACCCGAGCCCACACAACAGAAAAAAGCTGCAAAAAGGTCTACGTCCTCTTTTTCTCACCTTCGACCGCGACCGATACTTCCACCATTCCCTCTTCGCAACCGTCGGCAAATCTACTAACACAATGGCAAAGGTCAGCGCAAGTAAGTGTCAACATTGGTGCTGCATTTTCAAGAGTCGATTGATATTGACAATGTTCGCTAGCCCTCCACTCCTCCCGGAGAAAGTCTCGCAAGGAGCACTTCGGTGCCCCTTCGAGCGTTCGCCGCAACATCATGAGCGCTCCCTTGAGCAAGGAGCTCCGTGAGAAGTACAACGTAAGAGACTCTTTGCGCCACCAGTCGTTGAATCCGATTGAAATGCTAACAATCAGATTGCAGGTCCGCAGCATGCCTATCCGCAAGGATGACGAGGTTACCATCGTCCGTGGCAGCAACAAGGACAAGGAGGGCAAGGTCACTTCCGTGTACCGCCTCAAGTACGTCATCCACGTCGAGCGTGTCACCCGTGACAAGGCCAACGGTGCCTCCGTTCCCATTGGCATCCACCCCAGCAACGTCGTCATCACCAAGCTCAAGCTCGACAAGGATCGTGAGAACATCCTTGAGCGCATCAAGGCTGGCCGTGATCAGGTCCAGAAGGCCAAGGCCAAGGCCTCCGCCTAAATTCAGTCTCCGCGACTGACCGACGGCAAATGTGAAAGATGACTGTGAGCTTTCGCTCAGGGCTCAATGTGGACGACATGACGAAGGGTTGATACCCATGACAACTTGTTTCCGGCAACGCTTATTCATTCGGCTCCGGCGTCATTGCGGTTATTTCGGTTGCGTCACGGCGATCGTCTTTGCCTCCGATTAGTATGGCAAGGCGACAGGAAAAAAGAAGGGTCCGAGGGGATAGTTGCAGAAACCACAATCGAGACACATTTGTGCTCAATGGCCATTTCACATTCAAAGCATGCTTCTTCTAATGCTGCGCTGTGAAATGCTCCATGGGAGGTTCTCCCGAAGTCTGCTCCTCTGACCGCAGTGTCGGAGGGTGGTTTCACTGAACACTACCCTCATTGCTATCGTGACATGTCTGTATGCTAGCCCAACCACACGCAGCACTGGCTTTGGCCTAGAGGAGATCCGGGACTCGGCTTCCGTCGATCAATCTATTCCTCCCTTCCTCACAGGTAAGACATCGTAAGATCCCGCTGGGATATCTACGCGTTAGCCACAAGACCCATGGTTCTCGAGTTATACGACCAGCGAAGAAGAAATCAGACGCAGGTGGCTCACCAGCTCCTGCGCTCTCACCTGCAGACTTTCCCGGAGACTTCGGTCGATGAGCGTGAGAGTTTGATGGTAAGGCACATACCAGTCGTAGTATTGTAGCTCTGTAACCCAATATAATGCAATCACGATAACTTGGAATGGACCTGTCAGTCACAATACCATTGTTTCGATCATGCGCAGTGTATCTATCTCCTGCTGTGTTCTCAACATGTTTTGACGGGCATATCTTCCCGGGCGTGAGCCGGCGAGTCGTAAGGATGGAACCTCTTATCATGAATGAGTAACTATGTTCCCGTGTCTGATATAGGGAAAGGTAATGGCAGACACCTTGATCAAGAGGGAGCATCCAAGCATGAGTTGAAACAAGTTGCTGCGAACGGAAAACACGCACGTTCACAGTTCTGAGTCCTACGGAAACGCGGTTTTACCAACGAAGACCTACCATGACCCTAGGATTGCCAGTGACCTACCAGACATATCGTTCTTCTGAACACAGGACAGGATCGGGCAGAGCGCTCCGCTATGGACTTCTGAGAAGCGTTATATACGTCAGACATCAATCATAGGAATTAGGTGGTGCGGAACTTGCAAGGTAACATTTGGTTGTAGGGTAGCTGGAGAGAGGAAGGTATATACATATCTGGCAATTAACCACCAACCTGCTATTCATACTTGGTTGGGTCTCGAGGTATTATTATATCTCTTCTTATATGGTTTCGCTAATTGTACTGCAGCCGTATCCACCTGAACAGGTTTTCCACCTTATTACACCGAGTTCTGGATATTCCCCTGCGTGATCACCTACAGCTTACTCTTCAAATTCAGCAACCCATAAGCCGGCACTGTACTCTCCAGAAACTCCGGTCCGATATCATCGATCCTGTTGATCCCGCTCACATTCATGAGGATATCCAGGTCAGCCAACAGTCCCCTCAAAACATGTCGAACCCCGTCCTCTCCCATGATCGCCAACCCCCAAATCCACAGCCTTCCTATGAACACAAACTTGGCACCCAGCGCGATAGCCTTGACCACATCCGCCGCGCCCCTCACGCCACTGTCGAATGTGATGACCAACCTCTCCCCCACGCCCGACTTCACGATCTTCTCCAGCGCGTCTAGGCTGCCGATCGCTCCGTCCACCTGTCTCCCCGCATGGTTCGAGACGACGATGCCGTCGAACCCCAGATCCGCCGCCTTCTGCGCGTCATCCACCCTCTGAATTCCCTTGATCAGGAAAGGTTTATCCCCGGCGATCTCCCTCCACCTGTCCCGTGCCCAGACGGCCTTCTCCCATCCCCACGCCCGTCCATGCCAGATGGCGTCGATCCACATCGCACCTGCCCGCTCCGGGTCCTTCTTGGGATCGATGCCCTCCGCCCTCATCCTCTTCTGGAAGACCGGGTCGGTCAGACCCAGATCAGCTCCGATACCGCGGTAGAAAGCGTAGTTGGAGGTAGCCACATCGTCATGCCGCCAGCCCAGCTGCGGCGTGTCGGTGGTGAGGATACAAGCGTCGTACCCACTCTCGTGAGCACGCTTCAACAGACTGATCGTCAACTCATCGTCGTGCGGCATGTAGAGCTGGAAGAACCTCGCTCCGACGGGCACCTTCTCGCCGCGTCGCGCCCGCCCGGAGTCATTGGCGGCGGCGACGTCCTCGATTGGGTAGGAGCCGGCCGTGCTCAGACTGTAGGGAATGCCCAACTCGCCGGCGGCTCGGGCGACGGCCAGCTCGCCGTGTTGGTGGTAGATCTTGTTGATGCCGATGGGCGCGATGCCGATGGGGGCTGAGACGGAGTGGCCGAAGATGGTGGTGCGGGTGGAGCGTTCGTTGGTGTCTACGAGTTGACGCGGGAGGAGCTTGTGCCGGAAGAAAGCCTGCCGGTTGGCTAGATGGGTGTGGGAGAGGCCGGCATTGGAAGAGGCGTAGAGCCAGCCGTTTTGTGAAAGTTTCTTCTGGGCTAGTTCCTCAAGTTTGTCGGGATCTGGGGGCAGTGTCAGTGAGACTTGAGATAGGTTAACACTTGGGTATGGGGAAACGACTCACGGGTGTTGAACTGTGGCACCTCGCCCTCGTTGAGCTTCCAGAAGAGGTCGCGTTGAAACAGACCCCATTGGGGAGTATCGCGATTCTGGATGTGCGGAGACTTGGCGTCAGACATTGTGAAGGTTTGCAGTAAGATGTAGTCAAGACAGCTAGAACGAGGCCGACGTTCTGGAAGACCCCCGGGTGATTTCTTGGCGGCCGTTGAGAATCATTTATATGTGGTACGTAGCTCGTGTAAGTGAGCCCCCTACCCGAATGATCAAAACTAGCCTCCATTGTATTGTGACGTAACGAGGGGTCGTCCATCATGAATCATTGACAACATCAACCACCCGAATTTATGGAACCTCAACGGTATTCGGCAGTTAAGGTTATGCCTATCATTTTTTTGACAACCGGGGGCTCGGAACGGGCAATGAGACGAAAATAAACACTCATCTGGTTTCATAGTTATACAGGTAACAATGAATCATTACGCTCAACAACGGGAGCCCTCCCAAGACCTCCTGAAGTATATACTGTCATAGCCGATGCCTCGCATCATAGCATAACGCTAGCTCCCAGAAGACCAAGACAACAGGCGCAGACCTTGAAGAGCTCATCTCACCTTGACCAAGGGGAACAGAATAAAGGGGTATGTTCAACCGCCAGCGCCAAGAAATGCACACACCTAATAACACAGGACGCCCCAACGGTCTAAGTAATGCAACCAGCTCCAAACCATCCAGTAGAACCCATTACCAGTCAACCCAATGCCGTTATCGATTTGTTGTTGCTTTTGAATCTCTGCAAGAGACCTCGCTAAGGTCGTGTGAGGCCTTGTTTTGCCTGCATGTCATGTCAGTGTGATCCAAGCCGTGGCTGGCCATGAGATATATGCCCAATGACAAGAAACTCACCTTCATCTGCTCAATACGCGCCTTAAGCTGACTGGTGACTTCAGCAGCCCGCTTCCAGCTCTCCACGCCGCTGCCTGCATTAGAAGCTGCGCCACTGGGAGCGGTACTATTGTCCATTCGACTGCCTGTTCTGCTGCCGGTCCGACTACCAGATCGCTCGGCTCCGTAGCCACCACCATAGCTGTACGCTGAGGGAGCGTCTGGGCGAGTGCTGTGGTCGTCACCACTAATGTCTCTCCGAATTCCTCTCGCCGGGCTCCCGCGCCCACTGCTGGTCCCGCTGCCAGAACCGTATCGTAGCTCCGGGCTGAGCTTGTTTCTCAGTGGCGCACTGTTAGTGTCGCCATTTTCCTTTTCCTCGCTAAGGGTGCTGGCAAAGCTCATGCGGTTACGGTTCATAGTTGCGGGGAAACCGCCCCCGTCGCGGTAGATGCCGGCGTCATCGTGGGTTGGGCTAATCATACGGTCCATACCCGCATGAGCAGGACTGCTCGGGCTACCAGGTCCACCGTTGGCTCCGACTGCTTCGGCTTTCGCAAGTGCCCGCTTAAGGCGATCAAGCTCGCGCCGTAGGCGTTCGTTGGTCTGCTCTGCCGCTTCCGCATCGCTTCTGGCGCGCACCAGCTGGGTTTCCTTGGCCTTGATGGACAGTACGTCGTGTGTGTGGTCTTCAATGAGCTTTGCATTCTGGTTCTTGAGTTCCTCAATCTCCGACATCAGCTTGGACCGGTCATGTCGTGCATCCTGAACCTGCTTGAGTAAGCGATCATTAGCATCCCGAAGCCCCTCCAACTCGGCACGCTCCACGTTCGTAAGGCCGGAAGATGGTGCAGGCGAGGTTGAACGTTCGTATGGAGCGGGCGCAGCCGCTGGTTGTGCCAGTGATCGTCCAACAAGGCCGAGCCTGCCGCCACCAACTCTCGGTTTTGGTTGGGGGGGTGGAGAGGCTGGCAAGTCCTCGTCATATGGCTCGTCATCATAGACTGGGGCTGGAGGAGGAGGTGCAGCCGCCACGGGCCGACGGGAAGGGGAGGCCAGGCCGGGCAAGGCACGTTTCTGCGGCGCTTTCAAGCCGGCTACGCCTGAGGGCTTGGGCATACCCAACTTGGCTCCTGGCGCTGCTCTGGAGGTTGGTTGTGGCGCCAAAGGTGCTGATGGCTCGGCGGGCTTCGGCGCTGCTGCAGCCCCAAGAGGCTTCTTTGCGCCCGCTGGAGCCTTCTTCACCATCCTCTTGGGACCGCCGGCCGCTGCAGGCGGAGCACGGGCTGCCGGTGGTGGTGCCTTTGGTTTCTCTTTTGCCTTGACTTCGGCTGTCTCGTAGAACTCCTTGATCTTGGTCTTTCGAATATCATCTAGACCTTCAAGATGTGGGTTCATAGCTCGCTCCCCAATAATCTTCATCACGGTTCCCAACACCTCAGCACCGCCAGATCGCAAGGCCTCACTGCCCTCGGACAGCAGCTTCTTGGCAGCTTCCACTATGCTGCCAATCTCCTGCTTGCTGGGGACATCTCGGGTGGTCCTCAGGCATCTGATCAAAAATCTCATGGTCCCTTCTTTGACTTGGGGGTTCTTGTGCTTCATGTATTCCAGTATGTCCTCCATGCAGTCGCTCAGGTTTGTCGACAAGAACACAGCATCAAGGGCGGCACCAAGGGCGTCTGCGACCGTCTGCTTCTTTTCCTTCAACCTCTCCATGATGGGCTGCATAACAATGGACCGGTATCTCCCGTACGCGTTCCGTAGACCCTTAGCGAGCACCTCTATACATTGGGCAGCCTGAGTGACAACTGCAATGTTGGCGTCCTTCATGCACTTGGCCAGACCGCGGTTGATCTCGCCAAAATCGCCGTCCTTGATTCTGGGCACGTTAAGGACGGCATATAGTGCCTCCACAGCCTCCTTGCGCTCCTTCCATTTGGACGAGGCAAGATTGTCATGGAAGTCGGCAGGGACTTTACTCAACACCTCTTGTGGCTCAGCTAGGTCAAATGCGTCAATTTCACCCACTTCCTCGGCTTCTTCTGCGTATTCCTCCTCCACCTCGCCTGCTGCCGGAGCACGCTCCTTAGCGGCCTGTTGTGAGCGAAGCAGACGCTCCTGCTTTGGCGCCGGTTCTGCCTTGATCTTCTCAAACTGTGCCTCCAGGTCGTTCTGTTGAGTCGGCTTGAGCTCGTTCCAGAACATAGGCTTCATGGCCTCGCGCAGCCACCGGTAGAACTCGACTGTGAGATTTGTTGCCTCCGCGCGAACATTCTTGTCGGCATGACCGAAGACCTTTGGTAAGAGTTTGAGAACGGGTTTCGGGTCTGCCGTCTTGCAGCCATAGTTATGGAAGATTTGAGTAAGGGCCGCTAGGGACGCCGCAACCACCTTTGGTTGTTTGTTCGATAGAGCTGGTAGTATATCTTCAATGACGGGAGCCGGGACATCGAGTTCGACGAAGAGAAGTAATGCCTCTACAGCAGACGCCTTAGTAGCAGCTCTGGTGGAAGAGAGACACTTCTCCACGATGGGCTGTACAGCATGCGGTCGTGCCCGTACTCCACCTTCCTTGGCGCCGAATTTGAGAAAGGCGCATAGTGCTGCAAGACCTTCCTGCTGTGCTGCGACGTTGGAATCTGCTGCCGCTCCCTTCCACAAGCTGGCATCCTGGACAAATGGGCGGAACACAGGGTCGTGCTCGTCTGGTGACTTTTCGAATAGTTGGGTAGCCTCTTCGTATGCTGCTTTGCGCACCTTCCAGACCTATAGTGTCGGTGGTATTTAGCTTAGTACCAGAGTCCCTCAGAGCCTCACATTCTGGCTTGGGCGTACCTTGTGCACCCAGCGATCTGTCAGGGGCAGAGCGCTGAAGTCCTCCTCTTCCGCCATGGTGACACAGCTATAAGAACCCCAAGATGAGCGCGCGGCAGATACGTCGGCTGGTAGTTGGGAGGGAGTCGTGGCGCGCGGCGGAGAGTCCTCTGTCGTTCCTAAAAAGGATACTTTACGAATTAGTTTCTGCAAGGACGAGTACCGTTTCATGCTTTTCATGGTTCGCCAACCAGGATGGGACCCAACACGTCCACGCCGGACCAGAACCGTGCTGGAAGACGAGAGAGGCAAGTAGTGCACACATACAGTAGATGTAAAGCCCAGCAACTTGCGAGTTGGCCTTCCGTGATGATGAAGTTGCTTAAAGCTGTTTGCGAATAAGTGAAACAAGACAGAATCCAGGAACAATGCTGGATGGTGTTATGCCGTCTGTTCGTTGCGCTTTCTCATTCAGTCGCGGCGCGTCGCAAAAAACAAATCAATTAGCAGGGACGACAGCGCCAGGATTTGTTTGACGATGGGTCGTTGTTTGGTCTTGCAGCCCAAGCTTTCCCAGGGGTTCTTCATCGGTTGGCGGGACAAGAACAGCGGGTGGACCCCAAGTGAGAGAGAGAGTTGGGGAAGCGCGTGTGTCACCTGACCCAGCTTTTTTTGGTTAATCTTCCCGTCTACAGCATGTAACCCCTCGATAATCCCCAATGCGACGGTTCTGTTGCTTGTGGATTGTGACAAGTTGTTGCGAAACATCAAGGTAGCATAAGAGAGTTTATTTCCCCTCTAGAACAGGCGTGGCAAGCTTCCTCCGGCACGATACATGCAGACCCCTGGGTTAGCCTCGTGTTGACTTTCCCCGCCCAATGAAGAATTGCCCTATTGCTGGGGTAACCAGGATGCTGGTGTGTGGCCTGCCGTCGTGACATCAGTAAATGAACAGCAAGCACATGTCAAAGCCCCGCACAGCCGGCGCGCAGCTGCCAAAGTCAATTCGGAAGCTCGCATGAAATCTATCCCTCGTGTTGTGTTGTCCGTTTCCCGCTGTTCATGAACAACGATTGCATATCTGCTGCTTCCTGATCTCTGAACAGTTTACGTGAAGCGGCTACTTCGTGAGGATTTGCTCCACTGTACGTTGTTGCAACTGTTGACAGGTTCGCGGCCTGCCAGGAGCTTCAGACGATCCGCCGCAACTTTGACGGTTGACGGCTGCTAAGTAAACGAGCGACCCCCCCTAAATGCACATCAACGGCTCGATCATCACGACTATTGACGACACTGTGACTGCTGCGATTCCCCAATTTTCCCCTATTATAGCAAACCGAATGCTCCTCTGCTTTTGCAACATTTGAGAAGGAGGTTACAGCATACAAAAGCCATCGGCAACCCGCGCGGAGAACCGAGTGCTCCTGCTGCTGCTCACCGCAAAGCCCGACGGCAAAGCCCGACACCACAAGCCTCGACCTTTATAGACACCCAACCACAATCAAATACCGCTAAGACCGCTGTACATACCTGTTTTGGAAGCTGGGTGACGGATAAGCCATGTCCCAGATCCTCACAAGTAGGCAAGCCGAAGAGCTGTATGGACGCCTCAGAATACGGGCCACTGTTTGAGTAGAATAGCTAACCGGGGTACGCAGGCACAAGTCCATAATAGCTTATCTCACAGCGAACAACTTTTCGAACTCGGCAGAAGCATTGCGGGCAGAGCTGAGCCTAGGGGAAGATGTGTTTGACGCAAATACAGCAAAGAAGTATGAGGGGCTGCTGGAGAAGAAATGGACAAGTGTCGTCCGGTTACAGAAAAAGGTATGCCATTTGCGCCTCTATGCTGTAAGAGCACGAATTAGAGCTGTACGTCTAATATCACCGCGTGCAGATCATGGAGTTAGAGGCCCGGAATGCCTCTCTACAATCAGAAATGGACAATGCGACACCAACCTCCCTCTCCCGACGAAATCAAGACCCAGTTTCCTGGTTGCCACGATCACCAGCGCGACACAATCTACAATCCCACCGTAGCGCTATCACATCAGTAGCGTTCCACCCGATATTCTCCTCTTTAGCATCTGGTTCGGAGGACTGCACGATAAAGATCTGGGACTGGGAGTTGGGCGAGTTGGAACGGACGATCAAGGGCCACACGAAAGCCGTTCTCGACGTCGACTTTGGTGGACCACGAGGCGGCACTCTGCTAGCGTCTTGCAGTTCCGACCTGACCATCAAACTATGGGACCCAGCGGACGAGTATAAGAATATCAGGACCCTTCCTGGTCACGACCACAGCGTCAGCGCCGTAAGATTTATCCCCTCCGGAGCAGCCGGGGCCCCCGCTTCCGGTAACCTTCTTGTCAGCGCCAGTCGGGATAAGACCTTGAGGATATGGGATGTCAGCACGGGTTATTGCGTGAAGACACTACGAGGACATGCGGAATGGGTTCGGGACGTGTGTCCGTCACTAGACGGTCGATATCTCCTGTCGGCTGGTGTAGACCAAAGCGCCAGGTTATGGGATATATCAGTCGCAACACCAGAGACCAAGGTCACCCTGTTCGGTCATGAGCACGTCATCGAATGCTGCGTGATAGCACCGCCGACGGCTTACCAGTACCTGGCACCTCTAGCTGGGCTAAAGAAGCCACCGCCGGCATCCAGCACAGCCGAGTTCATGGCAACAGGATCTCGTGACAAGCTGATCAAGATATGGGACGGCCGAGGCAATTGTATCAAGACTCTAGTAGGGCATGACAATTGGGTCAGGGGTCTGGTGTTCCACCCAGGCGGGAAATACTTGCTCTCTGTGGCGGACGATTACAGCTTAAGATGTTGGGACCTGAGCCAAGAAGGGAAGTGTGTAAAGACGCTAAGTGATGCCCACGGCCATTTCGTCAGTTGCATAAGATGGGCACCAAGCATCGTCAAGAATGACCCGGCTGCGAACAATACCAATGGACCAGCCACTGGAGAGTCGAATGGGACGCCAAAGAAGACGACGACAGCAGCACCAGAAATACAGATACGATGCGTGATTGCTACAGGCTCCGTGGATACATCGGTCAGGGTATTTGCGAATTAGCAGCATTGCCCGATCACAATAATGCAGCAGGTGATCAGCTAGGTGCTGTACCGCCTTCCACTTGGGATATGATCGAGACAGGACATGCTGATCGCGTGGATGAGCTAGCCATATTAGCGTGCTTGGCCGTGTCCTGCAAGCGCTGGGACATCCGCCGGGGCTTCGCAGGAATTGATGATTGATGGGTCATGTTACCAGATAGATACCCCCTGATACTTTTGAGCAAAGATATCTTCGTTACCGTCTTCTAGCCTCGAGTGTCCATACTTGTTCTGCAGAAGTTTGGAGTCACATAAAACTAAGGTACGCGTTCGTAGTGCCAGTACGTAGCAGTGCCAGTACGTAGCAGTGCCAGTACGTAGCAGTGCCAGTAGGCCAGTACCTAGATATACAGTATGCGAATACAGTGCTAATAATGGATAGTGGACCAATCTTGCTTCCCTCACAATCACATCGTCCCTATCCCAATCCATAAGGTACCTACCCAAGGTACGTAGTATAATCAAGATTAAAGTTAACAGATTTTGTCCCCTGCCACCTCAACACAGGGACCCATCGTTGTCATGGCCTCAACAGGCGTCAGTCTCACAAAACCCAATCTTCCACCTCAATCAGCTCCAAATGGCCTCCCACAACTCCTCCAAACCCCGAGAGGTCTGGCTCTCCTCGAACTACAAGGGACCATCAACCTACCAGATTCCTCTGAGTCTGTCGATATCGGCAGGATAGATTTCCCAGACTACCGCGAGGACGCGTTGGATCCGTCCAGTACGGCGTGGATGAAGAGGGTCTATCTTTATGTCGGGGAGCACCAGCGGCTGACGGGAGACGTGAGGAAATTACCCAAGCCGATAGCGGTGATCAGGAGAAAGGGCGCCGTAGGGGGTGGCGAACACGAAGCGGATGGAGATGCCGAGGAGTTGGAGGTCTTGGAGATCATCAAGTATAAGCTTGTGTTCGCTAGTCGCCCGGAGCCGGTAACCAGCGTTGTTATCGACTGAGATTGGCTTAGGCGGACTACGACGGACAAGGGCAGGGAAGTAAGACTAGAGTCGCCATGGGGCCAACTTTGACTGGGACATCTTTGAAGCATGTCTTCATCATTATTTATTTTTGTGTTTTTGGCCTCGAACTACCTCTCAACTGGCCTCAACGACCGGTGCCGGCCGTGTCCGACCCAATCCTTCCCGACCATAATAGTCCATAGGATACACACCATTTCCCCAATCCTCCTTCTCCTCTAATGCGACCAAGGCCTCATACGGCGTCAACAATGGCCTTGGGAAGGCATATCCCCAGTCTATACTCAGTCTTGGACAAGCAACCTGCACCCAACACTCGACATCACTCATCATGGCCAGCTTCCCTGGGAAGATCTCGCTGAGCAGCAGATTCACAAACGGTATCCCCCTTGCTGTCAACTTGCTTTCGATCAACGACATGGTATGGGGATTGCCCTGACGACCAAGGGATCCGAGGATAAGACCCCATTTCTTCGCGCTCTTGGCGGTATGGATGGCACTTCGTCTCAGATCCTGCATTTCGTCGTGGGCGTATTCCTCATGTGTCAATTTTCGTGAGTATGGGTCATATCGATAGGCTGGGATTGTTGGGTTGTGGATCATGATGGACTCGAGATGAAAACGGCCGTCACCCAGGTAAAGGATCATGTCGACGGGTGAATCCGTGTAGGAGGAGAGATTGGGCGAGGTGCAACCCAGGATCTCACCCTTTGATAGCGGTGCGATCTGAGGAATAATCACCTTGTACCCGGCTTTCTCCAGGGTGGACTTGACGCCGTGTATGGTGGCGTTGAACTGGATGGTCCCAACCATGGCTATGGTCTTCCCAGGACTGAAGTTTCGTTCTAGCGTGGCGAGGAGGTGGCTGGTGTCAATGCTGATATCGACGAAGACGTACAGCGTCTTGATCTTGGTGACGTCCACGGGGATGAGGCAGGAATGGGCGTAGTGGACCAGTAGATCACAACCCATGGCTCGAGCGGTGTAGTCGTCGATACAGCATGCGCCGTAGGTAACGTCGCCCATGATCAAGGTCTCGATGCCGGGACAGAACTGCGTCAGTATGTCGGAGATAGTGGTAGCGAAGAGAAGAAGACCTTCGGGCATCTGAAGGGCGACTTTCTTGGCACCTAAAGAACGGATGCGGTGGATGGTCTTTGGAATCTCAAAGGAGTAGTTGGATGGGAGGAGGGCCATGGCGGATTTCAGTTCTGGGTCATTGAGGATTTCGGGAGGGACCTGGTTCAAGAGACGGGGGGCACGTCGTGGTTGGGCAACTAGTAATATGTCAATGATTGTATCTCAAAGAAAGGTCCATGGGTAAGGACTGACCCTGAATGGTACCACTATCTTCTATGCTGCTGTTGGTTCCATTCTTGGCGGACGCGGACGCAGATGCATCAGCAGTTCTTCGTCCAACAAATCGTTTCTTGGGCTGTTTTTGCACCGGTGCTTGAGCAGCTTCGGCTTCTTCGATGTCGGCAGCAATTCCAACATCTGTTGCTAGACGGTCTTCCTCCATTTTGTGTGGTACGTGAAGGTCTACAGGCAGACTCTGATGTTCACAGCAATGTTCGTGAGCCTTTCATGTGAAATCTCATAAATTTCCATAGGGTCGCCACAGTGTGAGTGAGCGGCCCAAAGAGGTGAAAGTCGGTTTCAAGCATAACCCCGCGCTAAGGATTTTAAGTCCGAGCACCCCCCAATGCGACTTCACCTTATGCAGTGTTGGCAACTTCCATGGTTGGGCGGCTTCAATTGGGCGCTTCAGTCTTGAACTTCATCCACTACGTTTCCCATGCAATTCGAGTCCATACAAGTAACCAAACAAGGCACATTGTATTCAGTTACGGAACCATCGAGTCTATATTCCCTCTGTACTTTTCCATAGTACCGATATCATAAAGAGATCACGCCGGGCTGCAAAAAAGCGCCGCGGCGCCAACAAGAGGATCAAACGGAATCCTGTCGCAGTAATGGCGAGCGTGCCCAAGCCTGGCCCGGCGAACCTCCGCCCCGGCGCCGGCCTTGACGACTGGTTGGAGGAGGCGAAACAATGTCATTATCTCCCGGAGTCGGTAATGAAGCAGCTATGTGAAATAGTCAAGGAGGTGCTTATGGAGGGTAATGGCCGCCCTTACTGCAACCGCATCACAGCGGAGCACGTGCTGACGAGCTATCTCGCCCTACAGAGTCCAATATCCAACCTGTTGTCACACCAGTCACGATATGTGGGGATATCCACGGCCAGTTCTACGATCTTTTGGAGCTGTTCAGGGTGGCGGGGGGAATGCCCGGAGACAAGAACGTTCAGGCGCCGACGACCGCCACAACAGTCATAACGTCAGACGATATAGAGCCACCTACCGAAATAACGAACCCAAAACTAAGGAAGAAGATAAGGAGCACAGAACGAGCAGATGATGAGGAGGGAGATACCACGATCGAAGACCCGAACATGACGGCCGACTCGTCCAAGTCAGACACAGCCCCTGTACCTAGTGACCCGTCCACAGGCACGGACAACACTCGATTTGTCTTTCTAGGCGACTTTGTGGACAGAGGCTACTTCAGTTTGGAGACCTTCACCTTGCTTATGTGTCTGAAGGCGAAGTATGTTGTCTCCCACTCCGGTTGTCTCGCAAACCAGGCCACTAACATCGGTGCAGATACCCTGACAGGATCGTGCTAGTCCGTGGCAACCACGAGTCTCGGCAAATCACCCAGGTTTACGGTTTCTACGAGGAGTGCCAACAAAAGTATGGTAATGCGTCCGTGTGGAAAGCGTGCTGCCAAGTGTTCGACTTCCTTGTGTTAGCAGCCATCGTGGATGGTACTGTTCTGTGCGTGCATGGTGGCCTCTCCCCTGAGATACGAACTATCGACCAGATCAGGGTTGTGGCACGGGCCCAGGAAATTCCGCATGAGGGCGCGTTCTGTGACTTGGTGTGGAGTGACCCAGAAGATATCGACACGTGGGCTGTCAGCCCCCGAGGCGCCGGTTGGTTGTTTGGCGACAAGGTTGCGACTGAGTTCAACCACGTGAATGGCCTGAAGACGATTGCGAGGGCTCACCAGCTTGTGAACGAAGGCTACAAGGTATGTTCGGTAGGCCGTGTCAAGGGTGAGATGGCATTGCTAACATTGTTTCCAGTTCCACTTCCCCGAAAAGTCGGTAGTCACAGTATGGTCTGCACCCAACTACTGCTACCGATGTGGTAATGTGGCCTCCATCATGACGGTCGACAAGTCTCTAGAGACCAAGTTCAGCATCTTCTCAGCCGTGCCCGACGACCAGCGACACGTCCCGGCTGGTAGGAGAGGCCCTGGCGACTATTTCTTGTAGAGGCATGTGTTGTATTTGACCCAACCTGGGAAGAAGGGCGTTTTCAGGGGTTTCTTTGTTTGTGTTTGAAAGCGGCATTTCTGGGAGGGACGGAGGGACAATGCTCCCTTGTGTATAGATAAAGAACAATGACGGTCGACCGTGATACCCCCATCTCTGCTTTGGCGGCTTATGCCCAAATCCAGAGGTGATAGCATGGTTTGGTGGAGGGTTGGGCTTTGCAATTTTCAATACGTGAGTTACGAGTTCTGATTCTCACTGGTCCCTACCTGAGCCTATGTCAACTTGACGGGCCATTGCTTAGAGGTATACAGCAGTTGGCAGTTTGATCTGATTAATAGCTGAGGACACCACAACACTGACTGCAGACCCAAGGTGATATGCGTAAGGTAAATAGGTGGATAACCTTGTTACGTTCAGCAAACCAGCCCCCACTCTGTCCGCAGTTACACCTGCGCTCCAAATCTCGGTTTTGGAGAACTAAGACGAACAAGGGCCTTGAATGTCTCACAAGAACAGTATAGGAGTTGTTGAAATTGAGGCTCGCTGGTCCGATTATGTTAGGAGATGTTGCCCGTAGTTAAGTCAGGCTGCGACAATACAGCAGTAGTGTAGTAGTGTGTCCGGTGGAACGGCTTCCAGTGCTTATCATATGGACGAGCGGAGGGTAGTAGAATGCTGTCTCATCAAGCTAGGGGCTGAGTGATGTCGATCTTGGCAATCCGAGGAAGTAGACAGCATCAGCTGATATTCTTGGCTTGAGATGTACGTCTGTGGAATTTGGAGCGGTTCCAGCGTTACGCATATGCCTTCCCCGCAAAACTTCCCTTGACCCTGCGGAGGCACACAGCTCGGGGTGCCGGAGGACGTGCATGGATCGGTCAGCAAGAAAGCACAAGCCAACCGTTCCGATGGATAATGCTTGGTCATCCATCCAAAAATCCCCCTGGCGAGCACCTCGCTGTGCTTTACCCCGGATACCTACTCGGAGAGCCAAACCATCGCATGCACAAGTATCAGACTTGTTTAAAGGGACAGCCAAACGTCTTCTTGACATGGCCATGAAGGAGGCTGACGACCATATAGTGTCTTCTTGTACAACAAGACGTGGACCCGTTATTTCGGCGCATATGCTGGAGACTTACTGTTGATCTGTTCATTTCCTGCTGGTGGGGGTTTGTGTGCTTTCCCCACGATGAGATGGCCAGGGGAGGGGCGACGATGCCCTGCAAGATCGTCATCGTGCGGGGTATGGTTAGCCGCTGGAAAGCGGTTTTGCGGGGATATCTTTCAACAGCAACAACAACTGCACCGTAACCCTCCAACAGTATCTGCATCGTAGTGTCTACAACACTCTAACCTACTGACTGTAATTCACCAGTCCAGGCCTATTCAAAATGGGTGCTCTGAGAAGACCCGACAATGGATTGGATTCTGCACACTTTACTGCGTAGTAATGGTCGGTGTCGGGGCGTTACTCAACACCGTACGGGTCCGTTGCTTATCGGCCGAAGAGGTGTCCCCGCATTCAACGGCAGTCGACTCCTAAGATCGGAGCAAATGGGCTCGGAACGCGCACTCTTGAGATCTCAAAACAGCGATGGTTGGTTGGTGGGCCACTTGGAGACCCTCTCCAGTCGCAGTCTACAGTAACGGTCAGGGGCTTCTCAGAATGTATGCCGGAGCTCAACTTGACATGTATACAGTACCGCTCGAGTGTTGAGTAGGGGTGCATCAGTGTTTGGCCGTTTGTAAAACAAGCCTTGATGATTCGCAGCTCCTCGCTCGGATGGAGGCTTGGCAGCACCTTAGACCCTTTCTGAATGGACAGCCATCGGCCAGATACCCTTTAAACCGAGCCGCTGCACCTTCCTGTCCCCCAATAATGCAGCCTCCGTATCACGGCTCAGACAAGTCGCGTGAACCCACCTCGTCACCACCGTTGCTCCGCCCACCCCGCTTCTAATGTCTTTGAGAGATTACCTAGTCCTCTCGCACCGGGATGGCTCTCCAATAAGCGGGTACCTTACTGTACAGACCGTGGTGTTTCTCCTCTTGCCCCTCGCCACGGGGCAACCCCCCTTTCACTCGTAGCTTCCCCAGATTTGGAGCTATAAGAGAGCTTCCCCGCGTCCCCCTCATCTCTCTCAACCATAACCTCACCACCTCAACCTTCCCCTTCCCGGTCTCATCTCTTCTACATCTATCTCTTCATCCTTCCTCAGATCTTCCTCCTCCTTCAGATAAACCCCCCAATCACATCAAGATGTCTAACCTCTTCGTGGAGCTGAAGACCCCTCTCTCGGGCACTTACCAACAACCCACTGGACTGTAAGTCGACCTTGCCCATCTCAAAGCCGTTACTCTACTGTGTCTAACCCGGATTCTCAGTTTCATCAACAATGAGTTCGTGGAGAGTGTTGACAAGAAGACCTTTGAGGTCATCAACCCCACTACGGAAGAGGTGATCTGCTCGGTTTCCGAGGCTACTGAGAAGGATGTCGACATTGCTGTTGCCGCTGCCCGCAAGGCCTACAAGGGCGAGTGGCGGACAACCACCCCTCAACAGCGCAGCATCTACCTGATCGAGCTTTCCAGACTGGCTGAGGAGAACAAGGAGCTCCTCATTGCTGTTGAGTCTCTCGACAACGGCAAGTCCATCAGCATGGCTCGGGGAGACGTGGATGCCGTCATTGGCTGCCTGAGGTATTATGGCGGTTGGGCCGACAAGGTCGAGGGCAAGACGATCGACATTGACCCCGAGACCTTCCACTACACAAGGCAAGAGCCTGTAAGTTTTCTCTTTCTCCTCGGCTTCGACGTTTCAACCTCGTTCCGGCTAACTCCTCTCTCAGGTCGGTGTGTGCGGACAGATCATCCCATGGAACTTCCCTCTTCTCATGCTGGCATGGAAGATTGGTCCTGCCCTGGCCACGGGTAACACTGTCGTCCTCAAGACTGCCGAGCAGACTCCTCTGTCCGCTCTTGTGTTCGCCACCCTCGTCAAGAAGGCCGGTTTCCCTCCCGGTGTTCTCAACATCATCTCCGGTTTCGGCAAGGTCGCCGGTGCCGCCATCTCCTCCCACATGGACGTCGACAAGGTCGCCTTCACTGGCTCGACCATCGTCGGCCGCACCATCATGAAGGCTGCTGCCTCGTCCAACCTGAAGAAGGTCACGCTCGAGCTCGGCGGCAAGTCGCCCAACATCGTCTTTAACGACGCCGACATTGAGCAGGCCATCAGCTGGGTCAACTGGGGTATCTACTACAACCACGGCCAATGCTGCTGTGCCGGATCCCGCATCTACGTCCAAGAAGGCATCTACGACAAGTTCGTCGAGGCCTTCAAGAAGCGCGCCCAGGAGAACAAGGTCGGCGACCCTTTCCACCCGGAGACCTTCCAGGGTCCTCAGGTCAGCAAGCTCCAGTACGACCGCATCATGGGCTACATCGAGGAGGGCAAGAAGGAAGGCGCCACGGTCGAGACGGGTGGTGAGCGTCACGGTGAGAAGGGCTACTTCATCCAGCCCACCATCTTCTCCAACGTCACCCAGGACATGAAGATCATGAAGGAGGAGATCTTCGGCCCCGTCGCCGCCATCGCCAAGTTCAAGACCGAGGAGGAGGTCATCGAGCTCGGCAACGACTCCAACTACGGCCTCGCTGCCGCTGTCCACACCAAGGACCTCAACACGGCCATCCGCGTCAGCAATGCCCTCCATGCCGGTACCGTCTGGGTGAACTGCTCCGTCCTGCTCAGCCACCAGCTTCCGTTCGGCGGTTACAAGGAGAGTGGCATTGGTCGCGAGCTTGGCGAGGCTGCTCTTGCCAACTACACGCAGACAAAGTCTGTGGCTATCCGGTTGGGCGGCGCTATGTTTTAAGCTTGGGAAAGCAAAAAGGGGACAAGATTGAAATGTAGTTTTATGATGTTACGGCAAGCAATTCCATTCAACGAGTTCAAATGACACCTATCTACTTCTTGCACAGGTGACTGTGTGATTATGGCCATCTTCTGGTTGTTTCATCCATAATGATCCGATATGTCCTCAGTACGTCCCTTCCCCTGGCTAGAAAGAGAGCCATGGTGGCTCGCCTCTCTCCTTCACAACCCATACCTCCTTCGTCCGATACCATAATCCGACCCAAACCTACCATACTCCCTCTCCCGCCGATTCATCAAAGCCGGCACGGCCCCCAACCCCAGCACTCCCCCATCCAACCCAGGACCGCCCAAAAGTCCAGTACCACCACCACCACCACCACCACCGAGCAACAACCCTCCTCCACCCAACCCCAACCCCAGCAACCCCAGCCTCCCTATCCTCGCTCCCCTCCCGATGCCAGAATTATGCTCACCACATCTCCCCTTCGCAACAGCCTCGTCATGACAATCCTCCTCACCACACTCGTGCCTCTTGCAGAAACTCCCCTCGTCGACAGCCTGGTTCAGGCATCGCGGATGCCGACAGGTGTGGGCGTGGCAGAAGCGATGGTTGAGGGGGTGGTCTGCCTCGTTGGCGCAAGCGTCCAGGGAGCAGGTATGCTCGTGGCAGAACTGCGAGCCGGGGGAGGAGGGGTGGGTGCAGGGGGCGTTGTGGTCGTGCTGGTGGCGGCAGCCGTGGACGTCGCAGAAGCGCGTGCCTGGGCGGAGGGAGTTGTGGCAGGCGGGGAGGGAGCAGGTGTGGTCCTGGCAGAAGGAGCTGGAGGGGAGGGAGGGGTTGGAACAGGGCGGGATGGAACATTTGTGCTGGGCGCAGAAGGATGGGAGGGTTGGGCTGGGGTCTGGGAGGAGGGCGGCCTGGTGGCAGGATGGGGAGGAACATTTGTGGCGGGGACAGAAGTCGGAGTTGTCTGTTGCTCGGTTTGGGCATGGGGGCGTGGTGTGGTGGCAGCGGTGGGTGGTGCAGAGGTTCTGGTGGCCGGGGAGTTGGTGGCCTTCGTTGGGACAGTCGGGGACGGAGCATTGATGGCGACGGCAGTAGGGGGAGGAATCCAAAGCCTGGTTGGTGCAGCGTTGATTGGTTGCTTGACAGGCGTTGTGCACCTCGCAGACGCCGCGGTTGGTGTTGGCCTCACTAGGGCAGCGAGGAGTGGTGCATTTGTGGTCTTGACAGTAGCGGAAGCTGTTCACAGCCCGTCGAGTACAGTCCTGAGAGCTGGAGTGGCAGCGGTGGGTGCTGCAGAGGTTGACGTTGGCAGAGCTGCGTTCTCGACGACATAGTTCAACATCACAGGTATGGTCCCTGCAGTACCGCCCTTGGGGAAGGACTTGTTGCTGACACTCGAGAGCATCACACCCGTGTTGCCGGCACAGCCCGGCCGTCGTCGTTTGATCAAACTGGTTGAGGCATCCGGTGATGGAGCATAGATGTTCTCGACAAAACGTTCCGATGGGGGCAACCTGGTTTGGGCAGTCAACTATATCCGTCTGGCATTTGTGTGTGCCGCAAAGCTTGCTTGTAACGAGCCGTTCGTGGCATCCCCTGACAGAACAGGAGTGCTCGGTGCAGAAACGACTGTTGGCAGCGGCCTGATTTCCACAATCACTCGTGCTGCATTTATGGACGTTGCATAGCTTGTTTGACGTGGTTGCATCAGCCTCACGGTGGCATCCAGTGACGGAGCATGAGTGCTCGCGGCAATACGACCTTCCTGTCAGGACTGGATGTGGGCACTCGACCGTCGCAGTGTAACACTTGTGCACATCGCAGAGCGTACCGGCTATGCTCTGCCGGTGACAGCCACTCATAGAGCATATGTGTTCAGAACAGAATCTGTTATCCTTTTCGGCTCGAAGGACACATCCCGTAGCCTGGCACCTGTGCTGTTCGCATAGCTTGCTGATCCCAACAGCATCTGCCTCGTTATGGCATCCTTTAACAGAGCAGACGTGGACGCTGCAGAACAGGCTCTCATCAATGGCTTGGTGAAGGCAATTCGCAGCCTGACACCTGTGGTGCATGCAGACACCATCCACAGTGGCGGGATCAAGCTGACGATGGCAGCCAGGGACAGAGCAAGTGTGCTCTGTGCAATGTCCGTTGACAGCGATGGCTCGTCGAACACAGCCCGGTACGTGGCACCTGTGCTGTCCGCAGAGCCTTTCCGTCCCGATCTGCATAACTTCGTGGTGACATCCTGCGACAGAACATATGTGCTCGCTACAAAATTGCCTTCCACTGACAACCTGTCGAGCACAGTTCTCGTTGTGGCACACGTGAACAGTGCAGAAGCTATGCCGGACGCCACCTCTTCGTCGGCCTGCTCCCACCAAGGCATGCACCTGGACATTGCCACAGTCATCAGCGACACACCTGTGAACTTCACAAGCCTCGGCCTGCTGTCCAATATCCCAGAGACCCCGCCGAAGCATGCAGCCTGGTGCTATGCATTCGTGCAAGTTGCAGAAGGTATGGCCATCAGGTACCTCGGTATGGCATGCCGGGGTAGTCCATTGACAGTGTGTGGCCCTGTCTTTGCGTCTCGTTTGTTAACATGGAGGAGGCAAGGTATTCAGGAACTCAGGGGTAAGCTCACGTTGGACACACCGGTCCTGGACGACAGGCTCCCCGCCATCAACGCCATCAGTGATAACCCTCGGGTTCCTGCACCCGGGTTCTTGGCAGGGCAAATGCCTTTCGCAGTAGAACCTCTCGTTGATATGTTTCCGCCTCGGACATTCCGGTACCACGCACTTGTGCAGATAACACACCTCGGAGTTCTCCAGTCGACGTTCGGGGCACGTGTCATTCTGCTTGCACTTGTGGACTTCCTGGCACCAGTGCACATCCACAGCAGCTTTGCCCCTATGGCAGCCCACGACCTCGCACACGTGGTCGTTGCAGTACTCCCCGCCGGGGGCACCTGATCGAGGATTGTCGCACTGTTCGTTCATGTGACATTGGTGCTCGCCGCAGTGCTTGGCCAGGTTGCCGGTGTCGAACTGGCGACAGCGTCGAATGCATCCTTCTACCGCACATCGCCGATGGATGGGACAAAAGTGTCGTTGATCGCCTGCGTCTCCTTCGCCGGTGACTTCCTGGGTACAGTGAGGTTCTTCGCAGGTATGGGTGCGGCAGAACCTGGATAGTCCGACGGGGTCGTCGTTGCAGTTCTCCGCCGCGCAGCCGTGTTGTCCACAGAAATGCTTGTCTGCTCCATCGATGCGGACGACGTGAGCTTGACAGCCGGGATGTCGACAGTTGTGAGTGCCACAGTAGAAGAACCTCCTTGGGTCCCATCCTCGTACTTCTGCCTGGCAGCTGGGGTCTCGACATTGGAGATCTGGCATCTAGTCAGTCTTTCTTGAGTATGAGCAAAAGTCCAAGAATCGAGGAGTGAACGTACGTGTCGCACAGTACGGGTATTCCACGTACTTGCGGGCCTTTGGACATACCAC
Organism: Coniochaeta pulveracea; assembly: GCA_003635345.1. Taxonomy (NCBI): domain Eukaryota; kingdom Fungi; phylum Ascomycota; class Sordariomycetes; order Coniochaetales; family Coniochaetaceae; genus Coniochaeta; species Coniochaeta pulveracea. The sequence continues at coordinate 133,813 of QVQW01000044.1, read as the reverse complement.
CCCAGCGGCAAGCATGGCCATGCAGCAACACTTCGAGCAGTAGTTGGAGGGCTCCAGGCCTTTATAAGGGACCAAATCCCTCCTTGCACCGCACTTGCGGCAACGGCCAGTTCTCCGTCGTTTATGTGTTTCATGATAGGCGTGCGTCCACGATGGTGGAGCCATGATGCGCGTAGGGATAGTGATGATTATAGTTAGGATGACGTGCTGTTTGCTGGTCTCACATGTACTTGTTTCATTATGGCCCTCTTTGATGTTTCCCGACGTGCAAGATGGAAGCAAACAGGAGCAAAGGGGCTGAAGTAACGGAGAAGGCAAGCTGGAAAGGTATTTAAGCACGCCGTGTTGCCTTTTAGACATGCCACCAGCGCTAGTTAGAACCAGTTACCTTTTCCGTTCTTCGAATGGGCTTCAGGAGCCCGGTCAGTGGTTAGGTACCTTAGCAAACATTGTTCGTATTACCTGCTGTGCTTGCCACGGACGGCCCATATTGTCAAGTCAGCCTAGACAGATCCGGGAAAGCGTCGTGACTCAAGGTGGCCAGCTGCCGGATGTACAGTATTGTACGTATAAACAACTGTACTTGCCACTCGCGATGAGCTATGCTGGAGGGCTTGGACCGGAAGGTGCCCTCTGGTAAAGGTCGGGAGGACGGGCCGAGGAACGGGAAACCGAATAACGTGTAGAACGTGACGAGGCTTTCTGCTGTTAGGTTGTTGCATCGGCTACCGAGCAGAATTTACCGCTGTGTTGTCAGCATGAACCTTCGCGAACGCTAAGGATCCGTAGGCAACATATTGATTCGTTTCATTTTCCGCTGACGCTAAATTTCGTAGGAGACGCCCAACACCAGGAAGCACGAGGCTGCATTGTTTACCAAACCAGCGTCGTGGGCTGCTTCTTCTAATCTATGAATATCCCCGGTTGCTTTTGACATCGCTCCCTTCCATACGCCATAAAACCTTCATCGACTCATCAACTGGAGAAGCAAATATGTCAGGTGGCATCCATGAGAAGGCGTCAAGCCCATGGTATCTCTAAATGGAAGCAGTGGCAGCCTGCAGAGTCTGAAGAAGAGCAGTAATGTCTGTATTGTCATGATGATCGTTCTCCTGATGCTGTTCATGGTGCCTAAAAATGCCCCCTTGCTCCTGGGTGGCAGCGTGCGGTTCGTGGTGAGACGGTTGAGATGAAGGTTGGTCTTGATGCTCAAAATGAGGAGGGAGCCCTCCGTAGTGGGGCTCACCATGATGAGTGTGTTGATTCGTAACACTAGAAGTCTGTACGTCCTGCGTACAACCAACCTCAGTGGCCGGTTGGGTATATGGTTGTGCAGGGGGTGGGGCGGGCACAGGCGCGGCAACGGGTGCGGGCGCGGGCGTCGGTGGTGCTACTGGGGGAAGGTTTAGTTGGACGCGAGGCTGCTGGGTTGGTGGGGGTTGCTGGGTTTGTTGCGTCTGTTGCAGTTGCTGAGCTTGTTGTGGTTGGTGAACTTGTTGGGGTGACTGCAGCTGTTGCGGTTGCTGAACCTGTTGTGGTTGCTGCTGCTGCTGCTGCCGTGGAGTTTGGTGATAAGGTGTGGTCGGCTGCTGCTGCTGCTGTTGTTGTTGCCCGAACCGTGGCGGCTGTTGCGAAGCTTGCATCGGCTGGGGTTCAGGCTTTGGCTGGAGCTGTGGCAAGTGATCTTGCGGCTCGCTCTTGACAGCTGGTGACGTGGGAGGAGCGGGCGCGGGCGCAATCGCAACATGTGGCATGGTGGGCGTGGGTGTTGCTGAGCCCATATTACCTGCCAGCCTGGGTGCCAAGGGAACCATTGCATTCATGCTTGGTGTTGGAGTCATTGGGGTGGGAGTACCAGTGGGCTGTGGTGTTACCGAATGGGCCATGTTTGTGTTTACATTGGGCGCAATGGCAGCCAAACCTCCGTTTTGTCCTACAGTATTCGGAGTCGTGGGTCGCAAGGTTGTCCTCGCCTGAGCCGGACTGCCTTGCAAGGGGGTCTGTATGTGGCCGTTGCTGAAGCTATTACCAGCCTGCATCTGATGATTGCTGACTGTATTGGCTTGATAGTTGTTGAGCTGGCCGGCTTGCTGGTTGTTCACCGTGGGGTGGTTGTGTTGTAGACCGCCAGCAAGGGTCATAATGCCTGCTATCCTGGCTTGCTCATCTTCCGAGTTCTGCCGAGCCTTTTCTTCGGCCTCCTTACGTGCTGCCTGACCGGGTGCTCGAGTCTTTAACTCGCCCGTAACACATTGCAAGTAATACGGCATCTCTGAGTTTGTCTTGAGAAAGAACAGCTTGAGATTCCTTGCCTTGTCCTTCAACTGCACTTGTGTCCGGTCTTTGAGAATATCCGAGATGCTGCCGTTGGGACCGAACAGGGATAAGATTTGGCTCCAATGTGGTCCCTTCACCATGTCCAGACCAGTCATGAGAGCACGCTCCTCCTCTGGGGTCCACGCCCTGCGTGTGGAGTGTATACCTTCCCGCCTGGCCGCGTTGTTGGACTTGGCTACAGCTGCTTGCCTCGCTCTCTCGTAAAGCTGAGACGTAGGGAGCGTTTGATTCGGCGGCAGTTGTTCTCCGTCAGCGGGAGGTGGTGGTGGCGGTGGCGCTGTTTGGTTGTTGTACGTATAATAGGGACCCTGAGCTAACTGGTTATATTGGGCCAGGTATGGTGAAGGAGCTGTTGTTGCAGTTTGCCCAAGACCTGACAACTGCCCTTGCCCGTTTCCATACGCCTGTGAGTGATTGGGCAGGTTGTCGAAGCCGTTGTTCAGTTTCGCGGCAATCAGAGATGCCAGACCACCGGACTCAAATAGACCGGATCCATCCCCACCAGAAACTCCCGATGTGTCGTCCTTTGCCGTACCTTGGTTCTGAAGAGACTCCTGTATGAGCTTGCCAAGCCCCAGGCTATCCGACAGGGAGTCGCCTGTTCCGCTTGCATGGCCTAGGTCCCCCAAACCCGGAAGTTCCTCCAGCAGTTTGGATGTGGCGCTCTGCAACAGAGCGGATAGCTCATCGTGGTCCTCCTGCACGTGTCCACCACCCAATGATTCGTTCATGATCGACTCCTCACTGGCCGGTATATTAATCCCGTACTTCTCGGCGTAGTCTATGATCACTGCCAGATGGTCCTGGAGGTATACGACCAGGCTATCGAGGAACCCAGTCATAGGATAGTCGACGGGCAGCCGTGGTCGTCTTTCGTCGTCGAGAATGGCCTCGAGGAATTCTTGACGCTTTCGCCCAATTTCCGCTACGAGGTCTTCGCGGCCGCTTGAGAAGGTTGTATCGCCATGACGCTGCTTCAGTTGGTCGTCAAAATCTGGCGGGAAGAACCGATCCAAGACATCGGACCGCTCTGACGGATTGTTCGCACTTTTTAGTGAGCTGATCAGGGCCTGCGTCTTCATGCTCATGTATAGTTCTGAAAGATCCTTGGTAAACTCTCCTTCGTCCTGTATAAAGATGGAGAAGAACTGGTCGTGTCCGTCCACCATCAGCGAGTCGTCTCCAGCGATAGCATTGGTGCTTATTGCTGCCAAGTTCGACACCCTGAGTGTTTCTCGATCCTCGGAGTCGCTTATTTCGAGTTCGTCAGGGGACAGAAGAGGACTAGACTCAGAGAATATACGGCGGGCAGCGTCCAATGCGTTCTTTAATATGTCGTAAGCTTTGCGATATTCGGACTCCTGATCTGATATTAGTGCCAGCGTCTCCTCTCGTGACTGTTGCGAGAGTGCGAGCAGTATCTGTATAGCCTGCAGGGAATCTGTCAGTTTGCCGCAAGGCTTCAGGCTATGAATCAATCAGGAACACTGACCAAGCTCCCCAATGAGGCCAGACTCATTGTCCTCATCATGTAATAAGGGTTACTAGAGAACTTCATGTGCTTTTGATCGACCTTCTTTACCACCGGAGACACGTGTGGCACCGGGTCAGGAGCCGGCTCCTGCTTTGTACCATCATTTGGCTCGTCGTGTGACTGCGTCAAGGGACCTGAATGCTCTAGATGGTCTGTGTGGTGCAGCTGCTCATCAAAAGATCCCAGCGCATTCTGTATCATGGCCGAGATGTCCCAGTTTGCCGCACTGAAATCAATTGGATGATGATCAAACCCGTCATGCCCGTCATGGTCCGTCTTGATCCGCTTCTCGGCTGTGTGCCCGTCATTCTCGGGCGATCGCTGTCGCTTCACTGGTGAGGGTGGAGGCGGAGGAATTAGAGGGGGCTCGGACGACTCTGGTACATAGGTTTGCGCGTCAAACGGGGAAACAACAGGTTCTGGCGCTTGAGGTACGGACTCCTGGGGTTGGAAGTCTGTTGCAAAGGCTTCGCATTGTGGTTCAAGTTTGGCGCGTGGCTCTGGTGTATGAACGGACGACCCTGGGATTTGACTTGGCGGCTCCGAGGAAAAGTGAGCCTCCTTTGCTGGAACTTGTGATTCTGCTTGTATTTCTGTAGTCTGGTTAGGGAGCTCCGCAGCTTGTGTCACCGGCTCCGGTAATGGTGTAGGTGCCGCAGGAGGCTGGGCTTGCGGCGGCTCTGGGGTCTGAACGCGCGGTTCTTGGGACTGGACGGGTGGATCTGTCGGTTGATCTTTAGATTCTGCGGCGTGGGGGTGTGTGTCCGGGGCGTGACTAGATTCGGGTTCTAATGTGACAGACGGCGCAGTGTTATCCTCTTCAGACAGCATGGTTAGCTTGAGTGAACCGGCAATGTTTCGGAAGCAGATCGCTGCATCATACCTGTTGGGGTTGGGTCAGAGAAGGCTGCCAGCAACTTCGCTGCCAGCTCGGGGTCACCGTCGGCCATTGCGCAAGCCCATCCGGGGGCTCTGACCGTATCCAAGAACTGCCTCAAGACCTATGTCAGTAACGGAGGGGGTGATTGCCGTCGTCGTCAACAATGTCGGCAGCAGACACCCTTCGGGAAAGTTTTCCAAGGTTTGTCCGCTCCGAAGTTGCCCTGAAATCCTGCCCCAACTGCGATAGCGATAGCGATACACCGTTTCCCGCTTATCGTTAGTTTACTTCGTAGTGGTACATACCCCCAATTCTGGTCCGGCGTTTTCGTATTCTGCTTACCAAGTGCTTGTACTTTCGGCAACCGCCAACATTTGGACTTAGCGGTTCCGCATTACAGGCGTTGGGCCCAACAGACGGGTTCTCTTGGCGATTAAGTACGGCATCATGACTTTGCATCGTCAAGTTGGTGGTTGCATTGTCTTGCCGCTGGACATTAGCTCTTACTCTTCGAGAGCTTCGCAGATCCAGCATCTCAATGATTGCAACTATCCATAGGCCGGGATCGTCTGTAATCTAAGTACTGGTGCTCAAAAGGAAGGGGATGTTCTCACAGCTGATAACTATCTTTGCTTTGCAGGGATGTTCTGTTAACACAATGCTTCACCGGTTATTCCTCACCACCCTACAGCTATGTCGTTGCAGTAGTAGCATCTTGGCTTCCATCGTCGTCAATTCAAGCGAGCCGTTCTCGAGTCCTCAAGCGAACTCTCCCTGGTTGCCCATTGGTATCCCTAACCTTTTCCTAGCCTCGCTTCACCTTCAGTTTCCCACTCAGCCTCTCCTACCACCGATGGTTCCCTCCAGGGAACTGATTCCAATCGGGCGGCGGTCCTGCCGGCGGTCCGTAGTAACCCTGAGGTTGTGGCGGATATGGCGGCTGTCCTCCGTACCCTGGTCCACCATAGCCACCAGGCGCGGGTGGCGGCGGACCTTGGCCCCATTGGGGACCGCCCGGTGGGGGCGCTGTACCGTACGTACCATATCCTTGGCCACCATTACCGCCATAACCAGCTGGAGGGACGGGTGCATCCCCTCCAAAGTAGGTAGCAGCCTCTCCATGTGACGGCACCGGAGCTGCACCGCTACCTTGGTATCCGTAGCTCGATGCCGAAGGTCTTGTAGGTGCAGGCGTCGAAGACATGTAGCTCGCCTGTGGGTTCCCGTCAGAGCCAGACATTGCATCCAAATCGCGCGTCTGGATATGCGACCAGAGGGAACCAGTCACTTTGCCATGGCCCAAGCCGGCAACAGCATCTTGCCATGCACCCAGAGAACCGTGATTATGGCCGCCTCCGGCTGCATGGGAGTGGCCTCCAAGTTTCGAGGAGTCCCCTTTGAGGATGTGGTTCTTGCCGTTCTTGACTGACTCCGATGATAGGAGTTGATCGATGGGATAGCGGGTTTCTTGCATCCAGCCGCGCACAGTAGCAAACATGTCTCGCTGAATCTGGATGTGCTCGTCCCGAAGGGCAGGGTGATGGAAGGCACGGAGGACGTCGTTGACGAGCTCGTCCACCGGAACACCAGGGTTCTCCCAGGCGTAGACCACACGACTGGACGGTGTCAGTATGGACAAACATACTTGTCGAAAGAACCGGGTGTGACTTACGGTACGACATACTGAACAACAGTGGCAGCCACACGACCAGCGCACGAGTTGAGGATGTTTGTGAAGTGATCCTTGGATAGCATGGAGTGAGTAGGGTCAGAACAGCTGGGGTTCTTCCATGGCTCAAGTTGCGAGTGAGCACTAGCGTTGATCACTGTCGAAGAGCCGTCCTTGAGCACCTTCGACACCTGTTCGATGATGGGTCGGACGAAGGGGGCAAGCAGACCGAGGATGAAGGCAGTAAGGGTCTCGCTGATCTTGTCAAGCAGCTTCTCCAGCCCGGGAATCTTCGCTATCACATTGTTGATCGACTTGACAATCCTATCCCGGAATTCAAGGATGGGATAAATCTGCTTGGCAACCTTGACTGGGTCGAAGTCCGGGCTCATTCCGGGAACGGTGTTAACGTTCGCCCGTGTCGAACTCATGGCGTTCCTCTGCTCTTGGGCTGCTGAGGCTGCCTTGAGGGAGCTAGCCTCCTGAGCAAAACCTCCTCCAATTCCAGGGAGTTTGCCGATGAGGGAGATGAAATCCCCACCAGAGCTACTGCCGCTGCCTCCCAAGTTCAAGCCAAAGAGCCCACGATCGCTTGATCCGCCAAGCCCGGCGCCCTTGGTGGATTGCTCAGCATTTTTGAGTGCGATGTTCATTTCATCGACCTCTGACTGAGTAAAGTGATCTGTGGCTTCGCCAAGCACCGAGTGCAGGAAGTCGACAGCGCCGAAAGTGCCGGTCACCAAGGGGAAGATTCTCTTGCCACGAACATTGATCTCAGTGTTGGTACCGCAATGGGGAAAGACGGAGTGGTGGCCAAGCTCACGGAGAGCCAATTCGCAGTAGTTGCTGTGAGCACTGAAGTCTTCCATGCAATGCAGGGCTTGACCCAGACACCTCAACGCTTCGCACAGATCAGCTTCCTTTCCTGCACCATGGCCACCGCTGGTGTATAGACGACCAAAGTGTATGCTGCGCGCAAAGCTGAAACGTAAGTATCCAGCACTGGTGGCCCAGGCTCCCTGCTCGTTGGCAATGTAGTTTTTCATGCCTGTCCGCATGTCGATTTCCAGTTCCCTCGGATCAACAGGTCCTCGCAAGCGCGGATCATACTTCCTGGCGTCCTGACCATCCGCGTAACCGAGCGGGTTGTCGATATGCTCCTCTGGACGGTAAACGCCGAGACGTTCCTCGGTAACCTCAAACTCCTCTGTCGCGTAGCCGTGAGCCAAGAACGAGAGAACCCAGACAAGAATGCGGATTGTCGCCGCATTAACGCCCTTTAAACTTCCAACATCGACCGCCTGCGAGTAGTCGCGGAGCCAGTTGCCAAAATAAGTGCGTGAGATCATCATGGAGGTCCATTTCTTGCCATGTAGGAAAGCAAGTGTCTCTAGGACATCCTCAATATCTGCATTCTCTGTCAGTGCGAAGCCCGTGCTAAACAGCCCGGGATGAGTGTACCTCCGTGTCTCCAGTTGTGACCTTCCACCTGGGCAATTGACGGAATGTTGCCGGCACCGAAAGCTGAAGCCTGACCAGGGAGGACCACAAGCACGATAGCAAAGATGAGCAGGGTTGTACCCCAGCTCATCTTCAGAGAGGCCATGTCGAGCAGCTCCCGTCTTTGAGAACGGAGCGGGAGATACAGAATACAGTTGATAATAGTACCGGACGATGGTTAGGGTGAATGCATGTATAAAGTTAGGTATGCAATCGATGGTTAATGCTACTACGTATAGTAATGTCAGGGGATCACCAAGCTATGACGATGGAGGGGCACCGAAGCCTGGCTGACGAGTGGAAGCAAGCTTGTGATCAGGTGGGGCAGGGGATTTGTTTTGGGCTTTCCATTAGACTAGTCTAGACTAGCCGCTAGAGGTACCTATCCCGGAAAATGGTTTGTGCACGCGGCAGAACCAATATTGAAACCCAAGAGTAGACAGGACCTCTGGAGATCCCCTGGGGGAATCATGAGAGGAGACGAAGTGATGAGGAAACACTGCGTTCTATTCGATTCTGTCCAGAAGACGTACTAGAGATTGTGCCTATCCCCGTCTCAAGCAAGTGTTTCGTGGGTAGGTCTACCTCATGCGGTCCCCAAGAGACCGCTCAAGGTCAGGATAGATTTCTATCGGTCACATCGTTACCGGTCTGGTGCCTTACGGCCAGTGCCATGATGATTTTGGGGCTGCCGTTAATGCTCACTAGGTACCGAGGGGCCAAGGTACGATGCTTGGCCGTGTGCTCGGTTCAGCCTTGGAAGGTGAGTGTCCGCGTGTTGTTTGTTATCCCCAACGTCATGCTGTTCTCATGAAGAGCATGTTTGGCAGTGTGTGCCATGGCCATGTTTTCGCTGGTCGCTGGTCGCCCAAATCTGGTCATTGTCAGGGCGAGTGTCTGCTGTGTAATAGGAACACCAAACGACGGTGTAACCCCAAGGAAGGAGCCGCTAAACACAGTCGTGTCTCCTGGATGTACATCCCGCCACTACGGGTATGTAACATTGCATTAAGTCAAGCAAATCTAGTAACCCCATTATCCAAATCTAAAAGTGAACGCCGATCCGCTTGGATTCAGTCCCTATATCCTTACATTTCCCATAAACGTGTCACATTACATTACTGTGCTCTTCGGCCAATGAGCATCTTGACCTCGGGACACCAGTTCTCGATCTGGCTCATATGATCCTTCTGCCACCTCTGCGGCTGGTGGTAACCCAACGGTCTCTCGTAGTAGATCGTCTCGACGGAGAAAGTCTTGGCCACATCCTCCACGGGCAAGGCACCTCCGCGTTTCTTCACCTCCTTGTAGAACCACTGGTCCTCGAAGCTGTCCCCGCTCGTCTTGAAATCACTCGTCTGCGTGATCTCCAGAAACAGTTTGGGATTCCGCAGCGATAAGCCGCCGTTGTATCCCTGCCCATACGCGCTCGCTATCGGCGCACCGAGGAAGTCGTAGTCAAAGAAGGATTCCACGGTAATGTCCGAGTTGGAGCAGATGACGCTGTCGGTTTGGAACAAGAGGACGCGTGGGGCGGAGAGGAGCTGTGCCCATAGCCAGGGGCCGGTTAAGAAGTTGGATACGGCGCCGCTATTATTGAGCACGGTATCGGCTGGGAGGAAGCGGATCTCGATTTGCTTGTGCTCGATGGCGCGCCGGAGGGCAGGCGAGGCCGGCATGCGCCAGGTTGATTCGAGGGTGAAGAGAACAATCGTCCATGAGGGGCCGAGGACGGTAAGGAAGTGTAACATCAAAGGGATCAGGTTGGGCGTGACGGAAGTCTCGATTATAACGCCCATGGGATGCCCTTGGGAAGGCGACGTTGCTGGAGCGTTGTGCCCGCCTGCGGAGGAGACGATGTTGCCTGCATATTGACTCTGGGAAAAAAGTCAATGGACGGTTCAGATGGAGCTAGAGATGCACAGTCAAACTCACCACTGACTTCAAACCACCGGTCCAACTGCTACCGATCAAAGCAAGCACGAAAAAGATAATACCTGGCACCGCTAACAGCAGATATGGCCGGCTACGCAGCGCAGGTGAGGCAAGCAAAGCAGTCATAGCGTTCGTGGGCGACCGACTGTCGCGTGGACTTCTACACCACTTGGATAGGTAGATATCAAACAACGAGCAAATACAGAGAACAGCAATAACACGAAGGAGGATAGGAAACACAACAAGCGAACACTCCCTTCATGATCCATGACACGAGCGTCACCGCCCCTGTTTGCTCCTTGTCCATCCCCCACATCGTTGGGCAGTATCATATGGATTTGCATTGTTGGCTCCACGTCGCAGACACGGGATAACGCGACTACCCTGTGTAGCTAAGGCCACGACCCCCCCACCCATCTAAGCCTAGAATAGTAACGCGCGCGGGCGCCAAATCTTAGCCGACCCACCAGGACAAGTACCTCGATTTTTGCCTGTCAACTGTCAGGGCCCGCCAGGGCCCTGTGCACAACGTACACAGAATTCTTAGTAATCGTCATTTTACCTAATATACGCAGACTACACGTAAACAGCGCTGTCAATCGCTGTCAAGAACAACAAAATTCTTCCAAGTCTGTTATCGTCACGTGATAACTGATAAGAATTGCCACCTAACTTTAATACCCGATAACATAATAGCGATCGCTACCTGAAATTACCCAAAATCATAGCCAAAAAAGTAATTCAAGTTAGGCATCAATTTTAAATTAGAGTATCGCCAATTCGCAGATTTGCAGATTCGCTAAGTCACAAGAATTGGCAGATTCGCAGTATCGCAGTAATCTGCGGTAAGTATCTGCATCGCGTTTCTTTTGTTCTTGACAGCGATTGACAGCGCTGTATACGTGCAGTCTACGAGTATTAGGTAAAATAGCGATTACTAAGAATTTTGTGTACGTTGTGCACAGGGCCCTGGCGGGCCCTGACAGTTGACAGGCAAAAATCGAGGTACTTGTCTTGGTGGGTCAGCCAAGATTTAGTGCCCGCGCGCGTTACTATTCTAGGCTTAAGTAGGTGGGGGGGTCGTGGCCTTAGCAAAGTTGGGTAGTCGCGTTATCCCGCGTCCACGTCGCATTGCCAGGCCACCCTCAGCCAGGGACGAGCAAGCCAGGGTCCTAGTCTAGGTTAGTGTCGACGCGCACCAGTTCCGAAGTACTCCACCCACGTTTCTGCTGCAAGATTGCGCAGCAGGGTACTTCCCGAGTCAGTGCAAACATCCCTGAGAGTACGTACCAGTAGACGCCAGCCAGGAATCCCGGCAGCCATTGTAGTCACCATGCAGCGTTGTTTGTCCAGACTATTGGGTGCCAGACGCGAGACATGAGTGGCTACCTACCGAGCCATGGGTTGGCCGTTAAATACGGTGGCGTATCCGTAGTCATGGTTGCATGCCGGTCACGCCATGCTGGAAGTGAGACTTCATTCCAAGGAGTAAAATTGAGAGATAAGAGAGTCGGCATTTGGCAAGGGATGGGGTTGTCTTATGCTGACGCTCAACCGGCAGGTCGCAACAACGATTTGTTACAGATTGTGAACTTGTTGAGAGTCAAGAAGCTTCCAAGGGAGCAGCCGTGGGCAGGAAGGGAAACAGTACGAACTAGGCCCAAGTGGGTTTAGCCTCCCGTGTACTCATCCGACAAGGTACTTAGGTACTCCCGCAGTATCCAGCTGCCCGGCCTCTGGGCGCCTAAAAGCTTATCATCCAAATCAGTGGAACCATGTCGTCCAATCCGATTACGATTTACGCGCCTTGACTGCTGCGCCGCCATCAGAACATACTGTCAGTAACGGCACTGCCCACAGACAGTGCCTATACTCTCCCAGTGATGTGGCGGGCTCGACGAGTCTACAGAAGTGATTTTCCGAAATCCTACACCGGTGATGGTTTCAGTAGATGGATGTTGGAACCAACGTCCACACAAGAAACATGACCAGGTTTAATATGCACTCCTGAGAAGAGCAAGGTTTGATATGCACTCCTGAGAATCGAGAGGTCGAGCGCGCATGGCGAGTAGCGACCACGTCGTGTATTAAGAGGAGCCCAAAGCTTCGCTTGAGGGCACTCGGCGCTTAAGAAGATGTTCCTTGGTGCCTTTCCATCTCCTCCCAGGTTTCGCTGGTCTGCTTAACCAGACTGCACGTCCTCTGCGGATGCTACCGATGTATCTATCATTCAGATCATGGCCACGACAGCTCCTACAGTTCTCACCATCACGGTGGTGACCATTCTCGGCACACCAGTGCAACTAATACCTCTGCAGACGGCATGGCCCTCAGGCAGAGACTGCGACAAGTACATCTACCACCAAGCAGGTGGAGGAGACCTAATAGGCTGGGATCCCCTCTACGCTTCTGTGCTGGATGCCAGGGCAAGCAGTTGTCTACCTCCGCAGGCGGTCTCCTGGTGGACACAGGCAACCGGTCCGGCAGTGTCGACTTATACGGGGCTCGGTCCGACGTTTGTGTGTCCTGAAGCATATTATCCAGCCAAAACGGTCTCGGTCGCCAAAGATACCCATGAGACTTTTTGCTGTCCGTCGTAGGTTTGCCTGAGGAAGAACCAGCAAAAGAGAGAGCGAGCGTGCTGATCAATAGGTACAGACAATATGAGCTGGTTACCGAACAACCAATATCTATGGACTTTCCGTCCCAGTGTCAGTCCGTAGCGACCAGCGGCGCGGTTCTTTCCTATCTCTCATTTCTACTGGACGATCCGGCTGGCTATGTCTACTCTTCCATCTCAACAACCCTTACCTCGAGTACGACTGTGTTTGGAATTCCGGTGAACGGGTACAATGTGGCGTCCAGCACAACGGTGAGCACGCCACTCAGCACTGATAGCACAGCATCCATCACTTCCGCTGGATCTGCAACAGTGTTGGTGCCAACAACTAGCCCTTCATCTACTTTAGCATCTACTGCAGCTGCAAAGGAGTCCTCAGGGCCATCATTAGGACTGAGTGTTGGTGTCTCGGTTGCGGTGGCTGTGGGAGTGATAGGCCTAGCCGTTGCAGGGTTCATGCTCTGGAGGAGACGCAGACGGCGAGCAAAGAGGTCTGCCATATCTGACGGATCAAGCCCTCCACTGGAACTCAGCGTGCCACTTAGTCCCAGGCCTATGCATGTACCGCCGTCATGGAACAAGCCAACGAGCATGTACGAATTGTACGGGAGCGAACGATGACGAACAGGTGAACTGTGTCTCTTTATTCTAACTGATACCCCATGATGTTGGCTTTAAGCAGGTATTCTCTTGTCTAGCGTTGCAGCGTTTGTTTCTATTCCAGGCCGATAATACAAAACATGGGTTAACAAGATGTGCAGGGCAAGAAAGAAAGAATAGTGTATCCCAGGGCAGCAAGCAACAATTCCAGGCTCATCAACACTTCTCTCCAAACGTCAACCCGGCCTCAACATCCCTGGCCTCCCACGTCCTCCTGACGGCATTCCAATAGCACTCCTCATCCTCCCGCGCATGGGCACAGTGTCCGCTCCCCTTGTATCTGAGCAACATACTCGTCATACCCAACTTTTCCACCGCATCGACAGCATGCTGCTCGATATCCTGCCAAGATATCAGATCATCTGCCTGACTGAAGACATACGTCCTTGGCGCACCCTTGACATCCCATAGTGTCTCGTCATTTAGCGCCCTCCGAGTCTTGGAGATGCGATTCTCGTCGTAACCGATGAAGACGCAGAATAGGACCCATGTGAGCGCCAGGACTATTGCGCCCATCGGCAGTCCGATGGCACGGATGAAGGGACTACGTGGCAGGGATCGACGGTAGGCGGCTACGTTGGCTGTGTACTTGGCTGTACCGGGGGTGCTGTCCAAGACGGACGCGGCGATGGGTAGGCGTTTGGAGGTAGAGGCCACATAGGCTTGGGCGAGGCAGACGGCTTTGTGGGAGCCACCATCCGAAAAGGCGTGGAGGAGGATTGAAGAGGTGCAGTGGTGAGTGCGGAGGTAGTTTACGGCCGGTGCAAGGATGGCAGCCTTGGTCTTTGCGGATCTGAGAGTGAGGTCGGAGATCACAGTTGTGATGACCATGATCGGGGTGTTTGGGTACATCTCATTATAAGAGCGAGTGTATTTGGCGACATGCCGGGCAGAAGCTCCGGTCCATGATGTCAGGAGTACGAGGTCTGGACTGCCAACTGGGAGTGTGACGCCTGCGGATGGTTGCCGGCTGTCTTGGAGGTATATGGAAGGACCTAGAGGCTTGAAGCCGTTTATGGAGAAAGGAGGTGACATTTTCTTCTTCTTAAGATTTCCAAGTGGCTGCCAGTGGATCTGGGGAAGTGAGTCGGGAACTGAAGGCTGGAGGAAGTCAAGTGATGATGTCCGACAGAGTGCATGGACAGGGCGATACAGGCGCGAGTAGAATATAAGGAGCGCTTCGTCCTGGGATGATAGGAAGAGAAGATGCCCATATTCAAACATCGGCATATCCGACGAAAGTCAGGACAACAGAGTACGCCTTCCATGCCGCGCAGGTCCACAGGTCACTGACGGACACACACACGCCTGGCTGTGCGACCAATCATCTATCAACCTTCAGGTCCTAAGTACCAGGAATATATTGAACGCTATCAACAACTCGTAAAGCCCACCAACGCCTGACACTGACAGTCGATAGATGTTTCAACTGATATCCTTTTGAGTTTAGCTTGGGCCCAACTTTTGTCGCTACGGGTTCCGTACCAAGGCAAACCATCGCCATCACTGCACCCCACAGGACGTCAAAATAGCTGAGGCCGATACAAAGCAAGCAACAATGCCCATATCTTGCGTTACCAAGCCATCGTCACGCTATCTTCCAGACGTCGTGCTGTGCGAACCGAGAGGTCGTAATGTCCGTCGCGGCCAAGAATGAGGCTCTCAATACCACATCCGAACGTGGTAAGGCTCAAGCCTACCGGCCGCCGTGGCTTCGTCATGGTTTTCCCAGACCGTCGGATATGCTCCAATAGGAGTTTATCGACCGGATTCCTGGAGCGCGGCTCTCAGGTGCGCCACAAAAGGCACTATGAAATGCAAATGGCTTTTCAGCAACAGTCTAGGTCCCCGTGCTATACCCGATAAAGGCTTGGCGGCATCCACGACAACAATCTCACCTCACTAGACTAGACAACAAACCAAACACCCCGTTCGCGACTCTTGCTGGCTTCCACAGCTACGAATATGCGTACACGTGTACATTAGCGTCTGGTCACGGGCATGTCCGGAGAGTGCAAAACCAACGAATGACAGCGCCTAATTGTTCTACGGTTTACCCAGTAGGCGCAGTCGTCGATAAAGCCCTGAGCCTAACAGCGCCTTATGGGAACGTCCTGAGGGCTAGCAGTGCTAAACCCACTTGGTGTAGGGCTGCAATGCCTCAACACCAGCCAAGCATTTCTGACCTGCGTCCGTCTTTCCCCACGTAATCAAATGCATTGCGTAGAATGGATGGGTCGATAATTGTCAGAAGGAATCTGCTCTTTTCGCTAGTGTCATATTTGATCGCTCTTGGGAAAGCCTCCGCCGTGGGCCTTGCCAAGCTGAGTCCGGTTCTTCGACAACGCAGCCACGGAGGTGCCGTAAAAGGATGAGTCTTAACTCGATGCTGAGAGGTTATCATTGGAAGGATATACGATTGGGGTAAGAAAACGACCATCTATCGACGCAATGGAGGTCGGTAGTTGTACGCTTCGTTCTAGAAGCAGCTGCGGTTGATCAAGATGATTTGGAGGTTTGTCGTCTTCATATTCACTTATAAATCATGGCTATTTCTGCGTCACCAGATGCCAGAAGTCCTATCCAACTTGATCATCGGCCAGTTTCTTGACCTCTTTCTCACGGTCTCAAACATATCATCCTGTTCGAGATCTTGGCTATGACTTGCGGCAACATGCCTTCCGTCGAGACAGCTTACCCACCACTTCAAGTCCCTCCCGAAGCAGACGCCACCTACAGAACTCACAGCACCATGTTCTCCAGAGACGGAATAGTACAAGGGAAGGAGGAGCAGGCACAAGATGCTTATGCTGAGTGGCAGCCGGGGAAGCAAGAGTACGCAACCATGGTTACTATTGCCGTTGTGTCTCTTATGGTAGCTCTCGACGCCACCATTTTAGTGCCAGTCCTTCCGGTATGAACAGCCTTCCCGCTCTTCACCTCAGTACATTGTCATGCTAACTGCTCATGCAGCAACTGGCACTCGACCTCGGCGGTACTACCTCCGATGCCTTCTGGGCCGGCACCTCTTACCTTCTCACCTGCGCCGTCTTCCAGCCCTTCATCGCCGCCCTCTCGGACCTATTCGGCCGGAAGGAGACGCTGCTCTCGGCCATCATCTTCTTCACCCTCGGCACTCTTCTCTGCGCCCCTCTCGCCCACAACTTCACCGTCCTCCTGGCCGGCAGATGTCTCCAAGGTGTTGGCGGCGGTGGCATCATCACCATGGGCCAGGTCATCTTCGCCGACATCATCCCCCTGCGGCAACGGCCCAAGTACTTCTCCATCGTCCTGGCTGCCTGGGCTCTGGGTAGTGTTCTCGGACCTCTGCTGGGTGGGATGTTCGTCGAATACCTATCCTGGAAGTGGTGCTTCTATATCAACTTCCCCTTCTGTGCTCTCGGCTTCGTCATGGTTCCTCTCTTCGTCAAACTCAAGACTGAGAAGTCTACCCTTACCTCCAAGCTTGCTCGCGTCGACTGGATTGGCGGTGTCCTCTTCATTGGCGGCATGACTTCTTTCCTCCTTGGCCTCTCCTGGGCCGGCATCCAGTACGAGTGGGACAGCGCACAGGTCCTCGCCCCTCTCTTTGTCGGTGTAGCAGCCGTCGCAGCCGCCATCTTCTGGGAGAACTTCGGTGCCGAGAATCCCTTCTTGCGTCCAGCGCTCTTCGCCTCACCCTCAGCTGTCGCCGCGCACCTCTGCGCCTTCGGTCAAGGCTTCATCCTTTTCTGCGCGCTGTATTACATCCCATTCTACTTCAGCGCCTTACACCTGCATTCCCCCTTGCAGTCGGGCATTGACCTCCTGCCCGTGACCTGCCTGCTTGTTCCGGGCTCGATCGTCGTCTCCATCCTCACCACTCGTCTCGGGCATTTCCGCTGGGCCATCTGGGCCGGCTTCTCTATCGCCGCTCTCGGCACCGGTCTACTCCTTCTCCTCGACATCGGCACACGCACCCCAGTCTGGGCAGCCATCCTCTGTGTCTTCGGCATCGGCAACGGCATTCTCCTCACCTCCGTCAACGTCGCCATCCAGGCAATCTCCAAAGCACAGGACTGTGGCCGTGCGGCAGCCATGTACGCCTTCATGCGGACTCTCGGAATGTCGGTCGGCGTTGCGATTGGGGGTACAGCTTTCCAAAACGTCATGGCCTACAATCTCCGCAAACTCCAGCTTCCGGACTCGATTGCTTCCAACGCCGAGGCCTTCGTCTCCATGATGGTGAAGATGGAACCGAACAACTCGGTTCGCCAGGGTGCCGAGCACAGCTACCTTCAGGGCTTCCGTGCCGTCTTCTGGGTTATGACTGCCACAGCCCTCTTCGGTCTGGCTACCTCTTGCCTGATACGGAAGCATAGCATGGACAAGGCCATTGAGTCAGACTTCGTCTTAGACGGTGCGCGACCTTCAGTTGTCGATGTGGAGAAGGCCGCAAAACACACATCCTCCGTCTTCTCCATCGACTCGTTCGGATCACGATCTCACACTCCTACCCCCGGCGGGATCGAACAGATTCCGTCCGAGGCCGAGCTGGAGCAGATACTAGAGAAGAAGAGCCAGGTAGTTGTGTCTGAGAAGGAACTCCAGCGGGGGGATCAGGAAAAGGTGTCATCCTTTCTAGTTGGACCTGGCGGCTGGAGATTTGCGCTTGACCCAAAATCGAGCAGTCCGCTACCCTTTCCGAGCCGGACGACGAAGGGCATGGTACCTATCCCAACTAAACCGAGACCTAGCCTCTCCGAAGCAAATCGGAGTCGGATAAGCAGCATCATGAGGAACTTCAACTGATTCAAGTCCTTTTTTTTTTTGTCTTTAGCGTCGGAGTTCCCGGTAAACTGGTTAGGAGCGAATCTTTAAAAGGGAGATTTATTCGTAGACACTTCTCTCTTCTCGCAGCAGCGAATGCACATTTCCTAACGTTGTCGCTGTGTTTATAGTCCAAAATCAACACATGTTTAATGCCCTGTTCTATTCGTCCTTGCTCTGTTCCCGAGTGTTCTGCGTAAGGTGTAGGTCTAGGGTACGTAGTATGCCGCTGCTAGGTATAGTGTTGGCACACACGTCTCGCAGCATAAACGTATGAAAAAGGTGCCAACCAAAATGGGGTCCAACCTGAGAACACACACTTTGTCGACACGGTGTGAAGCTCAAGAGATGCAACGTGGAAAATAGGGCAAAATTTTGGTAAAAACGTTTCTCTCCCCGACAGGATTGAACTGTCGACCTCTCGATTGCGGCTTTCATCAAATGGCAGTTAACAGTCGAACGCTCTAACCAGCTGAGCTAGGGGAGATGATTCACGTTAGTCCAGCTACAAGCTAGCCCTGATTGGTAGCTTGATTCAGAGTCCCTGTAGGTCATTTTGAGTGACTGTTTGTTCTCCGTGACTTTGGGCGTAGTGATCTTCTGAACTGCAAGAGGGCCCATACGCATACAGGATGGGTAAGGAGATTGTCACCAGCGGTGTTGCCCCAATGGGATAATAGTAACAAAAACATTATCCTATGCTACAGGGCAAGTCCAATGCTTCCCAGGATTCGTGTCGTGGGCCTACCGTTATGCGATCCTTGCCACAGACGACCCGACATCATACAATGCTCAAAACACCATGATACGACAAGGTGTCGATCCTTTCATCCAGACCATACGCCAACGCTCCTCGCCTGCCAGTAGGACCCAATCTGTTGACAACAAAACCACATAACCAGAAGATACAATCATGCACAAAGCCAGTGTCTCAGATCCAATGGAAGGCCGGCCCGATTAGCCTACGCTCGCGCAAAAATTTCTAGCCAGCACGAGTCCGCAGACTGCCACGCCGACCGAGACCTAGCCACTTCCGCTTCCCTCCTGCTTCCTTCTCTTCGTTCTTGATGGGTGCCCCTCCACTTGACTGAACAACATCATTGCTGACCTGCACGTTCTGTCTCAAGTGATCAACAACAGGCATATTTTCATCAAGAGGCGCGCCTCCTTCGTAGCTCTCTCGACGATGACGCATGATGGGAGGTGGTGTGGCACTATCCCGATCAACACCGAAGATATCATGTCCGCTGCGACGTCGTCCCCATGAAGGGACCCCAATCTCTGCAGGAACGTCCTTGATGTCCTTGGAAGTTGCGTCAAGGGGCAGCGTGCTCGCAGGTGCTTGGATATCAGCCGGAGAGCCAACCGACCGACGGAACAAGTTCTTGAAGGCTCTGCTGCGACTCGGTTGGCTGGCTGTAGGTGGATAGTGACGCTGCTTTTGTACCTGCTGTTCCACCATTGACTGCTGTGGTGGTGCAGTGGGTGCCCTACCCACGTGAGCCGCTGCGGCGCGGGCATTCTTCTGCGCAGACATGGGAGGCCCATCCACGCTGTTGCTGCGATTCCGATTCCTGTCCTGACTCTTTCTTATCCTGGCCACTGCTGGGCTGGCGTTGGATGACGTGGAAGTGCTGTGAGACATGGTCCCATGAGATGAGCCAGTACGAGCATTCAAGCTGGAACGTCTGTTCGGAGGTGGTGGTGCTACAGTACCATCCAAGATTGGGCTAGCGAGGCCTGAATCAAAGAGTGGCTGGGGTAGGGAATCACCAAGAGCATCAAGAGTGTTGGCGAGTGGAGAACTGGCTGCACCCAGGCTTCCGCCTGCGCCATTATAGCCACTTCCGCTAAGAGTACCAAACATAGCATTTGTTGCCCATCCGCGAGTACTCGTGGGAAACGAGAACAAATCCGGAGAAACCCGGCCTTTGTTAGGGTTGCCGGCCTGTGACGCGGAGCTCAGCGGTGTCAGGCCCTTAACCTGATCAGGCTTCCTGCTCTCCTGCATCCAGTAATCCAGGTCCTCGTCCGACTCGTCACTGTTCCATTCGGCCCGTCGGCCGTCTTCACGGCGGTTCGAGACGGTTGTTTCGTCGGCGGACCGTGGGCGTTGGATATGATCATGACTGGAGTGATCGTTATCATAATATGAGTTACTGCGCGGAAGCTCCTTCCGGCTGTCGAATGCAGTTGTAGACACAGGCTGGGCCAAACCGTTTGAGGGCTTGCTGGAGTTGCCTGCCTTGTCCTTAGGTAGAGCTGGGAGGGAAACATCTGAAGTCGTATTGTCCGAGACCGTAAGGTAACTGCGCTCTGGCCCTTGACCCTGCCCGTTGTGGATGTTGTCATTCGAGCTCTCGAACCGACGTAAGGTTCCAGTGGATATCGTGTCAGGCGTAGGCGGTAAACCGTTGGGGTTGGCAAAGTTCTTCGTTGAAGGTCCATTTGTCATAACCTGATGCAAAGCATCGCGTTTCTCCTGCTTTGTCTTGGGTTGACCTGCTTGATCTGCACGCCATCCAGCTGGCATATGCCCGTCGGGCCGCTCATGGGTCGCTAATGTTGCTTCATCGTTTTTGTAGGCCATAGTTTTGTCCAGGTTCTCCAGCTTTTGCAACGGCGACTCCCCACCAAGAATATCCGTGATGTTGTGGAGCTTAGGCGTTCCCTTATGCAGGTTTGGGGAGTCGGACTGACGGGGCAGCTTGGACGGCGTGACTATCGTGGACTTGTTTCCAACTGATTTGTGTTCCAGCGGGCTGCTGTCCACATAGGCATCGAACGAGGTGCCGTCGTACTTGTACTCTGAGACAGACGAACTCAGGTTGATGCCCTTCTGGCCATAGACACTGAGGAATGAACTCTCGCTCAACACGCTCATGCTGGGACTCCTAGTCTCCCCACGCTCGAGGTCCGGACCATCCATCTTAGGAAGGCTGATAACGCTCCCTCGAACACCAAGGTAGACATTCCGCAAGTTTGACGTAGCCGCACTGCAGTCGGACAGGAAGCTGGGCTGTCTCGAGAGCTTAGTGTCGTGAGCGCGGCTTGGGCTGGGAAATAGTGACAAGAAAGAGTCCTTGCGTTGGGGAGTACCTATCTCCAAGGCGCTTGGCGTAGGTGTGCCCTCTCTGGGATAGAAGCTGTATCCTTCGTTGTCGACGTGTCGAACCATTTCTCGTTCCCTCATCAACTGCTCGACTTTGGCTTCCAGTAATACAATCACAGTAACTGCCTCCTGAACTGCTTGGTCTCTCTTTTCGAGCTCAAGAACCAGTCTGTCGTTCAGCTCGGCCGTCTTGGCTTGCTCAGCTTCCAGTTTCTGCACTTTCGCATCCAGTTGCGTCTGTCGCTCTCGTCGATGGTAAAGCTCGAGTTTGAGGTCAAACATCTGTTTGTGCATAGTGTCGAGCGTCTAAGACATGAGGTATGCGTGGTCAGCGGCAATGTCAGGCAAGAACAGAACCAGGAGATGCTAAAACTTACCTGCTCCATGTCCTTCACCCCCAACCCCTTCTTGAAAGGTTCCCCTCCACCACTTGATTGAGGTCGACGACCATCCGAGCCTACTCGGCGTAGCGGTGAGCTCTGCGCCGTCTTCATATCCACAGAGCGACTCGCCGTGCCATTGCTCTGGCGGCTGTTGCACCTCTCGCTCTCCGCCTTCCTCTGGCTCGCTATCCTCTCCTGTAAAAAGCTCGATACTTGTGGTAATGTTGGTTTAGATTCTTCAAATGTGCTCTGAGTCAAAGAAGAGCGTGCTCGGGCGGAAGACGGCCGAGAACAGCTGCTATGATGGAACTTGTGGGCGGCGTGGGTTGCGTTATGCTGTAGGGACGACGGTAGGTTGGAGTTGGAACTCTTCGAGCTTGGTGCCGCCCTGCGTGTGGTGCTGGAACTTGTACTAGATCTAGATGTGGTATGGGCCAACTGGGGTCGCGAGCGGTCTGCGTCCTGCTGACCAGGCAGTGCAGGAACCTCCATGCTGGGTACAGGTCACGGTACGACTGTTGAATTGCGAGGATTACGAGTGCGATGTACCACGTATGTGACGAGAGCAATGCACATCAATCCAAACAGAAGCAAGCGCTTTTGGCGACGTTTGCTGGCAGGCTTGACGCAGTGTTCGTTGACCAAAAGCTACCAGGAGAGAATGGCTATTGGCAATAGCCAACGAAAGAGTGCTGTAGGATCCCGACTGAATGGCAAAGCTAAGGTGGGTAGGTCGTGGTGCAAACGGCGAAACTGTGAGGCCTGGGGTGTCGAAGGGTTGATACGCTCGTCCTTAATGGGGCAGATATAGGACTGTTAGTCGAGTTGGGCAGGTGTCTCGCCAGGCCCAATGATGTGAAGATCAATCCTCATATGATGAATATCGGTGCACTTCTCGTGTAACAGGTCTAGTGATAGTCCTAGGTATGGATTGCACGGCGTGCTCCTGGTCAAGGATTGCTGGTGCTCGGGTAGACAACGCACGTATCCGACTGTCAAAGTATGTTGACAGGGAACACAGCGCAAAAGGGTCGAGTGATCCAGTTTATATGTCGAGGTAACAGCCTAACGAATGAGAGTTCAGGGTTGCATGCCAAGTTGCATTCCATCGGAATTCTGAAGCATCCGGGGCATGAATTGGTCTTGAGGGTTTGATGTCTCGGGAATGTTCAAGTTCGTGTGGTAAGACACGGTCTAAGTGAACGATCACGGGCGAGTGTCCGACACTTTGACCTGCCCAAGTAAAGTGTAAAGTGAACAGCGAAGGTGCCATGGACAAATCAAGAAACTTTCAAGGATAGTGAATCAGAACTCCCGTCATTCACATCCATCTGATGACTATAGGGCTTTAGAGAGAGTAAAAATCAGCGGGAGAGTCGAGGTGTAGACACGGAAAAGAGAGCTTCGGCCGATGTTGTGTGGAAAGAGAAGCAAACTAACTGATGTCGCTGCAGGGGTAAGCTCAGTTGAAGGTCACCCCGGCTGTTCTCCGGTGGGGCGGCGTGTGGTCCAGTGTGGGAGGTCCCCGCCGTGTCCAATCCCAGGGGCAGGGCAGTCAGGAACGAGGCGGACAGTGCACCCACCCACACGCCCTGGAAATTTAGGGGCTTTTGGGGTTGATGTCACATCTGATAGTCGCTCACCACAGTTGTGTGCTCATATATTCGTATTCTACAGCTACCAAGGTATGTCTCGAGACGCATAGGGCATCAAGGTGTAACCACAGGAGTCCTTGGAGGCTAAAACCAGAAGTGCATACTATGCCAAGGTAGTCCTTTGCATTGCTCAAACACCAAGACGACTTGGACAGCTCTTGAAGGGTGCAGCGCGAACCTCTTTACACGACCCCCCCCCAGCCCGTCGCGTCTCCTTGGACTGATGCCGCTAAACCCGTTTTGAAATGTCTTCACAGCTCTGTCAAATGGCACGCAAGGTAGAAAGTCGTCACACCGATGATACCCTTGTCAATAGTGGTAGCGACCCAACGTCGCGGTTGCAAGCCTGCAGGAGCAGCCCCGGTTTCGGGCTGGCTGCCTGTTGGTTCGTTTCGTCAAGGGTTGGAAGATACCTCCAGGGATCTCTGATTCCAACACCATATAGTAGGGTGGCCGGTGGACATCCCTCGCATGCAAATATCCGTCGGTGAGAACAGTCTGCACGACTGGCAGCTTGCAGGCTGGCTAGCCGCATGCAAGACATGATCTCCTGTATGCAAGGATTAAAATATGTCTGATTTGATATTTTGCTCATGGATATCATTTCGGTGTTCTTATTCTAGGCACATGTCCTCCGTATACAATCTTCAGATAAGTCCCCTCCCGCAGACCTAGATGTCACCGGTCGATACCTCCAACCCTGGCAGTGTCTTCGCCTTTTCTGCGATGACCTCTTTCGTCAACCTCATCAGATTCTCCTGCAGTTCTACGCTCTGCGCCAGTTCACTCCCTGGCTCGGGAATGGCAGGAGGACATAGCCACTCTCCGGCGTCCTTGGTTGTGGTAATGGCGTAGATGGTCGGGACAGAACCCTGGAACTGGTCCTTCTTGATTGGTTCCATGACGTGGGACATCAGAACACCAGCACGTGGATACCTATACCAGTCAGTAAGCCTCCTCGTGGGAAGTTGAGACGGGTGAACATACGGTTCATAGACATCCTTCACACTCTGCTTGGTGCTCACGAACCCAGGATGAGTCGCATTCATCAAGATGTTCGGATGTCCATTCTCCGTCACCTTCCTTGTGAAATACCTCGTCCATAGGATCCCAGCCAACTTACTCCGCCCATACTGTCCGTTCGGCCCAACATCTTTGTTGATCTCTTCCAGGCTGGCAAACTTGGTATCCTTCGGCGCCCCGTTATGGGCATTACTGGACTGGTTGCTGATGCGCACCACATTCCCCTTCTCCTCCGTCTTCTTCATCAACGGCAACAACTGTGTCGTCAATATCACATGCCCAAAATGGTTGAGTGCCATATGTCTGTCCACGCCGTAGTCCGTCAACTGTGCGGTCATGACTCCCCGGCCGGCATTGTTGACCAGGATATCCAGTCGGTCAGTGTCCGACTCAATTTCCTTGGCGACCTGGCTGACTTTACTCCAGTCGGTAAGGTCGCATTGCTTCCAGATGATCTTCTTGACGGCATCATCCCCTAGGTCCTTCCGAAGAGAGTCCTTTGCACCGGAAATGACATCTTCGGACACGGAGATGACGTAGAGCTTAGAGATGTTGTTCTTGAGCAGGGTGTGGACTACTGCGAAACCAATGCCTTGACTGCCGCCAGTCACCACGGCTACTTTGCCGCTCAAGTCTGGGCAGTCGGTCAGTTCGAACTGGCGGGTCCCCAGCTTGGACATGGGACCGCCGAAGTTCTCTGCTAATGTGTTCTGGAAGAGGTGTCAGCCCTGTGTTCGACAGCTGTGAGACTGACTATTGTGCCTAACCCTGACAGTGTCCATGGTGCTTGTGTTGCGTCGAACGCTGGAGGTATTCAGATTTATCTTTGCTGATACTGCTCTTTGTACGGTTTGTGCGGCTGGGATTGTAACGCGTAATAACTTGGGTGTTGATACGGCTAATTGACTGCTTCTAAGGGCAATGCGACGAGACATGGTGGCTTAAATGAATACAAACTTGTGAATCTAAGAACTGGTGACGGAGCATCAGTGTAACCCTCCATCTTTGAGTTACTTATACAAGACTACGGTCGTGGCTGTCATGAATCATCATGGGCGATGTGGTACGTGGATCCCGCCCATAAACTTTGGTTGTGCAGCCACAATCGATCTCCAGTCGATTTCAGGTTTCGGCCGAGATCGAGCATCTTAGATCCCTCTAATGTCGATCACTAGATCTACAATGTCCCTCCGGCAAAGCCAGTCATCCGTGGCAACATCGTCATTGCAGCCCGACTACCTTTTGTGGATGGCCATGCACGTGGTCGGAGGTGGAAGATTGAACGTAATTGTCCCAGATGTCTGGATTGCTGCTGCTTGTTGAGATCAACTCAGATGTGTGGGTTAGGGTAGCGTTAGGGTAGCTTGACTCCGAATCTACGATGAAATGTACTTCGATGGTATAACCTCAGCATCTTTGACGGTCCGCCAGGCGGCGTCATAGAAAAAGTGACATCCAGGATGAGTAACATACCCTACACAACGTTCATTGATTTGGGTGAGAGCCTATCTTGGGTACCTCGAGCTAAAAACTACCCGTGGTCTGTTGGTATCTGCTGGGAACGGGTTGTGAGTGTCCTTGGATCTCATCAGCCAGGAAAAATACTTTCGCTGTTATTCTTAACTCTTAGGGCTCCTGCTCATTTCTTTACAAAGGAGGTCGAGTTGTGTCTAAATGTGAACACTGTTGAGAAGGGTCTTTCAGCATAATTGGGTTCACTGGGTAGTGTAGGGTAAGGTACCTACCTCGAGGTATCTGGCAAGTCTGGTAGAGGTAAGCTTCCATTGTAGGGGTACCCACCCCGCCAACGCCAACCGCTCCATGCCCGGGACCTGACCGCTGCGAATGCGATCCGAGTGGGCCGACAATCCAGTAGACCCCTACTCACCAGCTAAGGTCCTCAGACTTACATGCATGTTTACATTTTGACTACTACATCTCTCGCACCCACTTGGACACGAGATGAAGCGAGGTGCTTCGTCAACTGAGCTCGCCGATAGAGTCTATACTCAGCAGCCCGTTTCATGTCGTTTCTGTCGCAAAAGAAAACTGAAATGTGACCGAGTCCGGCCATCATGTTTCAACTGCCACTCCCGCAACCATGACTGTGTTTATGAAGCGAGTGAGTCAATCGCGATCAGAACTGGCAGCCACACCGTTACTGACATGATACTCCGGCATAGGTCAGGGACCATTGACCACCTCAGCAGCAGATCCTGCACCATCAGTTCCTACCTCGGGCAATAACCTACCCGGACCAAATACAAAGTGAGTGGAGGACGAGGCCCCTTCTCCTATACTGTTCTTAACATACTCAGCCCATCAGCAGCAGCGAAGGGCTCGATCTGGCACAGAGGATCGAGCGTCTAGAGCGGGCGGTGTTCGCAAGACACAATGGCCCTTCTAACGGAGCCAAAAGTCCTGCGAAGGAGCCCAGATCGCGGCTGGCCAGCCACGACGAGGAACAACAAAAGACTTCCCAATGGCTTGAAGGGCTGCTGACGTACAAGGACACGTCGAGAACAAATCCGTCGACCTCGCCAGCGGGTGGAGTACACGTAGCAGAAACACTGCGCGACTTCCCAACGTATAAGGATGCAGCTACCCTACTCGACCACTATACCCAAACCATTGACGCAACCTATCGAATACTGCACCGCCCTACGGCATGGAAGTTGCTTGAAGTGTTGTACGCAGACCTAGCAGCTGGTCATCTACCGTCTCCTACGCAACTGTCCTTCTTCCTGTGCATCTTTGCAGGGAGTGCGTACGTCTCCAAGTCGAAATTCCAATTTGAATCGCCTTGCCTACAAGGCCGTTCTCAAATCGCCCTAGCAGAACACTGGGCACGACAGGCCGTGTCATTGGTGACTCAGCCACCTATTCCTCCCTCCGTGCAGGCACTGCAGACCATTGTAAGCCTCGCCCACTTGGGTGCTCAGATCGACGGTCCTAGCGGTAGTTTTGCGACACTCGGCCTGCTTGGACTCCGGATGGCACAAGCCATGAACATACATCGTCTGGATTCAGGACCTAGCCGTGACGAACGTCGCAAGAATGGCGCCGATATGGTAGCCTTAGAAACAAAGAAACGAATCTGGTGGCATATGGTTGCATCGGACTGGTAAGACCCTCTCTCGGCCGTCTTTCATGCGTTCAGCCCCAAGTAACTCCTAATAGGCTTCTGTCGTTTGTTGGCGGTCACACCGAGGGAACCTACATGCTCCATCCTCGACAGATGGAGACGCATCACCCAAGCAATGTGGAGGACGTCGATATACCCACCAGCATAACGCATCTGAGCGAAGATTCCTACAATCTGCCTATCAATACCCCAACGTCAATCAGTTACTTTTTGCAACGGATCCGGTCAGCAACACTCGTCCGTGAAATTGTCGACAGTCTGCCCCCTTCTTACTTCTCGTCCCCTGGCAGGGAGAGCAGTGACGAGGTATATGACGCGATCATCCTTCTTGATCGCAAGTACCAGCGACACATCGATTCGCTCCCTTCTTTCTTCCAGCTCACCGTCCTAGATAACGAGGCGTACCACTTACTTCTCCAAGAGAGACCATACCTGGAATGGCAGCGTTACCTCCTCAACTTCGTGCTCCATACACAATTGGCGAGGCTCCATCGACCCTTCCTGATACGAGGTAGCCAGAAAGGCAAGTATGAACATTCGCGACTTCAATGCATTCGCTCCGCCGAGATCGTTATCGAAATAGGGAACCGTGCCATGAACGACCAGAATACGGGGTCTTTCACCTATATCCTACAGCACTTCCTCACAGCGGCCATTATCCTAGCTATGGATGTGTGCTATAACCCTGGGGGCGACCAGGCGCCAGAACGAAGACAGCAAGTATTGCGCGCTTGTCGGGCGTTGGAAGTCGAACTTAATGCCAAGGTCGTAAGGTCGGACCGTGAAGCAGCCATTGAGGACCATCTATCTACCGGCCAGCTCATGGTTCGGTCGTTTCAGAATGCCGTGTCGAACCTACGTGCTACGCTGAGGAAACATGCCCGCGAGGATGGGTCTAGTGGTGCTATAGCTATGGGCACATTGGACAGAGGCAATTTGACGTCCACCAGTGACCAGAGAAGGGTTACGGCATTCAGCATCCCAACAGAGCCGGGACTTGGAACACGCCATGTAGGGAAGTCCCAGGAACTCCCCTCCAGGGACTTAGGGTTCAACGGACTGAGCACGGCTTCACAAGCCCAGCAGCCGCAGATTGAACCAGCTGCTCTAGGGAATGGCGAGACTGCGAATGCCAATGCTCCCTCGAATGACCTGTTGATGGTAGACGAGCTCTGGGACGACTTCTTCACCATGGGGTCCAATTTCAACGACACGGATTGGGACACCTTCTTCTCCGATGTAGGAGCAAACATGGGCTAACTTTACGGGGTTTGGATAGGCGTATATGGTTAGCACAGCGTCGACTAAACCCCTTATCCTCCGTCTGATCTGCCCTTAATCATGTTTGTCCAAGACCACCATGTCGTTGCACTCGAAGACCATCCTCGGCACTGTCCATAACCGAGACTGAACATCTGCGCTTACTCAGAGCACTGTGCGACCAGCCGTATGAGCTACAAAGAGAGGAATAAGGGCAACGAGGCATAATGTTGGACCATGTCCGCTGTCTAGGGGTATCCGTGAACGGACAGATCCGCGGAGGGCTCCGCGGACCACCCCGATCGACACCGCGGATGCTTGGGGACATCTGCGCTGCTCCGTTCACCTACCTGGACATATTTAAGGTGAGGCACTTCCCTTGTGTTTCAATCTGTGTCATTCTGTCGTCCATCCAGGCTGACAAGTAGCTTAGACCTACTCGATATTTTTGGACATCGGTGTCATTCATCTTCTCTATGTCTTCGTACATTGGAGCTTAGAAAGCCAAAGCTGACTCCTGGAATAATATATTCTAATCGCCAACCCAGGGCATTTACCATCCTTCACATCAGCATGGCCTACGAAAAAGCTACCAGCATCCCGGATGTTGACCTCGAAAACGCATCGAACCCGGAGTTGAAGGAAGAAGGCCAGGCACCGCCACCAGACGAGTCCAATGTTGAGGTCGAAGCGCCAGAGGGCGGCACAAAAGCATGGCTTAGTCTTCTCGGTGCATTCTGTGCCATGTTTGTATCCTTCGGCTGGGTCAACTGCATCGCCCTCTTCCAAACCGAGTACGAGTCGAACGAGCTGAAGCAGTATAGCAAGTCTGCCGTATCATGGATCACCTCTTTGGAGGGTATGTTTTCTCCTTGTGTCTGCGAATCCTTGAGAATTGCTAGTGCTAAATGGTTTCAAGCCTTCTTCATGCTTTTCGCGTCCCCCGTGGCGGGCTGGATGTTCGACAATTATGGCCCACGTCTGCCCGTCTTCATCGGGACCATCCTGCACGTCCTGGGCTTGATGATGGCTAGCCTCTCCAAGGAATTTTACCAATTTGCCCTTAGTCAATCAGTTTGTTCTGGGATCGGGACGTCGTTTATATTTACACCGTCAATGACTGCGGTATGCTCATGACCCTATCATTCCCCTTACCACGATAAACTCCTGCACCGTTGACATTGGATGGTGCTGATATGCTTCTAGCCCATGACCTATTTCGAGAAGAGGCGTGCCATAGCAGGAGGTCTCACCACGACCGGCTCAGCCCTGGGAGGCGTCATCTTCCCATTTATAGCAATCCACCTGATCCCCAAGGCCGGCTTCCCCTGGGCCATGCGAGCCTGTGCCTTCCTTATCCTCTTCCTGCTCATCATTACCAACCTCACCATCTCTTCCAACCTGGAACATCGCAAGAAGCCGTTCAAGATCTCCAACTTCGTGCACCCAATGCGGGAGCTCAATTTCGTCATCATTTCCCTTGCGAGCTTCTGCTTGTACTGTAAGCTTGTCCCGCCCTCGCTTTCCTTGGTTGCGTTGGAGCCGAACTAAATCATACTATAGGGGCCATGTTTATACCATTTGACTACATTGCCTCGGCTGCCATCCGGTATGGCATGAGCTCAACTAACGCATTCAACCTCATCCCCATCTTGAATGGAGCAAGGTACCACTGACAGGTTCCATTACTCACTTGCTCTTGTCCACTCACCCCTAACCTTACTTGCTGTTCCTTTTAGCTTCTTCGGACGGACAGTACCCAACCTGTTAGCGGACAAATACGGACGTTTCAACGTCATGGTGACCATGGTCCTCTTCAACCTGATCATCGTGCTCGCCATCTGGCTTCCGGGCCGCAGCGACGCTACGTCCATCGTCTACGCCGTACTTTTCGGTTTCGGCTCGGGGGGTTGTATAGGCCTTGCTCCGGTCCTGATCATGCAAATCTCCCCCATAAATGAAGTTGGCTACAGAATGGGGACAATATTCGCCGTGTCCGCTGTTGCGAGCCTGACGAGCCCCCCGATCGGCGGTGCTATCGTGGAAGCCACCAATGGTGGTGTCTATGACTATGCTGCCGTGTTCAGCGGGGTGAACTTTGCCCTCGCCCTCTGTCTTTGTGCTTGGCTCAGGGCGAGAGTCGTGGGCAGGAAGATCGCTATCAAAGGCTGATGGTCTAGGCAGGCTATGGTATCAAGAGGTGCTCTGGACTACGATATGTTGCCTATGGTATGCCAGTTGTAAGATATGGTGTGTATATTACATAATTCCGGGGACGGCGAGTTGGATGGGGAAATACCCTGGAAGAGCCCACAACATTCGTAGTAAGCAGTCTGGTCAATCTTTACCTTGTTGATATTCAATCATCCTCTGGTTTTCAGAAGCTTTCTCTGTTTCGCTATGCGCCCGGCAAATGACTGGCCGTCGGAACGTTGTCTGAAGAGAGCCTCCAACAGGCGCCGGCGGTTGAAGACCAATCATGTTGTTGAAGTAGTCCGATCTGAAACTGCGCCAGCGCCTACTACGCCTGGAAGTCAGCTGCCTCAATCTCGAACTTCGGGAAGCCAGTGCTACAGCTCCGCCACATTCAAGGACCTCGAAACTCGGTGGATTGTCAGGTTATGGTAGGATACCGCCTTGCTGAATGCTTTCCAATTCACCTAGAAGTACCTCAGTGCTCCTCAGATCCCGACGTGTTAGGTTAGGACTATGCGCACACCAGGCTCAACTTTCTCCACTTTTCACCTATTCGGTAACTTGGAGGGGAATCCCTCTCATTCATGATTCAAGTCGCTGCGAAGGGTAGCCTTTGCTTTGTGTTGCACATTTCAACATTTTGCGAGACAATCATGATCTCTATAATCAAAGAAATAACTGCGTTGATCCAAAGCCCTCACTCAGGGCCTGACATGTCTGAAAGTGCGGCTGAACAACTGAGAATGGGCTGACGGACGATGCCTCCGTATCGGTTATCAGTTTCATCAGCTTGGGACTCCAGACGTCTTCATATGGACGGTGAAATAGGACTACTGGTCTCGTTTCAGCCTGTGCAACGTTAAAAGGATTTTTTCTCTATGTCAGTAAGATTTCTACCGATTCTGTGCATGGCTGCTCAGCCAAGCAACTCCGTTGCACATCACCTTAACTTCGATTCCGTCACTTGTCAGTCAGCCAGCAGGCTCTACAGACCAGACCGAATGCTTTTCCTTTGGTCATTAAGGTGCAGTTCGAACAATAGGAGTGGAATTATCCTGATATGGTTGAAACTTCATCGCCTATTGATGAGTTGCGGCAGTATTTTGCCTGACCAAGGAGTCTTGGCCCAAGAAGTCAACAGATCGACTGGCTGTCAGACGTCGGGCGCTTAACCGCGTACTTCGCATTACGCGCCTGCTGTCCTACCAAAGAGACTCGACGAAGTCATTTTTGTCGAAACAAAAGATGAATATTGATATTCCTAATTTAGGTGGCCAAGCGATCATGATTTCGGTCAATGAGGCGGCCGGTCACCAGGCGTGTGTGGCCTTTGTCACCTGTAGTCGGCCGACTCCTCTCTTATTGTTCACAATTTCCCCAGAGTCACCTATACTCCGTATTGCCTCAATGCTGATTCAGTTTCTTATTGTTTGAGTCTCCTTATTCTTCATTATGCGTATATGACTTATAGAGCGACGGGTCGTTTTGTTTACGAGGTCTCTTTGAGTGGTGAACTGCCTCATACTGTACTTACATGCTTTCTGCTTCGCTGCGTTTTCCCTCTCCCTCTTCCTTTACGTCGAGTCTTCTTCCTTTTGCATTACTGGTGTGCGGTGTTGGACTCGAAGTCTACGCTCTTTAGAGAACAACATACAACGACTAATACCACGCATACGACGATCTGGACAACTACAACTACAGACTAGACGAATATCCTTAGCTGGACTAAGACACTCGTAACCCTCCGGGACACAACGCACAAGATGAGCTCTCGCGAGAAGATAGGGGCCCCGTGGCCAGAGGTGCCGCCCTCACTACATCATGAATCGTTCGAGATGTCCGACTACAGCAAACCCCAGCTCAAGCCATACGCTGACACCGCCCCGGATGTGACACCTTACCTCGGTCTACGGGCGAGGTTATCACAGATATGGTTCAACAGGTGGACGGCGTTGCTCCTCCTGGTCCTGGTCAGACTTCTCATCCTGCTCGCCGATCTCAACGACCAGATAGGGGATGCCAAGGTCAAGGCGCTGTCGGCGTGTACGAAGGTGGAGGACATCGGGAGTGCTATGGCGTCCATGCCACACTATCTCTCCGTTGGCGTCAACTCGCTGGCTGCCGATGGCATCACGCAGACCATCCACGGCATGGTAGAGATCCTGATGATGATCTTGACTGGAGTCGAAGAGTTGATTTTCTTCGTACTCAACATGTGGATTGGAACATACACTTGCCTGATTGCTGCCTTCATTCATGGAGGTTTGGACGCATCGGTTGGTGCTGTGGAGGGAACAACAGACTTCGTCAACAAGAACATCGACAAGATTACGGATGATATTACGCATGACATTCAAAGCGTGCAGGACGCGATTGACAAGGTCTTTTCCAAGGTTACTGGCGTCATAAACGGCCTAGGAGGAGATGTTACTCCGCCCAAGATCGACATCACGAGCCATCTGAACGACCTTAAGAGTATCCATGTCAACGACACCGAGTTTGTCGGGGATCTGGTCAAACTCAACACTACGATTCCTACTTTTGATCAAGTCCAGAACTTCACCAAGGAGGCTATCGCGTACCCTTTCGACCTGATCAAGACGGCCCTGAACAACACCTACTCTGGCTACGGCTTTGACAGCACCATCTTCCCTGTTGCTGAGAAGCAGGCGCTGTCCTTTTGCTCGGACAACTCGTTTCTGAACGACTTCTTCCAGGCTTTGTTCGAGCTTGCAAAGACAGCCAAGATTGCCTTTGTCGTCATCCTCATCCTCCTCGCCATTGGTGCTTGCGCTGTCATGGCCTACCTTGAGGTTCGCCATTGGAGGAGGCAACAACGTACTGCCACCATTTTCACACAGAATGGCTACGACCCCATGGACGTTGTTTACATCGCTTCTCGACCGTTCACCGCCACTGTCGGTATCAGGTGGGCATCCAGGTTCAGCGGCAAGCGGCAATTATGGATGCGCTGGGCGGTGGCATACGCTACCTCCATGCCCGCTCTCTTGGTTCTCTCGCTTGCCATCGCTGGCTTCCTGTCTTGCATTTGTCAGGCCATTCTTCTTCACTTCATGCAGAAGGAAGCGCCAGCCCTTGCAAGTCAAGTAGGAGACTTTGCTGGCAAGGTCGTGACAACACTCGAGAGCGTCTCTAACACGTGGGCGAACGACTCCAACACCGTTTTACTAACCTTCAACAACGAGTTGAACCAAAACCTTTTCGGCTGGGTACGCAACGCCACAGAAGCCGTCAACAACACTCTGACCACCTTTGAAGACGAAATGAATTCTGCCATCGACGCAGTCTTCAATGGCACCATCCTCTACAACACCGTGAAGAGCGTCATTCGTTGCCTGATAGGTCTCAAGATTGACGCTGTCGAGACCGGCCTCACCTGGGTCCACGACCACGCCAAAGTCACTCTTCCCCTCTTCCCGAATGACACCTTCTCCCAAGGCGCTTCAGACAGTATTCACGGCGACACCGAGTTGACATCCTTCCTCGCCACTCCCGCCTCCGTCACTACCGACGAGATTTCCGGCGCGGTAGACCACATCATACACGCCCTTCGCAACAGTCTTATCCAGGAAGCACTCATCTCCACCGTCCTTCTCTGCGTCTACTTCCTCATTATCCTCATCGGCGTCACACGGGCCATGATTGGTATGGTAGGCCACGATAAGACGAGAGGTGAAGGAGGACAACGATATGTCACGGCCGACGACGCCTCACCACCCTTTCCAGCTTCACAGCCTGGTGCATATTCTAGTGCAACCGACAGTGGAGTTCACCCAGCATATATTCCCCCCCAGCGAAAACCGGAAAATCCATTCGCAGATAGCAGTTCCTCGGCACCAGCACCGCGATTCCCCCGGTTCGAATCCAGTGCAGTGAGTGAAGACTACGAAGCACATGCAATAAGGGATGAAAAGCTGCGACAGTATAACAGTGAGATAACGAACAAGGTAAAAGGAGGAAAGGCGAAATTAACAGGTCATTGGAGGACAAGTAGTCACGGAACTGTTGAAGATGCCGGCGGTGCTAGATAGGAACTAGCATCGACATCTGGGACAGGAGGGGGGAAGAGGATCAGGTCCGTGACGCCGCCGCCACCGGTATATCATACTGGACCGACACCGAGTAGAAGGGATTCGGTCAGTCCTGTCTCGTTCATTTGACGAGGTAGATAAGGATTGGAGGAGGCTATGATGCAGGATTGGATCTGATAGCATTTCATACCCAGGTTGACATTGGCATATAGGGTAGCCTCACAGGCATTTGAAGGGAATGCGCACATGGACGTTCTGGTCGAGCAGTTCAGATTGGAATCGTCATATAAATACAATCACAAATAGTAGAGCCATTGGTGTCGAAGGACGGCTTCCTTCCTATACGATATACGTCGTTTATGTACTATCCCGAGCTTGCCATGGACTTTTTTTTACGTTCATTGTTGCTTGTTGCTTTGTTCAGTTTCCGGGTTTAGACAAAGGTGGCTCCAGTGAAATCCGTTTGTGGAGCTAATGTTCTGAGTCTTCATGAGTACACTCTATACATAGCTCTTCCGCTACAGATACCTAGCCAAGACACCATGAGAACCATCTGTTGACATTGTCTTGAAGCACTTCAGCCCAGACCGTAGCATTCACGTGTCTGCAAAGCTGTCCCAGTCCATCTCGGATAAATCTTGTCAGTACCGTTGTAAGGGCGCAATAGAGCGGCTAAATCGTTCGCTCCAGACCACTCCGAACCTTCGGCGGACATGCCCGAGCTCCATAATTTTCTTCTCCAGCTTCAAGGTTGCGCC
The DNA here is from genome assembly GCA_003635345.1 of Coniochaeta pulveracea. NCBI lineage: Eukaryota > Fungi > Ascomycota > Sordariomycetes > Coniochaetales > Coniochaetaceae > Coniochaeta > Coniochaeta pulveracea. Next base: position 98,285 of record QVQW01000044.1, on the reverse strand, counting down.
ATTGACTTTCTTTAGGACCCGCACCTGGTACGATCTGGGGAAAAGCAACGGATGGGGCTTGTAAACACGTAAAGGTGACTCTTTCCTACCCGTCGACTCATCTTCTTTTTTATAACCATCTTCGTTCTCTTTCTTGTTGCTTGGTAGATTGTTGTTACCTTCTATCATCTTCATCACACACAATGCTCTCCTCCTTAAGAATAGCATCTCGACGGGCCGCCCTGCGCAACTTTGCTGTTGTCGCTCGGCCAGCTTCCACATGGGCCAAAGTCCCTCAAGGTCCTCCTGTAAGTGCGCATCCACGCCGAGTTTCCTGGCGCATTGAAGATCCCAGTCCCGATTGCTGACCAGGTGCATTGCAGGATGTAAGTGTTCGACTTTCAATGCTTGGAACGCGACGACTTGATTGCTTACCAGTGCTTTTGTTATTTGTCAGGCCATTCTTGGTAAGATGCCTCGGAAAAGGACAGTCCCGTCCGGTGCGCTTTCAGACTTGCTGACAAGAGTCGTTTCCAGGTATCACCGAAGCCTTCAAGGCTGACTCCAACAGCAAGAAGATCAACCTCGGTTCGATAACCCTCCTCCCTCATCGTACGATTGACGGCGCCGACTAACATTCGGACCCCGAATAGGTGTCGGTGCCTACCGTGACGACAAGGGTAAGCCCTACGTTCTGCCCTCCGTACGCAAGGCCGAGGACAAGGTCATCAGCGCTGGCCACAACAAGGAATACGCCGGCATCACTGGTGTTCCTGAGTTCACCAAGGCCGCTGCCGTCCTCGCCTATGGCAAGGACAGCTCCGCCCTTGACCGCCTCGTCATCACCCAGTCCATCTCCGGAACCGGTGCCCTACGCATCGGCGGCGAGTTCCTTGCTCGCTTCTACCCTGGCGCCAAGAGCATCTACATCCCTACCCCATCATGGGCCAACCACGGCGCCGTCTTCACCGACTCCGGCTTGAAGGTTGAGAAGTACCGGTACTACAACAAGGACACCATTGGTCTCGACTTTGAGGGTCTCATCGCCGACATCAAGGCCGCTCCCAAGGAGAGCATCTTCCTCTTCCACGCCTGTGCCCACAACCCCACCGGTGTCGACCCAACGCCCGAGCAGTGGAAGGAGATTGAGGCTGCCGTCAAGGCTCAGGGCCACTACTGCTTCTTCGACATGGCCTACCAGGGTTTCGCCAGCGGTGACATCCACAAGGATGCCTTCGCCGTCCGCTACTTCGTCGAGAAGGGTCACAACATCTGCCTCGCCCAGTCATTCGCCAAGAACATGGCACGCCTACCCCTTTCATTCACCTTGTCCAGAGATTCTCAGATGCTAACAGCATGAACAGGGTCTGTACGGTGAGCGCATCGGTGCCTTCTCCATTCTGGCCGAGGACGCCGATGAGAAGAAGCGCGTCGACTCGCAGGTCAAGATCCTCGTCCGCCCTTTGTACTCCAACCCCCCCATTCACGGCGCTCGCATCGCTTCCCAGATCCTCAACACCCCCGAGCTCTACGACCAGTGGTTGGTCGAGGTCAAGGACATGGCCGACCGCATCATCACCATGCGCGCTCTCCTCAAAGAGAACCTCGAGAAGCTCGGCTCCAAGCACGACTGGTCCCACATCACCAGCCAGATCGGCATGTTCGCCTACACCGGCTTGACCCCTGAGCAGATGGACAAGCTGGCCAAGGAGCACAGCGTGTATGCTACCAAGGACGGCAGAATCTCCGTTGCTGGTATCACGAGCGAGAACGTTGGTCGGTTGGCTGAGGCTATCTACAAGGTCAAGGGTTAAGTTTCTTGATCGTAGAGAATGTTGTTCCTGTGAGGAGTAGATGGAAGGGGGAAAATCAACTCTGGATTTGAGCATGTTTGGCACGCATTGTTGCGTCCTACTCAGTTTTCACCAGAGTCTGTACAACATTGGGACATTGATTAGATGGTATTCCATTCCATAGCATGCAGCAATACCCAGTAACTGATAACTTTGCAAGACTCCGGGGGTATCATAATAAAAATCACCGACGCCGTAATATGATGACAATGCACAATCCCTCCTCACAATCGGTCTCATCAGGCTCGTCCCAAGCGTTCCAGATCCCCTCTAACCTCCTCCATCTGCTTCCCCATCTCCCTGTAAACCCTCGCCATCTCCCGCATAACCCTCTCCTTCCCCTCGTCGCCCCTCCCTCCCTCATCTACACCATAACTCCTCAACATCCCTCTCAAGCCCCGTATATCCTCACCAACCCGGTATTTCGCATCTCTCAAGTGCTCCGCATACCGTTCCAATGCCCTCCTCGTCTCCAGGGTATAGACCGCCTCCTTGACTTGTCCCAGCATCTTGCCCACCTCAGCTTCCTGCCGCATGGCATTGACCGAGACCTCCGCTGCCCGAAGCTCCAGGGACCGGGCTATATTCCCGTGTTTTGCTTCCAGCGACCGAACGAGGGCGGACAAGACGGCGGTGTTGATTTGTAGGAGTTGGATCAGGGCTCTGGTGGTGTCGGCTCGGGCTTGGACCAAGGCGGCCTTCTTCTCCGACAGGGTGGTGAGTAGAGAAGACGCTTGTGTTGGAAGAGAGGATATCGTTCGATGTAGGAATGACGGGTTGGTGGTGGTGTTGAGTATTCTCGACAAGAGCGTTGCGCGGGAGATCAGGGCAGCTGACACCGAGGCGGAGAGCTGTGGGAGGAGGTCAGGGAGTGAGGTAAACGGTGGTTTCGAGAGGAGGAGGGTGAAGGTCTTGGTGTCGAGGGAAGTCTCAGAAGATAGAAGGGGTGGGAGGAGGGTGAGAAGATCGAGGAGGTCGGGTGGTAGGGACGAAGTGGTTGGTGGTGGCTGAGGGGCGGTTTGGGTGGATGATGTGGATGCAACTCTGGGACGACGGAGACTTGGCTTGGGTGCAGACTCGGAAGGGTTTGCCGTCGACAGAGCGGAGAGAAGGAGGGTTCGTTTTAGGTGTGTTAGGCGGCGCGAGTTCAGTTGTTCTTTGACTTCGGCTCGGCCCTTGGCTTTTGGGTCATTCTTCGTAGAGCCATTGGAGTTCAGAACGGCGGTTGTCAGACGTTTGGAGAGCTCTGCAAACCGAGGGTTGTTATCAAGAATGGCATCTTCTACCGGTGGAAGCATTTCGACCTGGGTGTGTCGTCCAGCGACTCACAAGCTGATTGTTGACTTGAAGATGGCCCGCGTTGAAAGCTCCAAGTAAACATCCCCGCACAACGCTAAGGAATTAAGGTGGGCCATTTCTCAAATCAACGGTTCAGGTCCGCAAGCTCTGCCGGCCCGATGTCCAGAAACCGGACAGCTGACAGGCCAATTCAAGCCTGGGAAATTTTGAGCTCACCTCCCGACAGCCAGGTTCAACGATCGGCCCTATCGACGCAGCCCGGTCACCACAGCACAACCGGCCACAGTGCCAGAGAACTCACACATATACCACTACCTCCTTGACCGTTCTTTCGAAATGTCGGCTTCAGTCACCCGGTGCCTGCAAAGGGCACACCTCCCTCTCCCGACATCCCGCTCCACCTCCGTCAACCTCGCCAGAACCTTCAGTACTACGCCCGCTCCCTCACAACGAAAGACCGGCGTCTACCGTCAACCAGCTCTCGACCCACCGATCCCATCAGTGCAAGGCCACGAGCCGCAAATCCCCTCCTATCCCTACGGTTCACGCCAGATCTACAAACAATCCAACACAGGCCTGTACGGCAACGCACGCATCCGCTTCGGCAACAACGTCTCCGAGAAATGGGAGGTGAAGAACAGGCGCAAGTGGCGACCGAACGTGCACCGCAGACGACTCTGGTCCGTGGCCCTGCAGGCCTTCATCCAGACACGTATCACCACCAGAGTCCTGCGCACGGTGGATAAAGTCGGCGGCTTGGACGAGTACTTGCTCGGTACGAAGCCGGCTCGAGTCAAGGAACTGGGCCCTTGGGGTTGGAGGTTGCGATGGAGGTTGATGCAGACACCTGCGATACGGGAGAAGTACGCTGCTGAGAGAAGTGCACTGGGCTTGCCGGAGCGGACGGTGGAGGAGCAGAGGGTCTGGGAACAGAGAGAGTTGGAGGCGGTGGGCGGGGAGAGCGCGGAAAAGTTGACCAAGGAGATCGATGCGGCTGTCAAGAGGGGGGACGATATTGCGCTTGGAGAGGACCTGGAGGAGGTAGCGGAAGAGTTCATGAGGGAAGAGAAGCCGGGTAGGGTATAAGTGAAAGAGGAGGAAGAAGAAGGATGAGAAAGATACAAGGCGGAAAATCATTGTATAACATGTATCAAATCGTAATTGGCGGCATGGCAACTGCACATGCGCCTTTGTATCTTTATTTGTCAAGAGGACGTGTCAGGTCCTGATAGACCAAGAAGGTCTTGAATTTAAAAATCTACACCTAGCTACTGATATCGTCTCTATACGGTAGCTTTCATCGAAGCTCACACATCTAGAAACGGAGATCCCAGCCAATCTTGGGGCCGAGCTTGGGAAGCTCATCAGCCACACTCTGGACGTCCTTGTCACCACGTCCACTGACGCAGATGACGATATCCTGGTCCTTGTTCATGGTCTTGGCCAACTCAATGGCACCATAGACGCCATGCGACGTCTCCAGAGCGGGAATGATACCCTCGAGCTCGCTCATGAGGCGGAAGCCAATGAAAGCCTCCGCATCAGTAGCGGCAACGAACTTGGCCCGCGCACTATCCTTCCAGTAGGCCAACTCAGGTCCTACACCGGGATAGTCGAGACCAGCAGAGACAGAGTGCGTCTCGGCAATCTGGCCGTGCTCATTTTGCAGGACATATGTCCGGACACCATGCAGCACTCCCTTGGAACCACCGGAGAGGGTCGCACTATGGCGAGAGGTTTCAATACCGTCACCACCAGCCTCCACACCAAGCAGCTTGACCGAAGGGTCGTTGCTGAAGGGGTAGAACATGCCCACGGCGTTGGAGCCACCACCGACGCATGCAACGACAGCGTCGGGGAGCTTGCCGCGCTTTTCGAGCATCTGCTGCTTGGTCTCATTGCCGATAACACTTTGGAATGTACGCACAATGGTGGGGAAGGGATGAGGTCCGATCGCAGAACCAATGATGTAGTGAGTGTCCTCGAGGTTGACAACCCAAGCACGCAGAGCCTCGTTGACAGCGTCACGGAGGGTACGGCTACCTGCCTCAACGGCCACCACCTTGGCGCCCAATAGCTTCATCCGGAAGACATTGAGGGCTTGACGGCGGACGTCCTCGGCACCCATGTAGACTGTGCACTCCATGCCGAACTTCGCGCAGACAGTAGCGGTAGCAACACCGTGCTGACCGGCACCGGTTTCTGCAATAATCTTGGTCTTGCCCAGTCTTCGGGCAAGAAGGAGCTGGCCAAGCGCGTTATTGATCTTGTGCGAACCAGTGTGGTTCAAGTCCTCTCTCTTCAACCAGATGTTGGCGCCACCAGCGTACTCAGTTAGACGCTCGGCTTTGTGCAGATGGCCTGGCCGTCCCATCCAGGGGTAGTACGACCTGTATTCTTCCCAGAAAGCCGGGTCATCCTTAATCTTGTTGAAGCCATCCTCCAACTCAGAAAGACAGTCCATCAGCGACTCGGGAACGTACTGGCCACCGAAATCACCGAAACGATCAGGGATCTTTCCGTGCATGGCGGCGAGCTCGGCAACGAGACCGGCATCAATAGATCCGTCAACATCCGTAATGGTCTCGTCCGTGACAACGCCGTCTACTTGAACCTCACCGTTGGGCTCGCGGGCGTTGCCCATAGCCTCGACAATACCAACTTCCCTGGTGGTCTCGTTGTTCAGCTGGTCGCGGCCACAGAGGTAGGCGCAGAACTTCTCGACCTCCTTGGGTCCCTCGCCAGGAGCAGCCTTCTGAAGGGTAGTGACGATCATGCTGCCGACCACGACACCATCGGCGACCTGAGCGACCGAGACAAAATGATCGTGCGTAGAGACACCAAAACCGACAGCGGCCGGCTTGTTGCCACTGTACTGCTTGACACGATTCAGAAGGGCAGGCAGGTTGGCGTTGAGTGTGCCGAGAGCACCGGTAACACCCTGGCGGGAAACGACGTAGATAAATGAGTCCGCAAGCTGGCAGAGAATGCGCATGCGGGCGTCAGAAGTCGCCGGGGCGATCAGAGGGACATAGGAAAGGCCACCCTTGCTGCAGAGCTTGCGGAAGGAGACGGCCTCCTCAGGCGGCAGATCCACCACGATGAAACCATTGACACCGGCGGACTTGCAGTCCTGAAGAAGTCTGTCCTCGCCATAGGCGCGGAGAGGGTTATAGTAGCCCATGAGGAGGATAGGAGCCTTCAGTCCTTGTCTGCGGGACTCCCGTACCAACTCCAGGGTGGTCTCCATGGTAACACCATTCTCGAGGGCTACAGTGTTCGCGGTCTGAATAGTCGGTCCATCGGCGATCGGGTCGGTGAAAGGCACGCCGAGCTCAATGATGTCTGTTCAACCGTGAATTAGTGGACAGTCCTATATTCCATGACAAGCGAATGGAAGAAGACTCACCGGCACCACCCTTCTCCATGGCCAGAAGAACGCTGGGAGTAGCCTCCACCGTTGGGAAACCGGCCGTGACATAGGTAACAAGCGCAGGCTATTCAAATTGTAACGTTAGCTATTGTTGTTCCTATTACAGGTCCGCACGATGCTGTCTCTTGTCGTGGTATGACCCCGCGAGACCGCAGCGAGGGGCAAAGTGTGTATGGGACAGAAAAAAGTTTGGCCGGAGCGCAACGTACCCTGTTCTGCGCCTTGCAGCGCTTGAAAGTGTTCTTGATAGCCTCCATGCTGACAGATGTTTGTTCAATTGAGTCAATTGAAGCTTCAGTCAGACCGATGAACAAACGCAGGTGGATGGGATGACGGCCAGACAGAGGTCCTCTTATTCAAGTTAATATTCATTCAACTGACTCACCGATTTCGCCTGAGGTACGTACCATTGCACCGGGACCGATGCCGCTAGCGTCGCACTCCGCAATTGGCACCCGCAGGCTCAACTTCCGGCTCATCGATCTGTCTATCCTTGCCACTTGTGACTCTGAATCTGATCATGATACCTGGTCAGTTTGTGAGCCCCTACGGCTACCGCGTCTTTGGCATAACTTGAATAGCTATCCGCTTGGCCTGAATAAACTCTGGAGTTATTCAAAGACCACGACTAGACTACTCAAAGAAACTGTGCTAGAAACAGCTCTTATCGATAAGGGATGCATTGCTGGAACCGGGTGATTTGCGACATTTCCTCAACGACGGGACAATCTCAGGGAAACAGTAGATGCATGTAACTCTAGGGCTAAATGGAGCCTCATGTAGTCTCAATATTAGTATTAGGGGACGACAAGTGTGGGAAGTCAACTTTTCTATCGTCTGTGCTCCATATCCAGGCCCCCTGATGAACACTAGGCTCATATAATAACATCATACAGCCGCATCAGCCAAGGCGTCCATAAGTCTCATCCCAAAGGCAGCATAACCCTCCTCCGCGATCTAGATCAGCCGTTCATTTTTGAGCTTCGTGCCCGAACATCCAACTATCGGCTCGAGTTCCACGACACTTCCAGTCCGGAGAACTGGCGTCTCCTCCGTCCCGATCTTGTCATTATCTGTTATGACATAAGCCAGAGGCTGAGTTTGCTGAACATGCAGAGAGTAGTAAGCGGTTCCCTTTCACTTGCTCCACCCTCATATGAGATGTGCCTGAGATGTGCCTAGCTGATATGGCCGTCGTCAGTGGATTCATGAAGTTCGCACGACCTTCCTCTCCGACCACCTTCCCATCTTAGTCTTAGGCCTGAAACGGGACCTTCGCTCAGAATCAGATCCGAACGGGATCATCTACCCACAAGAAGGCCACGATGCCGCCCAGCAGATGCGAGCCGACATGTACATGGAATGTTCGGCCGTAACAGGGGAATTGCTCCCCGAGGTGTTTGAAGATATCTGTCGGCGGGCCATGGGAACTGCTTCTTCAACGGGCGGACAGAGTGAAGGGGGCTGTAATCTCATGTGAAACCCCCGCTCCCATATGGAGCTCAGGAAGTCCCGTTCTCAGCGGCCTCGCCCTTGATCTCTTCTCCTCCGGCTGGTTCGTCGTGACCTAGAACCTCCAAGATGGAATCTAGGATGGCTTGTTGCTCGTCATCGTTAAACCGCTCCTCCATGTCCTCGATCACGGTGCTTAACACGGCAATGGACGAGGGGCGTATGTTAAGAATCATGAGTATCTCGCCCTTGGCTAGATCCTGGTTGAGATTGGCTTCGTTGAGACGTGCCATCAAACGCGCGACTACATCCGCAGTATACTGATGCGTCTTCTCCTGGTTCACTAAAGGGGACGGGGGTGTCTTCAAGTATGCAAGAACCTATATCATTTTAGAATAGAACCATGAGACAAGACAGACATAGGGCGCTATACCTCTTTCACAAGCGTCGCGAGATTCCCGGGGCCGCGGCGCCTCTTCTCCTTGAGCATTCGCTCACGATCCATGAGATGTTGGTAGACCTCATAGTTGGTCAGGACTGCGTTTTGGGACTCCAGAATCTTCATGTTGGTTCAAAGAATTGACGTAAAATCTCGTAAAATCTAGACGACTCGACGAAAAACAAATCAATACCAATCGTAAAATGTAGAGGGGTTTGACTACGGTATGTTTGACGAGCAATCGCTCAAGGTAAAGTCAATGAAGGCATCAAAACCTTTTGAGTAAAAATACCAGTCCCAGCAATTGGTTCCCCAAGCGCACCGGCAAGCGAGTTCTGGACTAATACCGATTTGGCTTAGCGTGTTTCAGTACTGGCACCCTTCCAGCCAAACGCAAGCTTCAATGCTTACTTAACTCACTTTGAGTTTGCAGCATACCTACACACAAGTTGCACCTTCTCACAAACGATACAGGTAAATTTGGTGGCGTCTTGTTCCCTCTTTTTCCTGGTGTCACTTTGCTCTTGCTGTAAGTCTATAATGGCGTTTGACGATGACGACACCCCTGCGGCAGCACCCGGCGTGGTCGCTGCCACCGGAGGAGATGCACCCGAGGAGCTGCCAACAGTGGAAGAAGCTCTCGAAGAAGAGACCCAGGACTTTCTTCAATTTGCATCCATGTTCAAGAAGAAGAACGTATCCGCGCAGACCATTCGAAAAGGAGAGAAGGACTTTGAGTCACATGGCACCAATGCCCAAGCAAACGCCCTGGAGCGAAGTCGTCAAGCGATGGAGGACGTGCTCAGTTTTACCAGAATCTATAAGCCGACGAACTGGATACGAGGGTGGTACTTCCCGGATCACTTCTCGCACTGGACGGAGGAAGAGGACGACATTATCGACGATAGGGTGCCAGGCGACGGTGCAGGGATCGAGAAGAAGCGGAAACTCAACGCGCGAGACCGGGTAGTCATCGTTGAGGGTGATCTTGGTGTCGTCAGTAAGACCCACGGCAGGGTTGTAACTGGTCAAGCAAAGGACCAGGTTGCAAAGGACAAGACATGGCTACTTCCAGAAGAGGCGCTCTTTCTGGTGGAACGAGGATCGCTGGACTTATGGTGGCCCATGCGAGGTCTCGATGTCATCTTCCCTCCGGCCAAGCAAGTACCGGAATCCCTAAACCAACCTCCAAAGCCAACCGATTCTGAGGATGATAAAGATGACGAGTATGATTTGGGCATTCCACTGAGTCTCCAAGCTGCCTACTCGCTCCTGACCGGTAACGATGGCGAGCGCGGAAAGATAACCATCCAGAAGTTCCAGGTGTATTCCAACCTCAAGCGGCTCGGCTATAAAGTTCTACGAGCATCTTCCGGCGGCACAACTCCAGATCCAGTAAAACCACAACCCACGTCTGTCTGGTCATGGCTCTTCTCCCTCGTCCCACCTAGGCAACCGCATCAGAAACCCTTTGGTCCTCTCGTCCAGCCCGGCCTCTACCGCTCCTACAAGTCCGTCTACAAACAACTCGAGCTTATCCCTCGACACAAACCAACACCTGTTTCCTCCGCTTCTTGGGAGGCACAAGATCCCTTTCAGATTCACTTCCACGTTTGGAAATCCAGCACGGCCTTTTCCAAAACGAAACCACCAGCACCCGACTTTTACCTGTCCGTCGTAGATGCACAGGACTCTAATGTACCAAGTCTCGAAGAGATTGCCGGACTGTTGGACCGATCGACGTGGTCGCCGCCAAAGCCAGAGTGGACTGGACCTGGCCGCTTGTATCCCAGGTTGAAGAATGGATACAGAAATGTCATCCTGGCGGTTGTCGATCATGGTGTGATCAATTACCTTCGTCTTGGCGAAGCAGCGTTTGGCGAGGAGGAATTATATCCGCGGTTCGACTGGAAGGGAACACCTAGGGGTGGCAAAAGAGGTGGGCGAGGTGGCAGAGGTGGACGGGGTGGAAGAGGTGGACGAGGTGGACGAGGTGGGAGGAACGATGGCAGAGGATAGGCCTACGCCCATTTCGAAACATAGAGGTCAAGCGATACCACAGGGGGGCCTCAGTTTGACGAAGACTATCACGAGGTCTGCAAATCGAACCATGACGACCCAAACATGGATCCTAAAATGCTCCGCGAGGAAACAGGGCGCCCATATCCTGTGCCTGGCTCGTCCTCCTGTTCAAGCCAAGTGCGTCTGCGTCCCTCGTCATCCTCCCAGTATTGCATGCCACCGATCCCTGCGTCGTCGTCACTATCACTGTCGGACGATCCTTCTCCACCCATGAACCTGTCCACCTCGCACTTACGGCAATACTCGTCCTTCAAGCTGGTCTCGTGTATCTGCTCTCCGTGCTGACAAGTACCGTATGTCCCGTTGAGCGTTGCTTGGTCACACCAGTCGTAGTCTTCCCTGGCACCGAGCAGACTGTTACAACGCTTACATCGCCTCTCCTGAAGCAACGCGTGACACATCTTGATTGTCGAGTAGCTTGTTATGGTCCCTGGTGCGACAAGATAGGTACAGACGGAGACACTAGAGCTGGATAGGAAGAACGCTAGATATACGGAGAAGGTCAAAGAGTGAAGAATGAACTGGTCTCGGTGATGCTCCTTGTTTGACGATAGTATATACAAGGGAGCCAACCCGCTCAGGCCATTAATGTCGAGCCGCTACTTCACCGAAAAAAGGAACAAGAATGCCAAATCCAACCCAAATAAGAAACTCCGTGATATCCCGCTGATTTGAAACTCCTTGAACCATAGGTAGGCATGTAATCTCCCTTCCTAACACACTTCAGTTTGTTGAGATAACCATCTCCTTCAAGCACCGGCTGGCGGATAGCGTGAACCCTAGCTTTCTTCTTCGGAAGTGGTATCCTGACAGCAAGAAGGGACATATCAGCCACACGAACCTGATAACGATCTCATTCAGTATTGATCAGAAGTGAAAACTTACTTGGGGAGGCTCTTTCTCTTTCTGACAGTCACTGCAAAGCTTGGATCGGTCTTTCGTTGGGTGCCACTTGCGGATCTGCCCACAGCAAGCTCCAATCTTCACACGCCGTCCATGAATCCTCCTTCGACGGACGTAAGCGCAGGCTTTGGTGATTTTGATGACGTGGAGAATGCAGCCGCATTCGCCACAGTAGTGGGCTGTCTGCTCTCGGAAGCACATGTTGGACTCCGTGGCGTTATGGTAGAGAGATGGATGTACTTTTGAATGGACTTCGTGAGGGCTTCGAGTCAAGAATGTTTGAGTGTGACTTACAGAAGGAGAGGCATTGGAAGAGAGCGAGAGGAGTTAGGGTACTGTTGCTTATATAGCTGGTATCCAGGGGTAAAGCTACTGCCTGGGTGCAGGTATGTCTCGGCGTCTTGCGAATAGGAGAGGTACGGAACTCATTGTCTGCTGAACAACAATAGACATAGTTTCTTGGTGCAGACCCACCCCCTGCATAGCTTCAGTTGATCTTATTGTGACCAATTGTGAAGGCGACTTCGTGGGGAGACAGGTGAGCCATAGGCCCGTCAGGGGTCTGTCAGCTCGCATATGTCAAGTTGACGCTTGCCCAACTCCAATCTGTACCTGGATATCAAGCACGGAACAGTACATCAGATCAAACTATGCTGATGCTGATTCTCAGCATCATCCGGAACGACAGTCCTGGCTAATGCAACGTCCAATAATACTTCCGCCTAAAGCTTAGGCAGACGCACGTAGGAAATCTACTGACACAAGAACAATAGAGGCCATTGCGGGTGACTGTATTCTTAACATGGAGTGACATACCGAAATATCTTCCATATGGTAAGGTCCTTCGTTGGAATGCAGTCAGTATATGCTTCAAATTTCTCCTCCCGGGCGTAGGAGTGCACGTTATTACCTGACTAACATGGAGTACTTTATTGTAAGCCCAACGCTTCTCAGCAGATTCATGGAAGTTTCACAAGCACTTTTACTACCCCACCAAATCACGCATCGACCTAGGTTAATGTTCTCTCCCACGGACATCGCATCGGTCTGAACCTTCTAAGGCCCAAGCTAGGACAAGACTAGGTAACCGCATATGACTGAGATAGGATTAGGTACCAGTTGTTTGGGATGCCTGCAGCTGCAGGTACTACGGGTCAACACACATCAAGGGAAGATTGAGCCAATGGCTGATGTTTGGACGCTGTGGTGGCAGGCGTTGTGAAGGAATGCAACTACGAAACCAGTCATGCATGGTCAACTACACGTCCACAGGCACCTCACTAAGAGGCATGATTGATTGCCAGTGCGTCATCCAAGACTAAAACCTAGTTCCGCCAAAGTCAAGACGCAACTGCCTACGACCCGCGTCACATGTGCATTAGGACTGAATATTTAAACCTCAAACAAAGGTCAAAAACAGTTGGACAGAATCGTGATTTGTAAAGAGAAATGCTTCTTGTAGAGTCATCCATGTTTGATCGTGACAATTCCCCGTCATTCTAGGCTGTCGGGTTTGTGGCGTCAGTCCACTCAGTCCTTGTTGGCGACGGAACTTCCGTAGCGTCTGTCCATACGGTTCTGGCCGGGGACTGCGCTCTCTCACTCCCTCCCCTAGCAACAGATGTCCAGACTGAACCTACCGGTGGAGATGTAGAAGACGGCGCTTGCGTTGGCAGACCGGAGGGAACCACGCTTGGTGTCGTGTGAAGCTCAACCTGTCCGGGGTGGACGTCTCCTTGTACAACTGTCCCAGGAGGTGGAGCTATGGATGTCACACGGAAGGACCCGGAATCCAAAGGCCTTGAAGTTTCTAGGCGGCTTGAGTGAGATAGTGCCGGTGATTGCGACCGAGATTGTGAGCGTGATAGAGACGGAAGCGACACCCGTTCCCAACTTGATGATCTTGGGGGTCTAATAGTCCGAGCTCTCACTCCGGTGAGTCTTCCTTCCTCCTTGCACACCGAGCACCTTCTGTCATTGTACACCTCTCTGTCCTCCCAATGTCCGCCACAGGAGCCAAATTTTGGCTTGGCAGAGGACTTCACCCTGTCACACCGATGGTATTCTTTACGTGTCTCAAAAACGTGTGGGCATGTTCTGCAGACACGAATGAAGATACGGACTTGACACATCTTGGCGTTTAGTAGGTAGACCAGGTGTATTATGTTGGGTTCGTCCTTGGTAGACAGTTGGTCAATGTAGTGGCGTACAAGCCTAAGTTGCCCGACCCGAATTTGAAGACATTTATCGTGGAATTCAAGGACAGAGTGAATGATAGTCGTTATTGTCCCATGAAATGCCATGGAAGGCGTCTGGATCAGGACGAGGAAAGCATGACCGCGGATGAACAGTAGGTCCAATGGTCTTGTCGCTGGTTATTCGTACTTTATGTTCCTCTAGCCATACATCAGCTCATGAAGAATTCTAATGTTCTAGCGACATTCATTAGTGTACCGCCCTATCATGCATCGTCTCCCACCGGCATTGTGCTGGCGAAGTCCAGATCAGGTTGAGCTTGACAGGCATTCATGATAAGCTTGGCGCGCTAGCCCCATTCAGTATGAGACCCCCTTTTCATCTGCATCAAGGTACCTCAGCATATGAGGAATACGGCAAACGGAACACCACCCGTTCAAGAGGAGCCTCGAATTTGCCATTGCTGAGACTGTAAGCTCAAAGGCTATGAATTGCAAAGACTACCTCGAATTCCATCTATGACACACTTTTCCAACACATGGACGAGTCAAAATCAATCATGCTTTAAGGGATGCCGCATCGAAGTCGACCGAAAAATCACCCGTTCCTTACAGGCTTGGCGGCTGAAATAGAGTTTTAGACGTAACATCTTGAAACACACGGTGTACGAAGTTGTATCTCTGGATCTAAATATACTACAGTATTACATACACTCTCCCAAGCCGTGTGATGTTTCAGACTACTTATACCTCTACTGCGACCTTGGCTAACGCCACCAGTTCGTCGAACTCGCCCGTGTTCCTCAGCATGTCCCAAAAGAGGCCCTCGTTCTTGATTAGCTCAGCCGGAGATCCCATTCTACACCACTAGATTAGTACAGGTTCCATGGCAAGGAGACCGAGAGCGTTACTTACTCGAGTATTCTGCCCTCTCCCATGACAATCACGCGGTCAAAGTCCATGATGGTCCGCAGCCGGTGGGCGATCGTGATGATGGTCGAGCCCGCAAACTCGGTGCGAATCAGGCTCTGCATCCGTGTGTCCGTCTCTTGGTCTACCGAGGATGTCGCCTCGTCCATGATGACCACCTTCGACCGGCGGCAAATGGCTCGCGCTAGGCCCAGAATCTGCCGTTGTCCGTTGCTAAAGTTCTTGCCCCCAGCCGCAACGGGCGTGTGCACCGACAGGCTCGTGATGCTACTCTTGTTCCCTGGTGCTTGCTGGTGGCTGTGGCCGCTGCCGCTCTGCATTAGGCTGCATGCCGCCAGGACCGACTGCAGCTCCGTCTCACTCAGTTTACCCTCCGGATCGAGGTTGAACTGTACGTCGCCCGAGAATAGGACTGCCTCCTGGGGTATCAGGCCAATGCTCTCGCGCAAGCGCCGGATCGGCACGTTGCCAATGTCGACGCCATCAACTAATATCTTGCCGCTCGCAACTTGCGTCGACCGAAGCAACGACAGAGCCAGAGAGCTCTTGCCGCTGCCCGTACGGCCGATGATGGCAATGCGCTCACCAGGCCGCGAGGTGAAGTCGATGTCCTGGAGCACATTGTGCCTCGACGCTGAGTAGCGAGCTGTGACGTTGTGAAACTCGACGCGGCCCGAAGTGGGCCACGACAGCGGGACATTACCGTTTTTCTTGACCAAGGCCGCCTCCAGCTCCGGGCTCTCCTCCGGCTCCAACTCTGCGTACTCGGAGATGCGCTGGAAGGAGTTGAGCTCGACCTCGAGCTCGTTCATGTTGCGTACCAACGTCAAGATCGTCTGGCTGAGCCCAATGGCGTTGGTCAAGGAGAAGCCGACCAAGCCGGCCGACCCTGACTTGTAATAGGCTATACAGCCCGCCGCGGCGGCAATAGTGGCGGCGCAGGCATCCGAGCGCACCGAAACCCACCGGTTGAGGTTGTACTGCGCCTCGCACGCGCGCATGTACATAGCGACCTTGTCGGCGAGGATGCGCTGGAACCTCGCGTCCATACCCTTGCGACCTCTAATGACGGCGAGCCCGGCTGCAGAATCGCTAAAATGTGAAAAGAGCGGCGAGAACCGCACGGCGGAGAGCCGCTTGACGGAGATTTCGGCGCGCGTATACAGCTCGCCAGTGGCGAAACCAATCATGCAGAAAATCCCCGCGGGGAGGGCAAAGATGGGCATGATGGACGCAATACTAGCCAGGCGCAGCAGAAAGCGCAGGCCGTTGTCGATGGTCATGCGCAGCCAGTCGACCAGTACCGAGTCCATGGACTGCACGTCCAGCCCGAACCGGTTGAGGATGTGCCCAACGGGCGTTCGGTCGAACCATCCAATGGGCGCATGGACCACGGCAGATACGAGACGCTGGTGCATCGTTTTGGCCGCTTGCCACCCGCCGCGCTGGAAGTTGAAGTTGTTGACCACCTGCAGCGCCACGAAGGCAAGCACCGTGCCAATGTAGACGGCAAGATATAGCCGTGCCTTTGCTGGGTCTTCGTCTCTGGCCGTGACGCTGGTCCAGGTTGACAGCCAGAAAATGATGGAGAAGTAGGCCAGCTGTACCAGGAGTGCACCAAGGACAGTGAGCACGGCCGCAGGGTAGCCGCCAAAGAGGTACATGTACTTGACAACTAATTACTGGGTTAGCATAGGGTCCATGAAGATGACATCTGTCGAGATTCACTGAGTAGGATGTATCTCTAGGAGGAGGAATGCCCGATCATGCTAACAGGAGTATAAGAAACAGATCCAGGGGCTAACTCACTCATCTTGCGTGGCACCCGACCAGAAGCACGCTGTTCATGGTGCTCAATCTCGCCGAATCCTGGAGACACCTCGGAAGTGCGAGGTAGTACTTCCAGTAGGACATCCTCCTCCGGCGGGACGCCGGTTGACGAGGAGCTTGTGCTTATCGCGACCTCGCCCTCCCCAGTCACAGTCACGGCGTCTTGGACTACCCCTAGATTCGAGCCTTCCCGCCTCTCCTTGTTCTCGCTCCTCATGAACGACACGGCCCCGTGGTCCAAAGCAATCAGTAGATCCGCATCCGCCACGGCAGCACTGAAGTGCGAGACAAGAATGACCGTCCTATCTGCCACCATGTCACTCTCGAAGCACCGCTTGTAGATACGCGATGTCGTGTGCGTGTCGAGAGCTGAGAAGATGTCGTCCAGGAGCAGCGTCGAGGCGGACGAGTACAGCGCTCTTGCGAGAGAGATGCGTTGCTTCTGGCCGCCCGATAGGGTCGACCCCCGCTCCCCGACTTGGGTGAGGTCCCCAAGCGGCAGGGCGGACAAGTCGTTGTCGAGGTCACAGGCGTGCAGGGTCGCGTTATACCGAGCCTCGTCATAGGGGCTGTAGAATAGGATGTTGTGACGGACAGTGCTGTTCTGGAGCCAGGCTGTCTGCGGCACGTATGCCACGTCCGGGGGGCAGGTGGCGCTTCCGAACTCATGAATCGTCTCACCAAGTAGGGAGAGGAGAATGGAAGACTTGCCGCTCCCCGTGGGCCCCGTGATGACGTTGAGAGCCTTTTCTTTGAACGAGATGGAAAGGTTGCGGAGACGAAACTCGGCAGTGGGCGACAGGCGAAAGGTGGCGTTTACGAAGGCAGGAGGTCCGTCGGGATGGTGGTTCTTTTCCACTGTCGCATCGAAAAATCTGTCCACGCGCCGGACAGACTCACGCCCCTGGGCCACCCATTGCGCGACCTTGGCAAGCCAGACGTACTGCGTCCGCAGGGTCTCCGTGATGGCCAGCGCCGTGAACGCCATGGGAGCACGCAGGGGCTTGTCTGTGAAGAGGACAAGCGACGAGAACATGGCGAGAAGGCTGACGAGGGAAAGCATGTCGCCCGTCATCGAGACGAGCATGGAAGTCAAATTGCGCTTCCAGATCCGCTGCTGCTCGGTAAGTCGAATGCTATTGATGGAATCTGAGACGACGGACTCCCACGCAAAGTATTTCAGTGTGCGGATGGAGTTCAAGTACTCGGAGATTCTCGACAGTCTGGCGTCGGTAGTTTCCATGACATGACTGTGAAGGCGGGAAAGCCTCTGGGAGAACAAGGCGGGAAACGGGGTCAAAGCGAGGAGCACTATAATGCCGAGAAGTGACGGCCAGCCGAGTAGCTGGTACAGAAACGTCATGGCTATGGCTGTCGACACGGCGCTCGCCGTGAATGCGTAGAACATATCGGACGCGCTGGAAATGGCGTCCGCGTCGTAGGAAACCAGGCTCTCGGTCTTGATGGATGTAGACCCGGACCCCGGCGGGCAGTCCAGAGGTGTCTCCTCCGCCATGTGAAGATCTTGCGATTCATAAAGATGGACCGTACCCGCGTGCATTTGTAGACTGTTGTCGACACGCGCCCACAGCATCCTCTGGAATACATCCTGTATGATGGTCACCTTCACTCGCACAAGCAGTCTAGTGCTCCAAAAGATAGCCCGCTGGTAGCAGATGGAGCGGGCCATCGGACCGAGAAAGAGAAGGGCAATCCACACAAGCGGGTGGACCACACTCCTATCTGAATCCGGGTTCTCCAGGTAAGCTAGGAGGTTGAACATGGCGAAGGCAGCGACGTACTCGACCGTGGCGGTCAGGACAGCCCAGAACACAATGGTTTTGATGTTTTGCCTGAAGATCGTCAAAAGAGCATGCATTGTCTTTCCCACGCGCATCCGAGCCGCGACGACTCGGGTCAGCCACAGCATCGGTGCGTCGTATGATGGCAGTGGAGGAAGGTCATCCAGGGACAAGTCGCTAGAGAAGCCTCTGAATATGAGGTAGGTAAGCCATCCATACGATATATAGCTGGAGAACCAAGAGCTTGTCTGCTCTGGTGAGAGCGGGCCGGTCCCCGAGAGATTTGCATCCTCTATAGCGTCCTCTCTCTCTGGCGGAGGATGAGGTGATATAGAGGCAATGAAAAGAATAGAGACGAGGCAGAAGAGCTTGACACTCTCGATGGTCGACGGATATTCGCGTGGGCCAATGACAGCAAGAGGTAAGAGCAACTGCACAACTTCTAGCCAGGTGATTGCGAAGGCGATGGCGTTGACATTGCGGTTGATTGCTGACCTCCATTTACCGTCTCTAGTGGCAAACCGCAGGATGTCCAGAATGAACAGGTAGCCCAAAGCCGCTGCCTCTTTCCAAACTCCCTTTCGGATGCCCAGTTCGAGAGAAAGGGACAGGGCCGCTGCAGCTGCCCCGATGTGCAGGAGGGCAAACGCATAAGGGGTCGCATTGCTCTCAGTCGCCCACTTCGGTGTCTGCCCGAGAATCTCAAGTCCGTCCCTTCGCCGCCGAGCAACATACGCTCTGAGGAGACGGGCCAAGAGGAAGGTAAGGGACAGCACTATGCATGCGAGGTGGAAATTTCCCTCTGCAACCAGTCGCGATGCATCCCTGGTGCGATCCTGCCATAACACCCTGACAACATGGTTAGCAGTGTCTGGTGCCGTTCGAACACTGTCCTAGACAACGTACCTCCTAGACGACTCTCTGTCGGTTGGCACTTGAGAAACCCCAAAGGCGTCCAGAGGGATCTGCAAAATCGACAAGTCCATGCTGAGAACGAGTGGTAGTCTTGCAAGAACTCTGGCTATGGCTGAGGATGGAGCAAACCATACAAGGTCCCCAAGTGCCCCGAAGAGGAACGGCCATTGTTCTATTATCGCACGCTTGAAATCGTGACCTTCAGAGCGAGCGTTAGTACTTTGCTGGGGTCAGCAATCCACAATCAACAGATCATCAGCTATGGGATTGCAAGGCGCTTACCATTTTAGGAAAGTTGCTCGGCAGCGCTCAAGCTCTCCGTGATTGGCTCGCTCTCTTCCCCTTTGCCTTCCTACCTATTTAGGCAAGAGCAAGTCCAAGGACCCGACTCTCGTGTTCGGTGGACATATCCGTGGATATAATCATCACACCACGAACCCCATACATGTGCGAGCCATTTCGGCTTATCGCAAGCCTCAACGAGTTCTGACCATGGGAAAGATGGCGCAGTCGGTAGCCGACCCCGGGTTTGTCATAGCGAACCCGCCAAGCAGGCGGAGCATGCCGCGTCTAGGTTTCCTGTACCTGCTAGCTCTGTTGTGCTTGGTGCCGCTGTACCGTATGTGCCCGCTGCCATCACGACTGAGCCGCTTTCTGGACGGCTGGGCCAACGAGAACCGGACCGGATCTGGTGCTGTCGACTGGTGTCCCCTGCCCGACGTCGTCGTCCCACGCAATGACGGTCTCCGACCTAGTGAGCATCTCATGGAGTCAAGGCAGCGGGATCTGCAGGTCAAACGCCTGTCCTCGGCTGTGCAAGTGCCAACAGAGAGCTACGACGATAACGGCAGCGTCGACGATGACCCGCGATGGGCCACTTTCGGCGACTTTCACAGCGTCTTGGCGGAACTGTTTCCTCTCATGTACGCATCTTCCCAGTAGCCGTCCATTCCTCCCTTGCTGATCCATTTGATATAGACACTCCAAGATGCATCTTCGAAAGGTGAACCGCTACGGTCTCTTATACACCCTGAATGGCAGTGAGCCCTCGTTGAAGCCGATTTTGTTTATGGCGCATCAAGACGTCGTCCCGGCCGATGGCTCATCCGGCTGGACTTATCCTCCCTACGCTGGTCATTGTGACGGCTCTTTTGTTTGGGGCCGCGGATCGTCCGACTGCAAGAATGTCCTGATAGGCATTCTCTCCGCCATAGAGTCGCTTCTATCCCAGTCCTTCGCACCACGTCGCACCGTTGTCCTTTCCTTCGGGTTCGACGAAGAGACAGGAGGCAAGCGAGGTGCCACAAAGCTGAGTCAGGCGCTTGTCCAGGAATGGGGCGAAGGCTCTTTCCTGTTTGCCATGGACGAAGGTGGTATGGGCGTTCAGTCACTCGGCGACGTCATGTACGCTTATCCAGGCGTGGGAGAGAAAGGATACTACGACGTCGAGTTGGAGCTCAAGGTGCGCGGCGGTCACAGCTCTCGACCGCCGCCCCACACCGGCATCGGCATCATGGCTGATGTCACGCTGGCTTTAGAGAACGCAAACTACCAGCCGCGACTGACAGAGTCTAGCCCCTTCCGGAGAGTCCTAGAATGCCGGGCAGCATACTCGCCCAAGCACGTCGACCCGTGGGTGCATGACATTCTACACTCTGGCCAAGAGGAAATCTCCCGGGAACTTGCTGAAGAGCTCGGAGAGGAGCAGTGGTTGGTGCAGACCAGCCAGGCCGTCGATGTCGTCAGCGGTGGGATCAAGGTGAACGCTCTTCCCGAGACCGTCCGCCTGATGATCAACCACCGGGTGATGATGCACGAGTCCATCGACGCCGTCGACCAGCACATATATGATGCGCTCACCCCCATCGCCAAGAAGTACAACCTTGAATTCAGGAAGGTTTCGGTTGGCGATAAGGACGAGGGCACCTCTTCCGGGGGTGTCCTCTCCGTGAAACCCCTACAGACCTTGCCACCGGCCCCCTTAACACCTACCGGCAGCAACAGCGTGTGGCAGGCCTTCAGCGGCACGCTCCGCCAAGTGTTCGAGACCACGGATGCCGGCCGTGGAAAGACCGTTGTGCCGGTGGGCAACATCATGACGGGTAATACCGACACAGTGCACTACTGGGACATCACTCGGAACATTTACCGGTACACACCAGCAAGAGACGGGACAAGACTGAATACGCATGCTATCGATGAGCGAATGGAGATGACGGCGCATTTGGAGGGTATTCGGGTTTACTACGACTTGATTCGGAACTTTGATAGCTGGGATACGGAGTGATGACTATTTCTTCGACTGCTATAACACGACTCATTTATCACCAATCCATGTATATCTAGAGACTAGGGAGGATCATTATTGTTCCATAGGAATCAAGACGGCTTTCAGCTGCCGTACACTTAGACACACCAGCACACCTCAGCATAGCACCCACGTACTTTATAAAATAGTTTATATAAGATATATATAGACATATATAAGGTAGATATTTATAGGTAGAGGTATATATAGACATTTATAAACATCTAATATATATAATATATATGTAAGGTCGGTCCCGCCGTGTGTATAAACCATTTTGCAGGATAGGTGGCACCTTAGCATACCTAGTAGCACCGTAATTAGCAGATTGCAAATCACTTTGCCTCCAACCAAGCGGGTATAGAACGGTCACCAACATAAGTAGCCTAAAACCTCCTCCACGTAGGTGTAAGTCCTAAGCTAAGCACCGGAAGCGGGTATTCTCGCTATAGCATTAGACTAAGTGGATCGTAATGACAATTTAGAGTAATACGGTACTAAGATAGGTAGGTACATCATCAGCTGTGCAATTAATCAAAGTATCTGAAATCTCACTAGTCAAAATTTTCATAAGTATAACCAATTTACAGCTTCTCAATTGATATTATCTGGTGTGATGGCCGAGTGGTTAAGGCGTGAGACTTGAACTTGCAAGTTTGCTATCTCATGGATTCGTCCGCGTAGGTTCGAACCCTGCTCACATCGTTGTTTTTTTCACTTACTTCTAAGTACACCTAGTTTTAGTGCTTAGATCTACTAGCTTCGATTATCCCTCGAGTACTCTTTCACCCATTATAATTCTAGCTAATTATAATACTGTAAGACACATCTCCGCTAAGAGGTCTTAGGTAGGTGGTGTAGATTTTAAGGTATTTACTATAGTTAAGATTTTTGGCCTGTTAGCAACGCAGCCAATTTTGGCCCTGGCAATAAATGAGTAGTATCGTTGGAAAGCCCGCGCTGAGAGTAGTAGTACGGTGCTACTCTTACTTTTGCGGCCCGGCTCCTGGTTGAGGTATTCACAAACCTTTTTCTCTAACGACGCACCTACACGCACCTGCACGCGCCATTTACCACCCCCTTTAGAAGGCCAGCAGCGCAGTCAATCCTACAGCCAGAGCAACCCCAATACTGTTGTTGAACTAGCGCGTCCCGGGCAATCGCGGCAGGTCCAGAATTGACTGCGCAGTGGCCGAGTGACTGGCCTTGCAAGATCGCCTGCGAGATAATTAACCTGCTACGGCTAGAGAGCCACCACCCAGTGACTAGTGACATGACGCAGAATGGCGAGGCATCTTGAGTCTCAGTCATTGTGATCGGTAGCTAGGCAGACAACGGCACCTGAACTCATGCTCCCGCCTCTAGTGGCATAATTTTGCACGTTCCATGCTAGTCCTCTCGACTGGCTAATTAATTACTCCAACATGGTCTCGAAACAAAAGCCATCTCGGAACCTGAGCTACTTGGGCTAGCATGAATCTTTACTGCAATCTACGTACCGACTGGGCCAGTTGCGCCCAAGTCTGAGTTTAATTACATGGGTTAGCTCGTTGACCTGAACTGGGTTCTCATCGAAAGAAGTCTTCCTCTTGGCCACTGTCACCAACACCCCTTGCACCCTCGCACACCCACGCACGGCCAGCATACTTTTAGCTCCCTCCCCTCAACAGGTTCAAACGGCAGCAGCAGAACCGGCCCGCCCACGAGTTTGGCAACTACAAAAGTCTTTGTTCCATGGAAAATTGGATGTTGTCGTTTGCGAAGCCGAAGCGGCAAGGACCAGGTATTATGTGTCTATAGACGGTTGCCACGCCGTCAGGACCGCCTAATGACTAATCATGACCTTACAGCCATGATTGTATACAGTTACTATGTGGTCTTGCTCATGGATACTTAATCTACTCATGTATAGAGCCTTTTTTTTGCCTAGGTCTCCAGGTCTACCTGCTATGTGTACTAGCTTCGTGTTCTCAGGGTGAACCTAAGACCACTGATGTGTGCAGCATACCAAACCCATCCATCGATCCTCCGTCGTGTATGTGCAATAGTTAATACACTGAATTCACATCGTCTGACTTAAATAATGAATAATCCTGTCGTCTGCCTCATGACATCCAGAAAATCTACCCTCCCACCCTCCTGGCTCTGCCTTTTGATGACATGCTCAAGGAGCAACCGTGTCTTGCCAAAATTGGCGCCCCATTGCTCCGCGTCGGCGAACTGCTTGATGGCCCACTCCTGATGCACCAAGTCTGTCGTCTCGATGCCAACACGGAACATGATGCTAGGCCAGATGTTCTGAGGCGACGGAGGCCGCAGCTTGCAAACCCAGGAAGAGATCCGAACAATGCGAGCCGATGCCGCCTCAGCCGAGAGGAGCTTTCCGGGTGGTCCCAAGACCGAGGTGGTCGCAGGAACCATGCGGTGAAAGCTGATGATGAGACTGTAGCAGGCGGCCAACAGCAGAAGATAGTTGAAGCAGGCCGTCGTGATCTTGGTAGGGCTGGACCGCGACGAACCGAGCATCCACGAGAGGATCGGTGCCACAGTAGCATTGCTCTCCAGTCGTTCCTGGATCAACATGAGGTTGGACTGGGCCGCAGCCCAGAGGGCGGCTGGGGGTGTGACCGGCCGTCGTTTCAGCTGCACGATCTTACCTTCCACAGTGTCAAGCTCTAGGGTGAGGCGCAAGAAGGGTAACAACTCGCTGGAACGGGACTCCAAGGGGGTGTCCAGAAAGGCAGCTTCGAGGAAGTCATACTCGGCGCAATAAAGCTCCAGGCTCTGCAGGAGCCTTCCCGCTTTGCCTACCCATGACGCTCGTGCGTCGTATGTGCCCAACCAGATCAGCACCCGCACACCAATCAAACCCAGTGGGACCGCCTGTCCGCCAGCCTTCTGGTGGAGGCGGTGTGCATCGACCAGGTCAGCGGTAAACTGGAGATGCTGACAGAAGGTATCAATGCCTTGAGCTGCTAGCAGCTCAAACTGGAGAGCAAACCAAATGGTAACGAGCGAGAGCTCGAAGTGATGGGCGACGTCTTGGTCCCGATGAACCAAGGATATGGCATGAAGATAACGTTGCTCGGCCTTTTGGACTAGGCCGGCGTCACGCCTTGCGTGGCCGAGATGCAGCCCAGTCCAGGACATGATCGCCTCAAAAAGCGGCTTGTAGAAAAGGGCCATGTTGCTGAATATCTGTGCGTAAATGTTCTCGTTCCCAGGTCCACGGACTTTAGTGTATTGTGTCATGACGTTGAGATAGTGCTGGATGAGGCCGTGATCGTCAGCTCCGATGACGACAGCACTCTGCTCGGCAGTGCTACAACCTGTGGGCTCAGGTAGGTATGGCGGCGTCGGCACAGAGTCCGAGAAGGCCGGCTCTGCCACGGGCGTTTGTGAGAATGTTTCTAACCATTCTTCTCCCGGTACGTCAAAGTTCATGTTAAGGTCGAAGAAAAGGGGCAGGATCCCTGTGTACGCATGAGCGACTTCGCCCATCATCTGCGGTGCAAGGTGCATTGAGCCGCCAATGTGCCCTGCCTGCTCGTCCGGTACAGCGATAGTGATGGTCGAGGGCGAGGGGCTTTCGCCCGGATTGAGAGTTGGGTTAACATCCGGAGGCAGAGCATAGGTTTCTGGTCGTCCCTGAGATTGCTGTGCAGTCTCGGCCAAGGCATTGCTTTCGGGTACTTCTCCAGCCATGTCTTGTTCCAAGCTTGGTGCACATGGTCGCTGGGCGGGCGGTGTACTTGAGACCTTTTCCGAGGCAGGCACCGAAGTACGGCTGGATGAGCGCAGGCCATGGCAGGATGAGGTCGCGAAGCGTACGCGGTATCGCGATGCACTCGGCGAGGCGCCTTCGCTTGGAGCGGCGCCAGGCTGATACGAACAGGTAAGCTCCAGCCGCAGGCACGCGAAGCAGCTTGGTTTCTTCTCATCGCACCGAACCTTGCGGCGGCGGCATGGCTGGCAGCCTAGCCTGAGTTAGAAGAGTGGTATGTCATCCGAGAAGGCAGTTCATATCAAGGAGGCAAGCTACCTGCTTTGGATCTTGTGATGCGTGTCTTGCCCATACTTTGCAGCTTTAACCCGTCGTAGCGAGCTGTCATCTATCGCGCAGTCTCGCGCGTAAAGTGTAATTGAGGTTGGAACCCAAAAGGAGCAGGTTGCTCGCAAAGGCAACTGGCAGAGAGGCAAGGGAGATAAGCGGCACCAGTTATCACCTAGCAGAATTGATACTAACCCGAATAAGAATCTGGCTCGGACCGGTAGCCGGGGCATCACGTCACGCGATCGCTTAGATAACACTTAACCTCGAGACTATACTAAATCCCCGACGCTAAAAGCCACCAGGTGAGCACTGTAGGCTAGCGCTTTGATAAGGAGATGAGGAGGAGAGTTCTTACTCACCTATAAACGGCGGCAGACCTCGCCGCTTTGAGGACAAATAAATTGACCTCGATGATGAAACTCAACCACAGCACGAGTACGTAACACCCTCGATTTGGTTGTCGTCGCTGCTGCCGGTCTCTCGCCATGTCGGTCCAGTCCAACGCGGAGAAGAGGTCCTTGGAGAAGGAAGCAGGCGGGCCCGACATCGACCCGGTCTCTGAGGGTACATCGGTGACCCTGAACGACGTCGACAAGGCCTATCAATTCGCGAAGGAGCACCATGCAGACCCTCTTACCGAGGCCGATAATAGGCGCATCTTGAACAAGATTGATCGCCACCTTTTACCGCTGGTAAGGGCGCCCCTATTCATGTTGGTGACCATACCTTGGTGCGTGTTCGAGCCGCGCCTGCCTGCTCGATGGCAGCAAGCGTACGCCGTGATACACAGAGGGCATTACCCAGCAGGGGATACAGGCACTAGAATGGAACATCAGAAAGAAATTGTATGCTGACCATGAGGTGGCCAGATGATCATCACTTATACCCTCAATTTCAGTAAGAATCACTTTTGCTAGTCTGGTCACCTTCGAGGGGACGACGCTCACCTATCATGCAGTGGACAAGAATGCTCTGTCTTACTCGGCCAATTTCGGTCTTATCACGGACAACGTGAGTTAGACTCCCCAGGACAGCTATTCGTTGTCATGCCCCCCGCCTGCTGACCTGTTCCTTCACAGCACCTCGTCGGCAACCAGTACAGCTGGGCCTCCGGCTCCGTGTTCTATCTCGCCTACATGGTCTCTCAACCCTTCGTCGCGCGGCTGATTGTCCGTTTCCCCATCGGCCGCTTCGTTTCCATCGCCACGATCCTGTGGGGCGCCGTGTTGATGTGCATTGCCGGCTCCCGGAGCTTCGCCGGACTGATGAGCGTGCGTGCCGTTCTCGGCTGCCTCGAGTCTTGCATCAACCCAGCATTCATCGTCATCTCGTCCCAGTGGTGGACACGTGAGGAGCAGCCCCTACGAATCACATACTGGTACCTCGGCAACTCGATCGGCCAGGTCTGCGGAGGTCTGCTGGGCTATGGCATCGCGCACATCAACTCATCTACCGTGCCCAACTGGTCCTGGTTCTTCATCATTTTCGGTGCCATCACCATGTTCTACGGTGGCTTCCTCTTCTACTACCTGCCAGACTCGCCCATGAACGCCCGATGGCTATCCGATGCCGACCGCGCCAAGGCCATTGAACGCGTGCGCAGCAACCGTACAGGTATTGAGAATCATGTGTGGAAGTGGTCTCAGTTCAAGGAGACCCTCCTCGACGTCCAATGCTGGATCCTGGTCGCCACTTTCTTCCTCGACGACATCCCTGCCGGCGGTGTCGGCTCGTTTGGTAGCATCGTTGTCAAGGGCTTCGGCTACAGTACACTCTACTCGACCCTGCTGCTGGTCCCCCTGGGTGTGATTCAGGCCGTTTGTCTTCTCTTTGGAGGATTCATGACACGCAGATTCCCCAACATACGGACTTGGCTCATTGCAGGTATGTGGCTCGTTCAGCCCCTTTCTCTACATGCCACCCTCACGCTCACGGCACTTGCTAACTGACCCTTTGCCGAAAAGGATGCCAAATCCCTGCTCTCATTGGTGCCGTCCTTCTCTACACCTTGCCTCGGTCCAACAAGCGTGGTCTCCTCGGGTCATACTATATCGTCCAGACGCATGGTATCGTCGGTACCCTGACCATGTCTCTCGTCGCTAGCAACTTTGCGGGCTACACGAAGAAGACTACAGCATCTGCCATGATGTACATTGCTTTCTGTGTTGGTTTGTCAACCCCCTTCTTCCCAAACACGTGGAAGCTAAAGAAGAGAGAATTAACCTGTTCCTCTCATCATGTATAGGACAAGTTGCCGCACCACAGTTGTTTCTCACCAAGGAAGCGCCCGTCTACGAAACCGCCTTCCGCGCCGCGTTCATCTGTTTTGCGCTCTGCATCGTCCTTACCCTTTTCCTTCGCTTCTACCTCATTTGGGAGAACAAGCGGCGTGACCGTCTTGCCGCAGAGGCCGGAGGCGAGGTTGGCACTCACGAAGGAGACGAGTTCCTTGACATGACAGACAAGCAGCAGAAAGCCGTCTTCCGGTACGTCCTGTAAGGCTTGGGCGCCGGTTATTGTGCCTGCTGGCTCTCGATGAGCAAGGGTCGGCCGTCTACCAACGGAGTGTAGCTCGAATACAACAGTGGGATGTTTGTGAATCTTAGCATTTGAGTTTTGGATGCGAGCGTCGACAAGGTCGTGTGCAGGTGTCACATAGTATAGGGTTTAATAGCTGTTCGGAAGACAATGCCGTTCTTTTGGCCAATTGGCCAATTCTTCCCACCAGTCTCTATTTACTCCTCTACTCATTGACTTCACATAGAGCGGAGGTCGTCGCGTTTTGCGGGTGTTGCTTGAGCCAACTCTATACCCTACTAGTAATTATTCTAGCGTGCGGGAAGTGAGTCCCGTCTTTGCGGTTTGTGTCATGCTATGCCTACCGTTGTCTGCTCGCTTGCCCTTGGTGAACGGGCTTTGATGGTTGCGCAATGAGGACTGGGTCTTGTAGCTGCAGTAGCGTCTGGGCAAAGTCTCTTGAATCTGCCGAGGCAGAACCTGGGGTAACCCTCAAGACCCCTTATTTGGGTCACAGGTCAAGCTCCGACACGCCCCACACCACCAAGCGATCCAGACAGTTGGGATTTGTCCTATCTCTCCGCCGGGCCCACTGTCCATGTGTCGATCTCGCTTGAAGAACTTCCTAATCAGGTAATTCTCTAAGCGACCATCGGCATAACCATGACCACTCGCTAGAATTGTGCCTAGCAACTGAAGCATAGCAGATGTAGGCCGTGGTAAATCCGACTGTGGGGAGAGACCACTGGAGTCCAGTAGGCTGGCACTTGCAGCCACGGATGGCCGGCGCCATATCACTAATAATAGAGTAACAGAAGCCGGACGGAGTATCACGACTCTCGTGATGATACTTACACAATACCGCAAGGTTACAGCATGAAAGGGTTTAGCTTCCATCAGAAGCATGCCCCTTGGGCTGAGGAGAAGAGTCGCAGAGCCATCATCATGGACTCTAGGCTATCTATGGTCTTTAGCCTTGTCGTCGGTGTTGTCATAACCCTCTTTTTATCCAACCAGCATCATACAAGATCCGGCGCCGATAGCATCACTACGCAGCGAATATCCCAGGCAGATCTCAATTACGGTCTCACCCAGTGCCGTCTTCACCAACAGCGACCCGTTGTAGACCATGGACTCGCTGCCACTCGCCTCGCCAACAGGTCCGGTGCAGGCGTGCGGACTGTCTTCACCAATGCCACCCTTATCAACGGTGACGGCAACGTCAGCCGCGAGTGTACCATCGAGATGCAGGACGGCATCTTCACCCGTGTCTCTACAGATCTGGCTTCCCTCTCCATGCCTTCGGCTAATCAAGTCATCCCCATCGACCTACGAGGCCGCTTTGTGACGCCCGGCCTGATCGACATGCATAGTCATGCGGGCGTCCGTCCAACCCCCCAGCTTTGGGCTACCGAGGACGTGACTGAAGTCTCGTCGCCCGTGACTCCATGGGGTCGGGCCATCGACGCTATCAAGCCCTTCGACCAGGCCATTGCCGTCATAGGCAGTGGCGGTGTCACCACTTCTCTCGTGCTGACCGGCGCCAAAAACCTCATCTCCGGCGAGGGTCTCGTCATCAAGATGCGGAGAGCCGACTCTGTGCGCGACATCGCCGTGAACATGACCGAGGCGAGTGTCAAGCCCCAACGGTACCTCAAGATGGCCACCGGCGAGAACCAGAAACGGCAGTTCCAGAATGCAGTCGGCGGGCCGACCACGCGCATTGGTGAATCGTTCTGGTTCCGCAAGGCGTACGACAACGCCCGCCGGGTCAAGACGGAGCAAGACCGGTGGTGTGAGGCCGCGACCACGGGCAGGTTGATCACGCACGAGTACCCACGGTCGCTGGAGTGGCAGACCCTCGTGGACGTGCTCCGTGGCGACGTGAGAGTCAATGTCCACGGCTACGAGAGCGAGGACATCCTGGCCGTTCTCGACCATGCGGACGAGTTTGGCTTCAATATTACGGCGCTCCACCACGCGCTGCACTCGGACCAGGTTGCACAGGAGGTCAAGCGGAAGGGTATCGCCATTGCCGGCTTTTCGGATTCGTGGGGCGATAAGATGGAGCTTTACAACGTCAGCTCGTACTTCCCCAAGCGTCTGGCGGAGCAGGGGATTCCTTTCATACTGACCAGGGATCACCCTGCCACACACGGGCAATGGTTGGCATACGAGGCACAGATCGCTCATCACTTCGGTCTAGACGAGAAGCTTGCCTTTCGGTCCATTCTTGCCGAGCCAGCTCGCCTTCTAGGACTTGACAACAGGTACGAGTCGCGGCACAACATGCATTATTACCACAGACTAATTATCCACAACTACACATCACCACATGAGCCAACTATTGCTCTTCTCAAAAGATTTATCATACTAACTGGTGCTCCAGGATTGGTTTTGTCAGGCTCGGGTATGATGCTGATCTAGTCGTGTGGGATCGTCACCCTCTTCGCGTGGGTGCTACGCCGCTAGAAGTATACATTGACGGCTCCAGCACGGTCCGCGCCTCAGAGAGCCTATGGAAGTCCTCTGAAGTAGAAACCCGCCTCGCGGACGGTCCCCCCTCGCGCCCCAGTAACGAGGTCAAGACAGCTTGTCAATCGGGCCTGTCCGATCTCGTGGTCCACGGTATCAGGAAGAGCTTTGTCGGAGACGACGGAACTAGAGGCGAGGAAGTTAGCGGTGGAAACCTAACGGCCGTCATCCGTGATGGCAAGGTGATCTGCATTGGCGGAAGGAGGTGTGAAGAGGCGATCAACAAGGCTCTCGACGAAGGCGTCGGTTCCCTTGTTTTGGTAGACGGGCATATTATTCCCGTAAGTGACCGTTCCTCCCAACGATTTACCATGTATGACTCTTATAAAGATCGCAATGCAGGGCATGACTGTCGTGACTCGGCAGCACGGCCTAGTAGAGATGCGACAAGAACCCTCCACCACCGACGGTGCATCATCGGGAGAACAATTTGAGAAGCCCCTGTCGAGCAGGTTCGGCATCAAGTTTGACGGCATCCACCTGGAAAGAACTCACCGAAGTGGTGTCACGCGGCTCGTCACGCCACCGATCACTACCGGACTCTTCCACGGCCTGAGCACCCTCTTTCGAACGGGCGCCAAAAGCGGTAAAATTTCCCATCCCGTGTAGGCTGTTGATGCGAGATGCCAAGTCGATGCTAATGTCTCGTTAGTGTTGGATCCAGGGGCAATAGTCCAGGACGAGGTTGCCCTCCATTTCACCATTGGTCACGACGGGAAGAGTGAGTCTCCCTCGGGCATGATGGCCCCTGGCCTTGCTTGGCGATTATGATTGTTGACAAGACTGTATCACAGATTTACGGACGCCGTCCATCACATCCCAAATCAGCACCTTGTACGACCTCCTCACGAGTAGCAAAGACATACACCCAGTTTACGAGCGCGCAGCAAAGGGTGAGATCCCGATAGTTGTGCATGCAAACAACAAAGACATCATTGCGCACATGATCGCACTCAAGCTCGAGACGAACGCTCACATCGTCATCATGGGCGGCCAGGAGGCGCACCTCGTTGCCTCCGAGCTCGCCGCGTCCGACATTCCGGTGATAACGGCGCCGTTCTGGGGCTGTGAGCCTCTCTTCTTTGACTCCCGTCACTGTCTTCCTGGTCCACCTCTCGTGGATCGGCTGGGTCCGCAGGTGCTGCTCGATGCTGGAGTCAAGGTCGCCATCTCGAACTGGGACGACACGAACAACCATGTGCGTAGCAGCCCGTGGGAAGCGGGCTGGCTGGCTGGGCCGGGCAACCGAAGCCTGGCACTAGACCTGGTATCGAAGAACCTGGAGGAGATTCTACGACTTCCGCGCACCAGAGACGTGGTGTTCTACGAGGGAGATCCCTTTGAGTTTGGTGCACGTGTTGCCGTCATGTTTGAAGAAGGCAAGGTGCAGAGCTGTTACCCTGACGTGGACGAGGAGCAGGATGTCTGAAGGAGTTATTCGCTCCGTGAGTGTATCTTCTTGTAACTTGTACAATAGTTCTGGCAGCAACTCGAGCTTTATTAAACCACGACGAAGCTTGCGGGCAGATAAGTCGTGAGGAGACATCGGCTAGAATGATCAGGACATCATTAATTGGCACATCCTTTCCGTGGATCATAAGAGGAGTCACTTAGGTTTTCCGACGACTTGGTTGATGATGCCAGAAAGGGAAGAGAATATGGGCGGATGAACAGAACGGGGATACATTCATTAGACATATAGTTACATGCTAAGCCACGTTCTTGTGACTCCACAAAGGTTAATTACTCATGATTTACTAGTACATGGTAGTATGCTTGTGACTCTAACCTAGGAGCTTGGTGAGACGGAAAGTTTTCATTGTTCCCACATATCAACTCTATGATTCCTCCGTCAAGGTGGTGTGAGTCTATGAGGATCTCACCTCCTGAGTCTCCCGAGGAACTTAGTTGTATAATCCATAGTTGCTGTCCGTCTCCAATTTCTCCATGTCGTGAACATTGCCGCCCTCAACACCAAGCTGCCTCGCCTCTGCCGTAGTATCCATTCTGGTCACCAGGCGAGTCACGTTGTCCCGTCCAGTCTCTCCTACTGGCCTCATCTCACATCCAGTTCGTCTCATGCACTTGGCACAGAGGCCCGAGTCGATATCGTGAGTCTTCTTTGCACCCCAAGTCTTGCATGTATGACGCTTCTTGATGGCCTCATCACAAATCTTCTCCTTTTCTGGAAAGATTCGGTACTTCTTACCACACTCGACACACTTGTAGGACAGAGTGTACTTGTGACACATCTCGCCGCTGGATAATCGTTTCGTGTCGCTTGGTAGTGAGAATGATCAGATGCTCGATGGAGTAAAAGGTTTGAGGAGGTGATGGATATGGTAATTGAAATTGAAAGCAAAGGTGATAAAATGCAGAAATGGTGATAAGTATGAGATTTATAGCTTAGACGGCTTGAGACTACTTTGAAAACATAAGCGATATTTCTTGTGAAGCATAGTAGCTGTGCTTTCAAGTAAAAACCCGTCTTTTGATTCAGCTGTACCATCAAGTGAAGCATGATGCGACCTGGGATGAAGTGCGGGAAAGATGCCGGAGATGGACGATTTCGAGTGAAGAGTACGAGTTGCGCGACTCAACTCTATTCTCTTCACTTCGGTCCTCTGGCTCGGCAACCTATTCGTTCACAATTGAACTTTAGGAATGTCTGTCCACCAGCTCCATTCCCTCGGGTGTTAATCCTTGCTTCTCCATCTTGATAAGGCAACGTTTTGTGGCTAGTGAGCAACTCTTGGTACGAACTTGTTAGGGAAAGCAGCCCGGCCGTGCGTGTGCGTTGATCCACGCATGACGGCAGTTAGGGGACACATTGCCATGTTCAGTCTGTTCCTGAACGGACGCGGCCCAGACCAGCAAGCTCTGGTTGTCGGGGTAGTTGCCCAACATCAAGATAGCAGGTCTTCTCTCTTATCAGTCGGTGCTTACCCTCGGATGCTTTATTCAACTTTTTGAAGCACTGTCTCCATCCATATACTGGTCAACTCATATGATCGAGTGTAAGCCACACTCTCCACGTTACTCCTGACCTCTTCCTCCGTCTGCTCCCGAAAGTAGGCGTAGTAGACTAGAAACTCTTCAACGCTACCGTAAATATCGCTACACCAGTTCCCGTCATTAAGGCCGTACCTCCAGTTCTACTGCTAATTATCCTCGTTGCGGTATTATAGGGTATAACAACCCCTAAGAAAGGGGGCATAGCTAATCATATATACTATAGCTATCTCCTAGTCCTTTGCCTAATCTATTAGTTCGATCTAGGCGTTCTCGTCCAACTCCTCGTTTCCGTCGTCGTAGGGGACGACGCCGATGCTTTCCGCCGGTCCGGCTATTCTAAGGGACGATATAAACTCGATTTGTTGAGAAAGGTGGTGGACGCCCTATCCTAGACTAATAATGTTATCAATAAGCGTATAGAGGTACGCTATAGCGGCCGGAGGGAATTCTACTATTACCCCGACGTCTAATTCGGCGATACGTACTCGGATAACGGCAAAGTAAGCCTCCCTTCCTTCTAGATCGATCTTAGTATAAACGACTCCGTCTAGACTAGCTCTTCTAACCACCTCGTCGCGTACTATATCGTCGCTAAGGAGATCTCGTAGAGACTTGACTAATAGGGAGATAGAGATCCTAAGTTCATCATCGAATGTCTATAGGCGTAGGCTCTCCACCAAGCTTTCTGAACAGTTCGGCGGAGGAGGCAGCGCTTCCACGGCTTCCACCAGGATATGTAGCAGTGATACGTTGTGCTGCGTTACTGTTTCGCGGTAACGGCGCAGTGCGTCTTCAATCTTGGCGCGTCGCTCATGTCCATGATTGGCAAGGTGCGTGTCGTGGTTTGGGCTGCGATTACCAGGAGTCAAAACGTCAGGGTGGGGCCGCAAGAGGAGACCCGCTCAAGTCACGCTGATTCGTGGGAGGGAGGCTTGGCAGACCCTTATTTGGACCTGTGTGTGATCTCCGCGAGAGACAGCTTCTCATTGGATTGTGAAGCATTTTGCAATGTGCATGTTGATATCACAGGATGACTTTTGGGAGCCAATTGGTCCCTGCCAGACATAGTACCCCGAGGGAAAGATGACTGTTACTTCTGCGCAAGCAAATGACCTAGGTATAGTCGAATGCTCCGCGTGTAACAAAGCACCTGGGTACTAGGTCGTTCACTTCGTGCCGAGCGCTGCAGCGCGCGCCACAGCATGGTAGGGACTCCCACAAGTCTCGGCTGTCAAACATGCCGAACCCGGAAAAAGAAGGTGAGGAACTTACGACTCCTGTAATCCAAGTTACTTCACGCTCAGCAGTAGCTAACCGCAATTAGTGCACCGGAGAACGTCCGGCATGCTCGCAGTGTCTCAAGGCAGGCTGGCGATGCCCCGGCTACGTCAAACGATGGAGATTCGTTGACGAAAGTGGCCGAATTCCCGGCCAGTATAGAGGCCGCAGGCCACAGATCACCGTGGCATCCTCTGATGGTGGCGAGTTTGAGGTATACGAAGCTAAGTGCACGGTACAAGCGAGCTTCCATGTGGGCATCATACTCCGGTCTCTGAGCTCTGAAGCAGAGAAGAACTCGTTGGTGCTGGCCTCCATTCTCGATAATGGTAGAGCGCAAGCCTTGCTGCCGCTGCATGCGCTTGGGAGCTTCTTCCCCTTGATCCCGGCTCGCTTGGGCAGAAACAGTGCCCTGGACACAGCCATCGCCTGCCTCTGCAGCATATACCATCGTTTTCTCAGCGGTGAGTCGGCGTTGACCTCCGAAGTCGTCATCGGCAACTACGTTAAGAGTCTAGCCGCACTTCAAGACTACGTCAGTGACCCTGGGCTCCGGTATCAGTCCGAAACGCTTTGTGCTTCTATATTGGTTCAGCTGTGTGAGCTTATGACGTCCAAGAACACTGGTCGATGGAACAACCTGCTGAAAGGTTCTGGGCTTCTGTTCAAGGAATCTGACCCTGAGAGATTCACGTCAGGCTTCGACAGGACCTTGCTAGAGTCTCAACGAGCCATGTTCGTAAGTCAGCCGCAGGTACCTGTGACAAGTTTATGCTGACTGCCCCGGAACAGATAGTACAAGACATGCACGCCCGAGAAGACTGCTTCTTGGCGGAACCAAAGTGGCGCAACGTGCTGAGTTCCAGCTATGGTCCGCGCCTCTCAGGACACAAACCAGGAGCTATCGAACTGAGAAACTCCCTTTGCGACGTTCTGGTCGATTTTCCTGGCATGGTTCAAGAAGAGGCAGAGCTGTTGGCAACTTCTACCACCCACTGGAAAGTTTCGCACGATCTGCCTCGACTGGAACGCGCCACTCAACGGGCGTTGCGCTTGCAAAACTGTATGAACTCCTGGTATGGCGACTTTGCGCAGGCTGTCCCCTATAGCGCTCAGCAAGACCCTGCTTCCATCGACGGCACGCTTGAGTCTGATATGGACTGGTCAGGCGACCACGACCGCCCAAACCCTCTCTATGATATATTGGATTGTGTCGCCACAACCGTATTAGCTAGACTGGATCAGATGCTCCTACATTTGAGCAGTCTTCAACCCGGGGTTTCGCCTGATGGCTGCCTAGACGATTTCTTCTTGACTGGAGTTGAGGCACGTCGTCAAAAGGCACGAGCGACATTCGAGGTCGTCAGGTCGAAGAGTTCAGTATCGGCAAAACCTCTTAAGTTTGGGCTCCTTCAAATTGGATTGGAAGAATGGCATGTCTAACGCGGTCAACGAAAATTCTTTCATCAAAGCACACTCGGTCTACGGTAGGGCCATTGCGTGATTCTCATGAGGGCCTCTTGGGCAGTGCAGAAACATACTGTTGCACAAGAAGCAAAGATACGTGTCAGTCTAAAACCGTTGCCGACATGCATGAACCGTAGACTGGGTCTGGCCGCTTTAATTAATTGATGCGAGAATGCGAGGCGCTACTGTGCGCTAGTCCATCGGCAGCCAGCCAATCAAGAGTTGTCAAGCGCAAGATAGGACCTCCAAACGATGCTGAGATACCAAAACCACGGCCTGGACGGCACAGATGCGACGGCCATCGCGACCGGTCAAGGGCTATAAGAGTCTTGATGCTCGCCATACAATTTGGAGATTGGGTCGGACCTGATCTCAAACTTTGATCATCGCGCATAAACAAGCACAAGCACACCCCGACCTCAACGAGTCAAGTCATCTCACTTACACGCCATGACGCTTTCTGATGACGAGAAGAATCCTCACCGCAAGGTCGGCATCATAATAGGCAGTCAACGCCAACCTCGGGTCGGACCACAGATTACCGACTTTGTCCTGGACGCCATCAAGACCCATCTCACACAGTCCAAGCTCGCCGCCGGCGCACCAGAGATTGCTTTCGAGCTGATCGACGTAGCGGCTTTGAACCTTCCCCTGTTTGACGAGCCGGTTATTCCATCCCAGGTCAAGGACGCAAAGGACTATGCCCACGACCACACCCGTGCGTGGTCAGCGACCGTCAGTGCTTGCGACGCCTTCGTATTCGTCACGCCGCAGTACAACTGGGGCATTCCGGCCGGCTTGAAGAACGCCATCGACTATCTCTTCCACGAGTGGAGGGGGAAGCCGGCCATGATTGTGTCGTATGGCGGGCACGGCGGAGATAAGTGCGCCGCGGCCTTGAAGATTGTGCTGGAAGGGGGTCTAGGGATGAAAGTCGTCGCTACGACGGTCAACCTGTCTTTCCCGAACAGGGAGCTGCTCGTGAAAGCGACTCGTGGTGAGGATCTTGGTCTTGATGGTGTCAATTCCCAGGACACTTGGGTCAAGGAGAGAGGGGAGATCAGCAAGGTCTGGGATGAGATGGTTCAGTCTTTGGATTGAAGGTGCGTTCTGTTATTTGCTACCCTAGCCAGTTGAGTAATTATGAATGTGTGACCCATCCCGTACAACTAGACAAGAACATACTCCTGGTCTTCAGCCTCCAACACGTCAACGAACACAAAGTCACCGTCATCGCTACCCTTGACTCTGATTTCGCCTTGCTTCTGGCTAGTTCCAATGGCCTGGACCGAAATCATCTCCGCCATCACCGAGCAGCCAGCCTTGGCCGACGGAGGCGACTCATACCGACTAGCCACCTGTCGACGGGCCTTCTTCAGCTGAGTGGGGTGCCCCTTGTAGCACGCCTCACAGCACTTCCAGTCCACGACTATGGCCACCGGAGTCTCCTCGTCGCAGCGTACCACCGACTTCGTCGTTCTTAGGTCTAGGCTGCACCGGTTGCACCGGTACACATGGGTGCCATGTGTGCACATGGTCGTTGAAAGTGCTGGTATGGTGCCTGCACAACGTATTAGCCAAGCGCGTGTCTGGACGGGGTATAGGAATAAATATGCTCAAGTTAAAGCAGTCTTTACCTTGGGATGACTGAGTGACAAGTCAAGAAGGGTAGTAGAACACAGGTCTGTATCGAATCATGGCAAGGGGCAACTGCGATGCCTACCGAGGTTCAGCTATAGTTTATCAAGCGGCGGGCATGAAGGTGTGGCTTTAAGGAGAGCAGGTGTTTTGTCTGACGATTTAGGCGGGTGCGGGCTTAAGTAGTAAGGGGCTATATAGTGAATCGAGTCCTAGCAGACTAATGACGCGATGGGCCAGACACAGACAGAAAGTGAAGCTATATCATATTTTGATCAGCCTCCAAGGGATTCACATTGTGATTCACCGAAATAAATCTCCCTGACCCTGTGTACACAGTCCACGGTGGGCATATGGTCAGTACAGCACCGATCTAGCTTGCAGGGTCTGAGGAGTCACGAACCACTAGCAATTTATGAGCATTTGAACTTGCCTCCTCCAGCTCCCAGTCAGCACCTCCAGAACACATCTCGTAATTACTGTTATCTAAGGCTTTATGACTTCACAAACTGCTGGCAAACCAGTGCACCACTTATCCTGTATCTGACCCATGGTTTGGGCCTGGCTTTGTCGAACATTGTAAAGGTCAAGCAGATTAGAACAAAGTTTCGTGTTTTCCCTGCAAACTTGAGTTTTGTGGTTGACTGACAGTGCCTTTGCTTGATGACTGGCAGGAGCAAAAGGGGGAGAGTGATACTCAGGTTCCGACTCTGATCGAACATCTTTAGAACCAACAAGCAAAATTGACCTTGACGTTTGCAGAGCGGATGTATTGTACTGAGACATTGCTAATCTGTCTTACCGACGTGGAAAAGTGCAAACCCAAAATGCAAACCTATAAGGGCTGTCTTGGATGAATGCAGGGAAGTAAGTACCTGGAGGCCCTCAAGCTTCTGCAGCCTGCAGCCTACAGCCGTTGATTAGTTCCTTTCAATAGGTCTACGTATAGCCAGCGCTGTACCATATATTCGACAGTTAGTGTCATGTCATGTTACCACTTTTCCACCTCCAGACAGCAGACTAGCGTTGCTGGTCCATCAACGTCCCGTTGGTGACGACAGGAGGGTGAAATACACAGATACACAAGTCGTCCTGATATCGTTGAGCATTGTAAGTCGTCTCAAAGACGCGTGGCTCGGTTTCTCCCTCTTGGGGGCATTGGACCTGGCAGAACACTTCCATACTTACCACATTCAGGTCCTATGTTGGTCTGCTTCGATAGGGCTGGTCTTGTCCAAGCATCATAGGTGTACATTCGAGAAGCTGCAACTTGACAAAGGTTAGCTCACAGATTCACGTCATTCAATCTTGCCTGCGGCAGTTGTGTGAGACTTCAAGCTGTCCGCGGGCCAGACCATGGCAGCTTGAGACTCTCTAACCGTGATTGAGGCTGTCTATTGGTTCAGGAATGAATCTCAAGCGTTTTCGCGTAAACGACGTTGCCTCACTGACGTTACGCTCCTGTCGTATGTCCAATTCATGACTAACTGAGGCATGAAAGCAACTGAGTCTCGAAGATGTAGTGAATAGCAGGACCTATTATTCAGTCATTTCCAGTGGTTCACGGATTCTCAAGACATGACCGGTTGCCCAGTATTGGTATGGAGTAAGATATGGGTTGGTTGTGTTGTGAGTATGACAGCTTAGGTGTCCCTTCGGCGGGAGGGAGACTGGCTACTCCGTCAATGAACATGACACATGTAAAACGGTCATTGCCCTTCGAACTTGCATCAAGTGATGCTTTGCTGTAAGCTGCATCACGAACATGAACAACATCAACAGGAAACTTGGGAAGAGAATGGCTTGGCATGCTGTGAAACTGAACATAAAATGATGGCCGTCCAAAAGATCAACCCATATTCTGACTGACTGGCCGCTACCACGCGGTCACCAAAGCTCCAGCCTGTCAGCCGAATAAACGCAGGTCACAGCACAGCCGTTCCTCACAGCTCGCTCTTGTTACGAGCATTCTACCAGAGTCCAATATGCGTGGCAGTACCTGACCTGTCAGCCATCGAACTGCTAGTTCCATCAACCGAGAGACTGAGGGGCTCCCATCGTTTGTAACTTGTCTTCCAGCCACCTAGCTTCCTCCTCGACCCAGGTCTGCCACTCTTC
This sequence comes from Coniochaeta pulveracea, assembly GCA_003635345.1. Lineage (NCBI taxonomy): Eukaryota > Fungi > Ascomycota > Sordariomycetes > Coniochaetales > Coniochaetaceae > Coniochaeta > Coniochaeta pulveracea. The sequence goes on along the minus strand of QVQW01000044.1, from coordinate 58,243 downwards.
GATGCGCCGGAGCTCTTCCCTGGCCCCCTCCAACTTCTCCTCTTGCTCCCTGTGAGCCGCTTCGGCCCTCTTGGGTGCATTCTTCATGGCTTCTACGCAGTCGGCAATGTATTGCTTCTGGATTTTCCTGCGCTTCCTCGCGTCTTCCTTCTGTACCTCCATCTTGACTTTATTCCAGTCCTTCATGTGCTGCCTGTAAAGCTCTGCCGAAAAGGTTTCGGCCTCTTCGGCCTCCTTGTCGGCGCATCTGCCCTTGCACTCATTACCGTGGTACGCCACATGAACGGTCACTTCCTCTTCCTGAAGGTCCGGTCTTGGTTCAGGCCAGTGTCGGCAAGACATGTACCCGTAGCGCCTGGGGTTGCGCCGATTCTTCGCATCGCTGCATAGTTCATGACCAGGCTGTTGCTCGGATTTCTCCAACTCATAGGGCGACACCCACCCACAAGTGGAGCATCTCGCTCTGTATATGAAAGCCTTGCACATGTTGTCACTTGCTGCTGAAGCTCGGTATTTGGTTTTGGTAACCGTCCGGAATGACCTTGTGTCAACGTTACTCGCTGATAAGAATTGTGAAAGCGAACAAATAGTGGATGCTTGCGAAAGAAGATGTTTGTTACAGAGCGTTCCAATGGTTATTTCTTCGGATATGTTAGCGTTCCGGGGGTAGTGTCGTATGATCGTTGGATGCCAGGCAGGCCAGAGTTGCGACAGAGACAGCGATCTAGAGTTATATATAGGCCATTCCGCGACGATGAATTCAAACGTGCATTCAACCCAGCGGTGATTCTTCGTGGGTGATGGTCAGTGGAATCCTCCTTCAAGTCATCCACGGATCCAACACAGAGCTGTGGCGTCCGGTTCAGAACACGGCAAGCACCCTGTGATGCATCAAGATCAGCACGAGCAAAGCCGGAGTACCAATTCAAGAGTCTAATCATCATTTTTTCAGCACTATTGCTGAGAATGAGAACAGCCTCTATTCCGGAACCACGTTTGGTTTTCTGTGAATGTTTCTGTAGGCTCATCACGACAACATGGAAATGGTGCTCGATGAACCATGTAAGCAAATCCAACACCTTAACGCCAGCAGACCCATGCCCCCATGCCGATGAAAGAGGAGGTAGTCCCATGCGTTTCAACTCCTCAAAGCTTGTAATCGATTCCGCATCTCATCCATTGCATCCTCGCTCTCCTCGTCCTCTTCGACCTGCGCCGGTACCTCCTGCTTCGGCAGCGGCACACTAGGCAGACTGCCTGTCCTCTCCATCTTGTCCTTCAAGATCTCCCCTAAGACCTTGTCGACTTCTCCCTCGGCTTCCTCCTCTTCATCCTCCAGCCCCATGGTATCAGGTAACATATCCTCCGTCATCTCCTCGATGATTCCGGCCTTCGTCAGCTCCACAGATAGTTCCCTCATGGTCCCCGCCAACTCCGGCAACCTCACCAGACTATTCACATCCTTCATCACCCCCACACTCGCGCGGATACTCCCCTCGATCTTCTTCATTGCAAACGCCTCTTGTACTTGCATCTGCACGGAGGACAGCTGTGCTTTGGAGGTTATGAGGCGAGCGGAGGTTTTTCTGGCACGAATAAGCTCGCGGGCGAAGTCGCGGACTTCCTTTTGGGCTTGAGCGCGGCGGGACGGGTCGCGGGCTGCACGCTTGTCGGCGGCTAGGATGAGGTTCTTGGTCTTGGTCTCGACAGCCTTGACTTGGGCTATGTCTCGGTCGAGTTTGCGCATGTTGGATCGGATTAACATGTTGCATTTTCGCATCTGGTAGGCAAAAGGTTAGCGGGTGAGTACCAGAAAGACATAACCGTAAAGGCGTTGCTCATACTTGCGCCGCAGGATCTGGCTTGGCAAAGAGGCCTCTAATCGTCTCCATCTTGAGCGAAGACGCTAGGAATTAACCCAGTCTGCGTGTAGGTGTGCTCTGGGTTTTTTTTTTTCTTCTTTTGATAACGCCCGTACGCGGTGGCTAGGGCAGCAATTTGGGTAGCCTGGAGTTGCACTGACGTCGTCACCAAACCGAGGTGTCGTGCCTTATCTTATCGAACAGATCTGAGGCTCCAACAGGGGTCGCCTGTCAGTCCGGACCCGCTTCCTGTCATCTTAAGACGACCAACTTCTTTCCGGTTTATGGGTGAATTTCGACGAGAACATTGCCGGACCTGCAGAGATGGCAACCAGAAACAAGCATTATGCGCAAGAGAAGCTAGGTCACTGCAATTCCGGCCAACTGTCGTTGTTCTACCATGGCATATGGGGAAGTGTTGCTTTGACTGAGGTTGAAAAATACAGATGTTGCGTGTTATGTTTACGGCGTACCTATCCTATACACCGCATGCTGCCTGGTATCACGATTCTTCTTTGACTTAGTTAGTCAGTGCAGTACCTGTCCCCCGTAAGTGTTAGATGCTCCGGCCGCGGTCAGGACACCGCCGTAGATATAAGCCGGAGCTCTGTCCGGAGCCGGCCGAACCCCACGTTGTCCCCACTTAGCCGGGCGTGCTTCCCCGCCCTGTGTTCACCCCATGCGACGTTGTGTCACCGATAAGGGACCACACGAAGGAAGGTAAGCCACCGTTAAACAATTCTATCAATATGATTTGTTCAACCGCCTCAGATCTGATAAGGCTAGCAAGCTAGCGGACGGGATAATATCTCTCGCCTCGGTTTGCTGATAAGTTGACCTAGCTCTGACAGCTAAGGTAACGAGGAGCGGCGGACGGCGAAACACAATGTTGGAGGGGCCTGTGTGAGACGCGACGGGGCAAACTCTTGCCACTTACTTGGGTATCTTGCACTCAACCATCCAAATCCCAGTTTGGTACCTAGTGTTCCATTCTGCTTCTTTTCTTCTCCTCGTCTGCCCTTCTCCATCTTTCCCCTTGGGAGACCCAGTAGTTGCTTATTCCCAATATCTCGTGAATCCTGTTCCTCCGTGAGGTATAGCCGGCGAAGAGGACTCAGCAAACATGGCTCCTATCGCCATATCGCCAGGAAGCGAGTCCGAGATCCCATTAAAAACTCTCACCACCACATACGATGATACCCTTCGGTTCTACCTCAATGGCACTCGTGTCGTCTTGGACGAGATTGACCCCGAGGTCACACTCCTAGAGTATCTTCGTGGCATAGGGTTGACGGGTACCAAGCTGTTTGTTTACTCTTGCTCCTCATCATGTTGAAGCACGCACTGACTTGGAATCCCCAGCGGCTGCGGAGAAGGAGGATGTGGTGCCTGTACAGTAGTCGTCTCACAATACAATCCCACCACCCAACAGATCTACCACGCGAGCGTCAACGCTTGTTTGGCTCCGCTAGCCAGCATTGACGGAAAGCATGTAATCACAATTGAAGGTATAGGCAACACCAAGAAGCCTCACCCAGCACAGGAGCGGTTGGCCAAGGGCAACGGCTCGCAATGTGGTTTCTGTACACCTGGCATAGTCATGAGCTTGTACGCTCTACTTCGAAACAACGACGCACCAACGGAACACGACGTGGAGGAAGCATTCGACGGTAACCTATGTCGGTGTACGGGCTACAGACCAATTCTTGATGCCGCCCATACATTTGCGGTGAAGGGCGGCGCTGGGTGCGGAAAGTCAACTGCGAACGGCGGAAGCGGATGCTGCATGGAGAAGAATGGAGGAGGTGGATGCGGCGAAGTTGACGATTCCCAACCGATAAAACGATTCACACCTCCTGGATTCATCGAGTACAACCCAGATACGGAGCTCATCTTCCCACCACACCTGAAAAAGCACGAGTTCCGGCCTCTCTCTTTTGGCAACAAGAGGAAGAGATGGTATCGCCCCGTCACGCTGCAGCAACTGCTGGAGATCAAGAAGGTCTACCCAAATGCCAAGATCATCGGCGGCAGTACAGAGACTCAGATCGAGATCAAGTTCAAAGCCCTGCAGTATCCCGTGTCTGTCTTCGTGGGTGATATCGCAGAGCTGAGGCAGTACGAGTTCAAGGAGGACCATGTCGAGATTGGAGCCAATATTGTGCTTACCGATCTGGAGAAGCTCTCTCTCAAGGCGATTGAGCACTATGGTGAAGTCAAAGGGCAGGTTTTTGCTGCTATCCACAAGCAGCTGAAGTATTTTGCAGGAAGACAGATTCGCAATGTTGGAACTCCGGCCGGCAACCTGATTACAGCGTCTCCCATCTCGGATTTGAACCCTGTGCTTATGGCTGCTGATGCGGTTCTCATTGCCAAGTCAGCGGATGCGACGACCGAGTTGCCGATGGCTGATTTCTTCACCGGCTACCGCAAGACAGCACTCCCGGCTGATGCAGTGCTGGCTTCCATCCGCATCCCCATTACGAAAGAGAAGGGAGCCTTCTTCCGGGCTTACAAGCAGGCCAAGAGGAAGGACGATGACATCGCCATTGTTACATCAGCGTTGCACGTACAGCTGGACGGCGGGGGCGTGGTCGAAAAGGCCAATCTTGTCTATGGTGGCATGGCGCCCTTCACTGTGGCCGCCAAGAAGGCCGGTGCTTTCCTTACGGGCAAGAGGTTTGCGGAGTTAGAGACACTAGAAGGCACCATGAATGCGTTGGAGGAGGACTTCAACCTGTCCTTTGGCGTCCCTGGCGGTATGGCATCTTATCGAAAGTCACTTGCCCTCGGATTCTTCTACCGGTTCTACCACGAGGCCATGCTTGCTCTCGGCAAGGAGGAAGCGGCCGACAAAGAGGCGGTAGATGAGCTAGAGCGTGATGTTTCCACCGGCTACAACGACAAGGAGGCCGCCGTTGCCTATCAACAGGAAACCGTGGGCAAGGCCAACAATCACGTCGCCGCATTGAACCAGGTCACCGGCCAGGCCGTTTACACAGACGATATCCCTGTGCAAAAGAATGAGCTGTACGGATGTCTGGTCCTGTCGACCAAAGCCCATGCCAAGATCCTCTCCGTCGACTATGCCCCTGCACTGGATATTCCCGGCGTCGTGGACTACGTCGACCACAAGGACATGCCCAGCGCAGCCGCCAACCGCTGGGGCGCACCGCACTTCCAGGAGATGTTCCTAGCCGAGGACGAGATCTTCACGACCGGGCAACCCATCGCCTTGATTCTTGCCACTTCTGCCGCCAAGGCCACCGAGGGTGCACGTGCTGTCAAGGTCGAGTACGAGGAGCTCCCGGCTGTGTTCAGCATTGAGGAGGCTATTGAGCAGGAGAGCTTCTTCAAGTACTTCCGGGAGATCAAGAAGGGTGATGCTGAAGGGGCATTCAAGAACAGCGACTACGTCTTCTCCGGCATTGCACGCATGGGAGGCCAGGAGCATTTCTACCTCGAGACCAACGCCTGCATCGCCATTCCCAAGCCCGAGTTTGGCGAGATGGAAATCTTTTCCAGCACTCAGAACCCGAATGAAGCGTACGTTTCAGAACCCTCCCTTCCAAAACTAATAAGTTGTTAACACCTCTACTACAGTCAAGCCTACGCTGCCCGAGTCTGCAATGTGCAGGCTAACAAGGTTGTCGTTCGAGTCAAGCGTCTCGGTGGAGGCTTCGGCGGCAAGGAGTCCCGTTCGATCCAACTCTCCTCCATCCTTGCCTTGGCCGCCCAGAAGACAGGTCGTCCCGTGCGATGCCAGCTCACTCGCGAAGAGGATATGGTGACCTCGGGTCAACGCCACCCCTTCATGGGCAAGTGGAAGGTCGGTGTCAACAAAGACGGCAAGATCCAAGCCCTCGATTGCGACGTCTTCAACAACGGCGGCTGGTCCTGGGATCTATCCGCTGCCGTGTGTGAGCGTGCCATGTCCCACATCGACAACTGCTACAACATTCCCAACGTGCACATCCGCGGGCGCATCTGCAAGACTAACACTATGTCCAACACCGCCTTCCGTGGTTTCGGTGGGCCCCAAGGCATGTTCATCGCCGAGACCTACATGTCCGAAGTCGCCGACCGGTTGGGCATGTCAGTCGACAAGTTCCGTGAGATCAACATGTACAAGCCCCTGGAGCTCACACACTTCAACCAATCCTTGACCGACTGGCACGTCCCTCTCATGTACAAGCAAGTCATCGAAGAATCCGACTATTTCGCACGCAGAAAGGCAGCTGAGGAATTCAACGCCGCGCACAAATGGCGCAAGCGTGGCCTAGCCCTTATTCCTACCAAATTCGGTATCTCCTTCACAGCGCTGTGGTTCAACCAAGCCGGCGCGCTAGTACACATCTACCACGACGGCTCCATCCTCGTCGCTCACGGCGGCACAGAAATGGGTCAAGGGCTACACACCAAGATGACCCAGATTGCCGCAGAAGCCCTCCACGTCCCTCTCGAGCAGGTGTTCATCTCCGAGACCTCCACCAACACCGTCGCCAACGCCTCCGCCACCGCTGCCTCGGCCTCCTCCGACCTCAACGGCTACGCCATCGCCAACGCCTGCGATCAACTCAACGAGCGGCTCCAGCCCTACCGAGAAAAGCTCGGCCCGGACGCTACCATGAAGGAGCTCGCGCACGCCGCCTACTTCGACCGCGTCAACCTCTCGGCCCAGGGGTTCTACAAGACTCCCGAGATAGGCTACACCTGGGGCGAGAACACGGGCAAGATGTTCTTCTACTTCACCCAGGGCGTGACGGCCGCCGAGGTCGAGGTCGACACCCTGACCGGATCGTGGACGTGTCTCCGCGCCGATATCAAGATGGATGTCGGGCGTTCCATCAACCCGGCCATCGACTATGGCCAGATCGAGGGCGCGTTCATCCAAGGTCTCGGCCTGTTCACCATGGAAGAATCCCTCTGGTTGAGATCCGGCCCCATGGCCGGGAATCTGTTCACCCGCGGGCCGGGGGCGTACAAGATCCCCGGATTCCGGGACATCCCTCAGGATTTCAGGGTGACGCTGCTCAAGGGCGTGGAGTGGGAGGACCTCCGCACCATCCAGCGATCCAGGGGTGTGGGAGAGCCGCCGTTGTTCATGGGGAGCGCGGTGTTCTTTGCGATCCGGGATGCGTTGGTGGCGGCGCGGAGACAATACGGTGTGGAGGCGGCGGTGGGGAAGGAAGGGGGTGAGGATGGGAATGGGTTGTTGAGGTTGGAGAGTCCGGCTACGAACGAGAGGATCAGGTTGGCTTGTAAGGATCCTATTGTGGAGAGGGCTAGGGTGATGCCGAAGGAGGGAGAGAAGGGGTTCTTCATTGCTATTTAGGGTGATGTCTTGTTTGGGTCAGATTGCATTTACTGGGATGGGGTTCGTTGGAGTCTATTGATATGCTTGCAGGCAGGCAGGAGACCTGGCTGACGGTACAAGATTGATATTCTGGTCATTATACCATACAGTTCCAATGTTCATCATCATGTCACATCTCTGGCTCCAAGGCAAGCACCGAATTGGATCACACATGAGTCTGATAACCATGTTTGTACAGGCCGGCTTGACTTCCTCGCTGCCTCCAATGTATTTCATTCATCAGAATTCCTAAACTCCGTCTCAAGATCTTGTTCTAGACCACTTCCCCATTATGTCTAAACGCCAAAAAAAAAAAGAACAAAAATGCATTTCCAGCCGGGGGATCCTTGATACGCCATTTGAGCTCGTGTATAACCTGGACGGCAGCACCATCAGTTGGAAGGTTTTCATATTTGCCAAGAGGTTATTGGCTCACCTCGTTGATATTAGGCCTATCTAAAGCCTCGGGGCCCGGTAGGGTTCATCCGCCGGCCAAGCAGTGAACAAACTTCCGGATCTGGCATCCTGCGCGGCCTGAGCAGACGTGTACCCAGGTCCATAAGCTGTGGTGCCACTATGCTTGGTCGAGCAGGAGCAGTAGCTGGATCGGGACGAGGAGGTGCTGTTAGACCGGCTCGTGGTTGCCGACCCTCCACTGACCTTCTTGTTGGTCGTCGTGGACGAGAGGGATGGGAAGGAGGCTTCCGTGCTGACCGTGAAGTAGGAGGATTGGGGGCCGGAGTAGGAGGACTGCCCCTGGTTGGAGTAGTTGGACTGAGAGTTGTGGTTGCTCATTGTTGCGGTCCAAAGAGCGGTCAGCTGGTGTCTTGGAAACGGGGGGGCTGATGTTACGTTTGTGGGTGGTGATCGGGAGGTGGGAAGGTGCGTGGAGGAGTCGTCTAGTCTGTATGGAAGGTATGGAGATCGTGAGAAATGGTTTGAGTTGTCAAGAAAGCTCAACAGTTAAACCAGAAACCTGTGGTTCTCGTCCTGAAGATAGCCAAAGTTCTGTGCACAAATGTGATGGTAGTGGAACGAGCAGACAAAGGGAGGTCCAGCAGACGACCAAGCGGAGATGCTCATGCATGTTATATACCCCCCCATTACACCTGCCACATTTCACCTCTACAACCTCCAAGACCAACAGCTCTGACCCAACTTGTCATGACTCCTTACGACTTTCATGTCCCCTTCAGCCCATCGCCTATGCATCAGCCTGATCTGTCTCTGTGGGTGAGACCACTTGGTGACTTTAATGAACTCGGTATCCCGCTCAGCCCACAGAATCACCCTCACAACACAACGACATACCTCCGCAGTCAGAAGCGACGTCAAACCAACAGGTGGGAGCTCTGACAGGGTGCCATCCATGCCCGGATTTCACCTCATTTGTCCCGCTCGAAGAGTCGATTGGACCAGACCAACATCACAGATTCAGTGGCGTCCCTCTCTTCATGTGACGGTCCGCGATGCAAGACACAGTCGTAAACGGGACTGGATCTTGGTTCAACAACGGGCCGCCCCGAATTAAATCCAAGAGAGACGATTCGGTTACCGGATCTAGATCATGTATGTTCAAACGGCTGTGGACATGGGAATATTGGAAATATTGGCAACGCTTGTGTTCCCCTGGCTTTAGACTTATATTCGGTGGACTGACATCCCACCAATTGTCTCCGGCTCAGCTGATGGGCAGAGTGTAAATGAACAGGGCCTCCGGGATCTTGCCATCGAAGGCTGAGACTGAGTTTCAGATTCTGCGTGAGGTTAGCGTATCGGAGCATATTAATTGGAACGCGCTGGATCGCTTGTGTCACAAGAGATCCTGAGCAGCCTTGTTCTGTGGTGACCCATCTCTCACCGCGCAAAGATACAGGACACTGACATAGAGGCTTCAGGGTAAGGTTCCAATGTCTCGTCTGAGGGGCAAGAGGGTTTGATTATGTCTTGCTATTGTAAAACGATCCCGTGTTCGATTCCAGCAAAAAGTCGCCTAGTTACTCTTCAAGAAACGCCTTGTATGGGTTCCCAAGTTTTATTCGTCACCCTGGTCATATCATGCCAATTGTCATCCAAGTCGAGACGGCTAGGTCTCGACAAAGTTCTAGACACGGGCGCAGCACGTTGCCGTCCCTGTCATTTGTATAAGCGCCGTCTCCGAGTCTCCGCATCAACTTAGCGACCAGAAGCTTAAGCGTCAGTCTTCTTGGCCTCTCCCTTGGCCTCACCCTCGGCCTCCTCCTCGCCTTCCAATGCTGGCATGTCCTCGTCGTCAGAGCCCTCATCGTCGTCTTCGTCCCCAGTAGGCATGGCGCCACCGCCAAGCTTGGAGAAGTCGATTCCGCCAAAGTCGCCGCCTGTAATAGAGTATTGTCAGTACGAGTTCCTCGTCAAACCCAGCTGTCCGAAACAGGTGTGTGGCGTAGTGGTGGCTGCCTCTGTGTATCCTCCGCGAGTGGTTTGTGTGCGCAGATCTGTGCCAGGATTGGAGTGTTACGTACCACCCATGCCGCCCATACCTGGCATTCCTCCTATTGTGCGCAATGTTTCTTAGCATGATAGACAGGAGACGGTGTGCAAACCGTTACGTGACCAACAAAGGTATGATCTTGAGAGACGAGCACGGAACTGGATGTGTTACTTACCCATACCGCCACCGAACTGGGAGAAGTCCTCCTCAGGAGCCTCGTTTTGCTCGTCCTCGTCGACCCACTTGTCGAAGTCTGTCTTGAGGAAGTGCATCTTCTTGCTCTCCTTGAGGAGACGGGGCCAGTACTCCTCCTTCAACTCCTTCTTATGCAGCTTCAGCTCAATGTTCTTGGCTGTGTGGTTGATCTTGCTTTCCTTCTCATCGATCTCGGCGTAGAACTCTAGCTCGAGGTGGTAGTCGCGCTTGAGAGTATTGGAATGACCGCTGAAGGTAAGGCCTTGAGGCTTGAGATCCAACTTGAGGCTCTCCTTTGGCACATCTGGCACACTGATTGTGAGGTAGATAAAGTTCTTCTCGGGGTCGACACTGGATGAGCGCTGTGCCCAAAGAACTACATGGTCATGGTTAGCTCTTGTTTCGACTTTGACAGCTACTCCTAGCTTTCAACATCTCGCAAGCTCGAATTCGTCAACATGCACAAAGGGCTACTTAGTGCGCACGCGACTGGGTCTAGCTGGCAGAACGAAATTGAAAAGATCGCGGGGCAACTTACCCTCAGGAGTAGCGGTGGTAGACATTATGAACTGCGATAAGACGTAATGCTTGGAGGCGCTGGTTGATGTATTCGTGCAATCGATCTGTGATAGTGCGCGGTTGGTTTGTTGAAAGTGCTTTGTATGCTATGAAGAGAAGAGTCGCGAAAAGTGAGTCTGTAGAGGAGACTGTTTTACTAGTGATCTGCAAGGCTCTCGGTGGGTTTACACTGCTCTGTGGTTGATAGAATGTTTGAGAATGCCTGGGGATTCCATGAGCTTCGCTACAGGCCCAGCACTGGACCCCTTGTACAAGCCAGGAGGAGCTTGGGCCGCCTGGGCTTCTTTTGGGGTCTCGCCCCTCCCGTTTCGGCGCTTATTACGTGTAGTATAGTTCTTACCCCTCGATGACCCGGGAGTCCCCCATTTCCCCTCGACACTGATGCAATGCCTGTCATAGTCCAATAACCCTATATGTTTCGTAGAGACGGAATAGGTCGCCGTCGCCTACCAAGGCATCTACCTATATCTCTCAACATATGCAGCATCACAGTAGCAGTTGCTTCAAAACTCGCAAGTCAATCGTTGGCCAACACACATGAACTCTCGTATTTACAAGTCCGATGCCTGTCTGGGAGGAGCGAGACAGCTTGAGTACATCTCGGTCCCCCTCCCCTTCTCTTGATATCCCGTATGAACACCACAACACCCTATGACCCATACTCCTCCAACATAAGATGAAAACGCGATGCTAGGTAAGTACTGTAGAAACATTTTTCATCCCTTCTCCAAGATAAAACATTTACGCTGCGGGGGATATAAATGAATGGATGTAAGCAACACCAATGCTTTCAGAGCCACATGATGGCCTCCTGGCTTTCCTCGAGCTCCTCACTCGGATGCTCTCTCTTTCTCTTTCTGGCACGCCTGCGCATCTTTTTCTGGCGTCTTCTCCACATCCTTCTCAACTTCGGCCTGTGTCTCAACCTCCTGCCCCAGGCCTTCCACCTTCTCAACCAAGGCCGAACACGATCCCTCTAAGACCCATTCCTTCCATCCGTCCCTGCGCCACCCTCCAATAGATCAGGCGGGTTGTGGTTATAGCTGTCCTCCCCGTCATGATGCAACGTCACACTGTTGAACTCCTCGAATGGATCTGCCGTCTCGCCGCCGGGCGTTGCGAGTCCACTATCGAGCGGGACACCCTTCATCGGTCTGGAACCTGAGATATCAACCGACTCTGACTCCTTGACATTGCGGAAATTGATGGTATCGATGCCTCGGCCTTGGTTGGGGATGATGGGGGGTTTCATGTGTCGAATCAGTGCCCATTGGGTAGTGCGGAAGAAAGGGTGCGATTTGATGTCTGATGCGCCAGCGCGGGCGCCCAACCGTCGGTTTTCGTCTTTTATGAGGAGTTTGCGAATGAGAGATTTGCAGAGACTACAAGGTAACAGTCAGCATGGCATGAATGAAGGAGGAACGAGGGAGCAACGTACTTTGATATCTGCGGTGCACCAGCATGGTCCGGGAAGGGAATGTCTTCTCTCAGAATATTGGCGAAAGTGGCGTTTCTGTTCTTGCCTTTGAAGGGCGTGGTACCGTACAACATCTCGTAAATCAGGATACCCAGCGTCCACCAGTCCACAGCGCTGGTATGACCACTGCCCTTTATCACCTCTGGTGCAATATACTCCTCCGTGCCGACGAAGGAGTTGGTCCGGAAGTTGGCTATGCAAGATTTGGTGTCGATGGTTGGAAGGGAGGACGTCGAGGTTCCGTTCTTGCCGATGATCATGGTCGGTTTGCCGCCCGGGTCGGACTGTTTGGACAAGTCGAAATCGGAAAGCATGATGTGGCCAGATTGATGGAGGAGAATGTCTGTCACGGTTAGCCGTCGAACCTAAATACCGACGATGAGGGGCGGCGTAACATACTTTCTGGCTTCAGATCTCGGTAGATGAAACCCATAAGGTGTAGGTATTCTAACGCAGCCGTGACCTCCGCTGCGTAGAATCGAGCATCGTCCTCGGGAATGCACTTCCCTGGTCTCGTTTGCAGCGCCCTGAAGAACTCTCCTCCACTGCAGTATTCCATACATAAGTACAGGTAGTCCTCCGACTGGAAGGAATGGTATAGCGTCACGATGAATGGGTGGTTACTTGTTGCCAGGATTTCCTGCTCGGCCAGGGCTCGCTTGATCTTGTTGCGCTTGATCATCTCCTTCTTGCTTAACACTGTCGGATCACCTGTCATTAGCAACGACAACAACTGTTAAGAGATAGCCCAATGAGCAGACATACCTTTCATAGCATACAGCCGCCCGCTCTTCTTTTCCCTCACCAAGTATACCTTTCCGACATCACCCTTGCCAATCAACTTGATCTTGTCGAAACTCTGCGGTCCAACTTCCACATCGCGCACCTTGATGGAGTTCGAGCTGTATGTCCTCCTGAACGCCAAACCTCCGGCAACCGACCGGTTGGGCGGCGGCAGGAGCGCACCTAGCCCATCGGTTTCTGGAACAGCAAGCTGGCTCATCCCATCGCCGTTCGCGACCAAGGCATTAGCACCAGCTTCTGACTCTGCACTCGCATCCTTATTCCCAAGTGCCAACTCTTTATTCATTTCCGACGTAGCCGGTCTGTCGTCGGACCCGATTGTGGCAGCACCCGCACCCTTGGCGAAGAGTCCCTGTGCATTGGGAGCACTAGCAACCCTCCTCAGCTTCCTTGCCAGCTCCTCCTTTGAAGCGACCACAGCAGCTTGATCGATAGCCACCCCATTCGAAGCCACAGTGATTTTCAATGTCGGTGTGTCCGGCGGACTCGGCGGGACAGATCCAGCATTGTGATGTCGCAGGCCCGGTTGGCCTTGGTGAGCGAAATATGGGTTCGCATTGGCCGTCGGGCTCATATGGTCGTCTAGGGGGTGTCCTTCGCTGACAACGGTCGTACTACGAAGTCGTCCAACACTAAAGAACTTCCGTTGACCACCGCCGCTGGACTTGTGACTACCCGTATTGGAAACATCTGTCCTCGATGCGGGCGTCGAGACTGGTGATGTCGACAATCCAAAATGGTGGCTGCCGTCCCGGTCCCGGCTTGGCTTCAGGTTGCGGAAGAAGGTCTGGAACTTCTGGCCGACGGAATGGCCGTCGCCATTGAGCACTTGTGTCTTGGGCATCGTTATTGTGTCTGGTTCACAAGTCTACGGCCATGGCAGTGCCGTACAGGTCCTTGATACTCGTGCGAAGGGAGGGAGGGTATTGACGGGTTAGACTCGTAAAGGGACACAGAGAGTACCAAATGGCTTGGTAATTGTAGCGCTCGGCTCACGGTACAGATATGGGCTGCGCTGGATGTATTGGGCGATGCCGTGCTGGGAAGTAGCCGGAGACGCTAACGGTTAATCCGCCAGGCGGGATTGAACGCCTGAGGCACCCCTGCTGTGGGTGAACTCCGTTGATGTGGGGTTATCGAACGCCTATCGTTGATGAAACTCCCCAACACCCGATCTAACGAATTCCAATACCAGTTTCACTGATCATGTTATAATGTCTAGAACATACGTATTGTCGTACATAGATGAACTCATCAAGATGATCTTGTCTTTTCCTCAAAGGAAAAGAAAACTTCGCCTTCGAGCTTGAGAGAGCAAAGCAATCTGGTAATAGCCATCAGTTTACGGTAGTGATGCGCAGGTTCTAGAACCCCGTTGTGAAGGTGATCCACAGCCGCCATCGGCTTGGTATTCCGTAGTGTGCTTTTCCTGCCGCCAGCGTGCTTCTCGGGGGCGTCAGAAGAACTACTATGGTAGAATGGCACTTTCATCGAACAATCCAGATGCATACTACATACATGGAATTGAACGAAGAACGTCCTATGCTGGCCAGCTGTACTTGACGAGGTAGGGAGATGGGGTTGTCGTCCGTTTCTCGCGCGATTATTGCCGAATCCGCGTTCCTTCCTTCCTTCCTTCCTTCCCCTCACGGGTTGGCCACCTTCCAAACCCAGAAAGGACACTAGCAGCTCAGCCTCAATTGCGGTTTCGCCATTTCAGGAATCTACCGTCCTCCCGTTCTCAACACCTGTAGAATGAACTGACAGGTGCCCAATTGGTAATCCACAAAACTCAACACCAGCACACACGATGTCCCGCGGTACTATGCTGTTGATCAGGAATTGAGATGTCACAGCATCATGTTCCGTCAGTCTCGTATTCTCAAACCACATGACGTCAGTTTCGGATATGCTGGGATTCTGCTGGGTCGTGGACCCTCTTCATGCAGATTAAGGACTGTACCAACACGAGTGAGCAGTCCACCTGAAGCCCTACCTCAGGTCTACAGACTTGTTACAGGTTGGCGGCTACATGCTGGCCGAACTGCAATGAGGTAGTCAGTTACTCATGTAGACAAGAAACTACTGCGTAGGCTACAACTGGCATTTATGACATACCAGTATTTTGGTGCAGCCCTCTACCATGAGATTAAAATCACTTGTTGGGGACGTTGCAATACCAGCACATCGACCCAACCTCAACCTAGTACACAAAATGAACCTCGGACACCTTTGGTTCTTACTGTCCCACATCACGCCGCCTCCTGCTGGAGATCCTCTGGCTCGTCCATCTCCTCCATATAAGGTGCATTACGATCCCGCTCAAAGAGCATCCTCCTCAACCTCTTCCGCCGCTCCTTTCTCTCCTCTTCGGTCTCCAGCCGCTGATCCCTCACACTAGGCGTGACCTGCCGTCCCTCCTTGTCAAACAAATATGCCGGCAGCCCATCATCCGCCTTATCTTCCTCGTCCACCTTCGCAATTCCATTGTTCCTAGGCCCGTCGCCGACATGCCACGTAAGCGGAATCAGGTGCTCGTTATCAACATGCCGCTCTAAGTCCTCCTTCTTGACGCCGACCATCTTCCCTCGACCTATCGCCCTCCCCGACTCTGCATCCCGCCCGACACACTTTCCCCATAAGCACTCCCCTTTATCACCTGTATTTGCATGGACCTGCAATAGATGTCGACGTAAAGTATCGGCATTGTGCAACTCGGCCTTGCAGTCTCCCCACTCACAGAGGAATGGGGTATACGCTGGTCGAAGAGACGCCCAGATAGAGCGGACGGAGCTGGCTGCTGGTCGTCCAGGCGGCCTACCTCGCCGCTTGGCCGAGCCAGTAACTGGAGGTTTCTTAGCAACGCTAGATGCGGACGGACCGCCAGGACCGGACGTGTGGGAGGAATAGGAGCCCATTCCGGGACGCCAACCCAAGGGTCGGCCGCGACGCTTCACTGGAGCAGTCGCGGGTGGCTCTGGAAACCCGTCGCGTGACGAGGAAGGATCATGTGCAACGATGGCGGCATCATTGCTGGTAGGTGCTGGATAAAAGGAAGAGGGTGTTTGAGTCGGTATCGGTCGTTGTCGTCCCCGTTCACGAGGTCGGTTCAGGTCCGAAGTTACCACATCCCGTAAGGATTCCTCTGAGTCATGTTTGACTGGCGAAGGTGATGCATTGAATGCTTGTGAGGATTGCAAGACCACTTCTATGCGGCTTGGTGTGCGGTTCGAGGCTGGTGTAATTGGTCGTGATCCTCCAGTCGTGACTCGGGGAGAAGCTGTTGCTGGTATCCTAGGAAAAACCGGGAGTGGTATGGGTGTATGACTGTGTATACCAGCAACTCGCCCATCTGAAAGGCCCGGGGTCTTTGCCTGTACCGGAAAGTAACGAGATATGCCCTTGAGTCCTTCGCGCCCAGTTGCCGTATTAACTTTTGGCATGTGTTTGGGTGATTTACCAGGTTCAAAATCTCGCGGTCGCGTTTGCTCCGGCGTCTCATCTGCGTCATCGAAGACCAACCCCGGGGCATATGGCATGGTTGCGGGTGTTCGGTGGTTCCGGCCACGTCTAGAACGGCATGTAGTTCTCAAAACTAAATAATAGGCGAGGGAACCACCCAACGATGAGGTGAGCTAGGAGCGAGGATTCCACTGAGTGGTCTGCTTCTTGTTTGAAATAGTTTGCCCACAAAGATCAAGTGGTAGCCGCCGCTCTATTATCTCATATTATTTGACAGGATTCCGAGCGGGATGAATCAAGCTTAGAGGTAATGATGGAAGTGGTGTACCGTACAGTAGGTGGTTGGTTGTCAAGGCCAACTATTGAAGCCAAATCTCCAGACTGCACGGACCATATTAGCGTACCCTACAAAACATGTGGAACGCCGGCATGCTCCTCTCCTGTATCGTGGGAAACCACTCGAAGCAATTAAAGTATATGTTATGCTAAATAACTATGAGGTTAAATTTGATCCAATTGTATGTTGTTCCTATGTAGAGAATCGAGCCGATGGTTCTGGTAGACTATAACAGTCATATAGTTCTTCGCGGACTCTTGCGAGTTAAAACATACCATACAAAATATATTGGCTTAAACAAGTCGCCTTGACATTGTTCAAGGGTCTTCTGACACAAGTTAATCTTTGACTCCTCCCTTTCCAGCTGCAGGACGGCTAGGCAACCAAACTGCACCTAATGTGACGGGCGTCGCCGATTAAGACCGGCTTCCCTCTACGGCTTACCAATCCATGCTGTCGATTACGTGAACAACACCCATGATCCGCGTGAACGTTGCTCGTTCGGACTACCCGGAAACTCACATAAAACAAGGGTCATTTCTGGAATAAATCTTAGCCCGACTCAATCATTCTGTCAACCGTACCTGTACTCGTACAACCTCAATCATGTCCAAGTTCTTCGCAGTCGTAGCCGGCGTGGGCGCAGGCACTGGCCGCTCCGTCGCCCTGAAGTTCGCACAGACTTATCCAGTTGTTCTGCTTGCCCGCAATCCATCCAGCTACGAATCCGTCGTCGATGAGATCAAGTCGTCTGGCGGACAGGCCATCGGCATCAGTGCCGATACCTCGGATGCCTCCTCTGTCAAATCCGCCTTCGAAAGCATCAAACAACAACTCCCCGGTCAGAAACTGGCTGCCGCCATCTTCAACGTCGGTGCCGGCATGTCCCGCAAAGGGTTTTTGGAACTCTCTCCGGAAGACCTGGAACGCAGTTTGAAGGGCAATGCCCACGGCTTGTTCAACTTCGGACAAGCAACGCTGCCGTTGCTGTTGGAGAGCGTTGAGGGGTCGAAGTATCCGCCTACGTTGATCATTACGGGTGCCACGGCGAGCACCAAGGGCTCCGCGAGGTTTGCGGATTTTGCGGCGGGTAAGTTCGCGGTGAGGGCTATCGGACAGAGTCTGGCCCGGGAATTCGGTCCAAAGGGCGTGCATGTTGCCCATACGATCGTGGATGGAGCCATTGATACCCCCAGAGTGAAGGCGTATGTTGTCAATGGCGGTGCTCCCGATGGCAAGATCGATCCCAATGCCGTAAGTATCTATGATGCCGGCGAAGTACGAAGTTCAAATTCACTGACGGTGTGGCAGATCGCTGACAGCTACTGGTATCTGCACACGCAACCCAGGTCTCACTTTACGCAGGAGTTGGATATCAGACCGTACGTAGAGAAGTTCTGAGACATCAACTGGATTAAGAGTATAAGGTGGCCACGAGATATCTAGGTGGAAATTCAGCCTCAGGGGGTAAGGTCAACGAACTGCGGCGTATACATGGAAGCTCCCAGCTCGCCCTTTCCTTCTATATTCGAATGTCCGGTAATTATGCCATATTGAATACAATCTGTCCCTCTGCCAAGGTCAATCCTCGAAGGCACAGTCGAGCATATAACACATGCAGCCGAGTATTAAGATATAGCCTTGTAAGCTACACCAACCAGCCACGACGAGTATCGAGCACGGATACTTTGGTGAACTGCTATAGAACCCCGCCGCCTGCCACTAAAATGGCACCAAAGACGCCCTTATTCGAGTCCTCGTCGGGCCGAAGCGAACCATCTGGTCTCGTAACTGTCCACGTCTCTTACACGTAGGAGCTGGACAGCTAACTTCTGCTCTTGTTGGCATAAGAGAATAGAGAGCTGGCCCACATCGCCATACTCATAGAGGTTCGTTCTTAACGCAGTGACCCTGGCGGTTCCGGTCTTATAACACAACACCACGTGGTATGCGCCGAATGGCTTCGTCCAAGGCTTATACACTCATCGCTTAGTCTTGGTGCAAGCCGATGTCACAGCAAGCTTTCATCCTAAGCGAGTCTACCACCAAAGCTGGAGGGACTGACTTGTCTAGTCCTGCTAGATCCAAATCTATCCCCGAGGATGGTACACCGTCCCCATCTATCCGGAATCTCATGTAAGGGTATCATGTAGCTTCCACCTATCGTACACTCGCCCGTCTCGTCCATCCTCTCCACCATCACTGGCCCTCCCCCGTCATCGCCCTGATCAACCCAATAGCAAAGCTCAGTAGAAACCCGAAGGACGCAAACACTTGCCATCTCCGACTCCACATCCCCTCCTCTCGTATCAACCACATCACACTACCCAACGGAAACAGGAAGCCGATACACATGGCCTTGACCAGCGTGTCCAGCAACCCCGCCATGCCCTGGTCATCCCCCATCATCTCCTCCTCCCCAGCGATAACAGTCTGACCACCTCCAGGCGTAGCATTACTCTCCAACCAAGCATCCTCCATACTCCGCAGCGTATCTGGACTCGGCATTGTGTCTGGAGTATGGCGCGCTGCCTGGATGTTGCGGAACTGGAGCCGGAGGTGGTTCACATCAGCTTGGGTGGCACCTGTGTCCAGTAATCGATCAAAACCCCGGGGCCGGTGGGGTGGGCTTGCGCGTCTTGACTGCAGACTGGATTGCGCGGGTGATGGTAATGAACTGGCCGGTATGCGCGTCGTTGCAGCTTTTCCTTCCGCCTCGATTTCTTCTGGTGTGAGGACGTCGCCTATGCTGCAATTCACGTAGACCCTCCTCTCTACGCGACCCTCAACGCCCTTCCCTTTTCCTTTTCCTTTCGTTGTATCATCTTCGGGAGCAGAGGACGGCGGTGGGGCGCGGAGGACCGAGGAAAGGACGGAGGTGTCGGGAAGGATCTTGCCGCCGTGGATGAAGCGCAACCGTCTGTTCTTGTTGGCATCGCTGAGATGAGTTCGTATTTGCGACTTGAGAGCTGCGACGGTGGTTTCGTGCGGTCGGAGGATGTCGAGACTCAAGTCTGGCAGGGAGTTGCTGAAGCGGATTGTCAGGTGCAGGGGTGGAGGGGTGTTGTACGAGAGCGAGCGTGGAGAGGACGGTCGTGCTAGCGGTTTGTCTGGGACGGTAAGGTTTACTGGTCTGCTTGGGGTTTTGGATGAGGATCTGGATGATGACACGGACGAGGACATTTTTGCTAGATCGTGGTGTAGATGTTGATGCCCTTTGCACGCGTGCACATCAGTTGATGTCCGACGGGATCGGCTGGTCGCTTGGCTTCCCCGGACAACAAGTGGACCTTTGCCAAGAGAGATGATGATGCAAGATTCCGGGGAAAGCTCCTCCCAAGGTGCGATAAGATAAAACCCCGACCTCAAAGTCAAACCATATGCTGTGGAACATAAACATGTCGTTGGCATTTCTAAGTTGCCGTACTTTGGTGACTGCTTCATCACTCTCGATCAGGTCAGCACTGCCGTTTGATCAGTGCAGTGGTAATACCCATGCCCATGGCGTTATTGGCGTATGCAAACGATAGCTGTAGACGGCAAGGCTGGTCCGGCTTGCTGGGCGTTTGCCAGAGGGAACTTTTTAATGTTTGAACAATTGGTAAAGTTATATCCGTTTCCGACCGCAAGAAAGTCTCAAAGGCACTCATTTACTGGTGGTAGAAAAAGGGCAAAAATTTGAATGGAAAGAATCCATTTCAACCCTGAAGTTGTTTCGAACCCGGATGCCCGGAACCTACAAGGGTAGGAAGAGGCAGCGCCGCATCCCCGAGTACCGCGCCGGATGTCCTAGCCCTTTTCCCATTGAGCTATGGAGGGTTCGGTGGTTCTGGGTTGAGCCCGTTTGTTGACAGCCCCCCCGTGACTTGGGCTTATATATGGCGGTAAACCACCGTTCTGGTTTGTACGTGAGCCACCTCAATGAATACGTACAATGCTAATACTGGGAATATTTACCAGTTTCAAGCTGTATTTACTCCAAACTGAGATCTCTACTTTCACTGTCTGACCTTGATTGACCAGTATTGAGGCTGTCAGGGTTGCTGCTAGAGGAAGTACCTAGGTGTAGGGCACTGATACTCACACCAACCCTTCAGTAGACATTAAACCTATCCATGTCTGGGGCCGCTGACCTCAGTGGCTGGATTGATGGTCTACCTTTAGTTGTTCCTTCAAGGTGGCAGTTAATGAGCACATGTTGGATCAAAGAAAGCTGACATTGACTGCATCAACAAGGACTAACTATGCGAAGATTCTAAGTCATCCAGTATAGCTTGATTCCAACCCTGGCACTCAGGCCAACGACAAAGAACGACCTGAAGTCCGCTTTTTGAAGAACCAAACTCGTCCAAACCTGTCACTTCCTTGTTGGACCTCTCCTAGACACCAAACGACCATCAGGCAGCGAACCAGCCGCAAAGCCTGTCGCAACTTGTCACCTGCTCATGACTTTCCTTTCCTCAATAACAGACTTCCCTTCCATCAAACGAACGCTTTTCTGAACCGCACAAAAACTCTTGGAAAACCAGTCCCTTGTTGTCAACCTTTCCCTCCTCAATCATTATAACTGTGCCATGTCTAGACACTCAGATCTCCAGCCAAGCGGTTTCATCAGCCATCATCAAGGCGGCGCAAGCTCACTCATCCCTTCCAAACATACGCGAAACCCGTCTGCCGAACCTTCCACTGGCGGTCCGTCTCCTCTGGTCATCCTCATCGCGTCTTTGCAAAATGTGCTCGACAATGGTATCAAAGACCTGCCTGACTTTCTCACCGGTCTTCGCCGAGCATTCCAGATACTCGACAGTACCGATTCTTCTGGCCAACCTCTCAGCTGTATCTCTGGCGACCGGGCTGCCCTCATTCAGCCATGTCAGTCTCAATGTCGGAAAGCCTGGACGAGCATCCTTCTTCAGGCCGACGACAAAGATGGGCGCTTCAACCAGGGAGTTGCGGAGAGAGTTAAGGTGACGTGTCAGGGAGGCGGATATGTCAGTGTGGTAGGTGTTTTCCAGGTCAATACAGATGACTGCCGCGTGGAAGAAGGCCATGCTCAGGGCTTCGGGAGAGTTGGCTGGAGGTGCGCCAGGGATGTCCCATGCTTCTAGGTTGATGAGGTTGTTGGAGATAGTAAAAGTCTGGCTCTTGGCCGTCCAGTGCTGTGAAGGGCCTTCGGTGGGCACGTAGGTGTTGTTGAAGAGACGGTGGAGCAGAGTGGTCTTGCCAACATAGGTATCACCGATAACGGCAATCCTGATGGTTCTAGGGCCCATGTTGGACATACGACTCGCGACGCGCATGTTCGACACCCGACTAGCTGCACGAGTGAGACGGCTCGGGCCACGAAGAGACATGCGACTCGGAAGACGGTTTCGGATACTTGTGGCGCGTTGAAGAAGGTTGCCTAAGCTGGCTACTCTGGATCGGCGTTGCGGACCGTAGTTGAAGGCTTGGTCGTGCGGATCCTCGGGCGAATCATCAGACGCCGGATATTCTTCCATCTCTTGGGAATCGGTTCCTATGAAGGCTTCGTTGTGATATTCGACGGTGGAAACATCCTCTGTGCCGGTGCGAACTTGAAGGGTTGGAGAGGAGCGTTGTACAAGGGTAGCGGAGTTGTCTGTACGGGTTTTGTCGACTCTGACACCAGCCTCATCATTTGCTTGGATGGGCGAGTTGTTATTATTTGCGCGGAATAAATAGCTAGGTCCTGCATCTGTCATGCGGCTTGGTGCGGGAGTGGTTTGACGACTCGGAAAGCGGACGCTGACTCCCCGTTGGAGTCTGTTGAAGAGGTTGGGGGTCTGAGCCCTGGGACTGGGATTCAGCACCTCGTCTCGGCGGTAGTGGCTGGTACGGCGTGAGGACAGACGGCTGATTGTGCCATGCAGGCGATCCATAAGACCGGGTGTTCGTGCTTGGTGGCGGACAGTCGTGGTATCAGGCTCGTCTTCATCGGCCACGGCAGGGAGGTGACGCGAGAACTGGCGGCGCACAGAGCGCAGAAGGCCAGCGGGTTGCCGGGGAGGGGCGGGAGGCTCCAGGTTGGTAACCGGCACGTAACTGGCACGGTACTCGACCACCGCTGGCCGACTGCGCTCATGGTGCCGCACGAGAGGCATCCCACCGAAGGCCTCATACTGCAACACAGTCAGTCAAGGTCTTTCCAGCCAAGTCATCACCAAATCACTTACCCTTTGGTCCTGCAGACCCCCAACGGCAGCCAGCCGCGCCACCTCGACCCGTTCCTCCTCCTCCCTCTCCATCTGGCGCGTAGAGCTGCGCCAGACATCGTCGGGAGACGGAACCGTCTCCGAAGCAGCACGACGCCACTCCTCGAACCGCAGGGTGGGCGTAAACACCCAGCCCCGACGGCCGACGACGAATCGACCATACAACGGGTTGCTGGCCGAGGGGAGGGAGGTGGAGGAAGTGAGCCGAGCCGAGGAAGGCAACGGCGGCTCCACCACAACAGACTGGTGCTGGTATGGATCCAGCTGGCCGTTGCCGGCGGCCCAGAGTGGCCATGGTGACCGTGGCCTGCCGGGGACAGGGAAAGGCTCACTCTGGTGGTGAATACCACCAGCAACCGCACCAGCTGGACCCAGGGACCCGGTCGGAGGGGGACGAGGACGGCCCTGGGGGACCGCGAACGACACCCGGGGAGCCGCCGCTGGGACGGTACCCCCCACCCCACGCATAAAGCGATTGGGGCGAGAGGCAGGGGAATTGGCCCCCTCCCGCGGGGTCGAACGACGCCTGTCCGGGCTAGGCATGGTTGTTCTGAGAGGAAAAGCGGTCAGTCCATGATCATATAGTGCAAGAGAAGTGTGCTAATAGTGATTGATCAGTGGAGGCACGATGATCTCAAGGGCAAAGGAGAGCCAGGTGTGCTCCCTGGTCCACTTGGTCAATGTGAGCCGATATGGTGGATGAGTGCCGAGTGTATGTCTCTTCAAGATGCACCAAGGCAATTTCAGAGGGAACAGAATGGCTGTTGTCGACTTGCTGGCTGGTTGGCGAAATGGCACGATGGCAAGCTCATTCCAGAGACCAAGCCGAGGACATAGTATCCGATTGACTCCCGGTTACCACATGGCTGCTTGGAGTTCGACCACTTAGCCATGCAGAATACGGCTTTTTATCGGCATTTGACGCTCGCGCCAGTATTAAGGTCGATAGAACTAGCTCGACGAGCACTGGACTATTCTTTGGGCACCCCATTCGAATACCAAGGATACTTACATCTCTGATTCTGATTGAAACTGCTAAATGTCAGTCATTGCTATCATCTGGAGCACAACTGCACGCGACGGAACACTTACAGCGACGGCGGAGAGAACAGAAACCACAACAAGGTGGTTGTTGGTTGGCCAAGGAAAGGAAACAAGAACGCGGTTGGCAGTTGCGGCCCATGCGATAGCTACAGATGCATTCACAACACTAGCGCGGTTCACAAGTGACGTTCTGGTGTGTGGTCGCCTCAGGTCACCCATCAGACTTACCTTGTTAGCAACAATGCAAGTCACCTGCGGTGCAAGTGAAGTCTAGTATGATAAATGACGATAGGGCACGACCTCAGGTGGCCACTGCCACGAACACATGAGGGGCATGATATTTTGTTCTTTTGTATGCCTTCAAAGGCTATACAACTCCCGCCAGAGCTGTAGCCGTACATTGTACTTTCCGGCTAAGGACGACTACTGAAACCAGCCACAACTCACACTTCCTTCCCGTCATAAACCATCTCCATTCTTTGCTTTCCAGCCATGGGTATATCAGATCATGGGCGCCTTAGATGCCCCGGTCTTTGGCTCACTCAAGACTTTGCTCTCAGGCGGCAAAGCACTGAAGCCACCCCGTGAGAGGCATCTGCTCCATCCTCGTCCCTGCTCCTCATCAATGTCGGGCGATCTACGATTGAGTCTGGTAATGTTAGCGATACTTGAACGTCGGTTATTTCGTGTCTGATTGTGTAGGAAGTATTTGGATGGCACCACTGGGTTATATCTGCATCTGCTTCCACGTTTGACCCTTCAGCGCATGCTTGAAGCAGCCGTCAGAACTGGGGTACCGGCAGTATGGCTCAAGTGGCATGATGTTTTTTGTTCAAGTCATTCCAGATAGTCACTAGTGTGCTCACTGAGGGCAAGGGGACAAGAATGGCAATGTACATTCATTCAAGGCACGTTTTGCGTAGCGAACTTTGCCACTACCTTGGTCATGGCTATTTTCCACGCCTCTTCCCGTTTCATCCACGCGGACAACCCGTCCATGCGTCTCCCTTGACGAGGCCGGAGACAGGAGATACGATGGCATATTGCTGGCCAAACCTGCTCAGCACAGCCAAGGTAGTGTTTAAAAAATCCTCCACCGCGCGTGTTAAACCAGAGAATGTAGCACCAGTAGTGCAACGAACCGCAGTTATACCTTGCCCATTAAAATAGTGGGGTTATAACAGGATTAACGTAAAAACGTCCTGCTATTGTTGAACATTGGGAGATTGATATTGTTACGGCAGGTCTTTAGGCGCAATGCAAAATGCCAGTGAATAATATCTGTGCGATGATCTTTTGTCAAAGACATGTCGTCCGGCTTGATGCATAGACTCTTGGGAGCGGCCTGTGCATGTCTCGCCTAATGCAAGTAACGAGGCATCGATGGCGCAATATGGTGCAAGCACTACCCCGGCACTATCTCCGTGATCCGATTACCGGAGTCGCAATGAAGCATAGGATCTGAGTCAAGCTTCAACACCAACTCGGCTCACGGTGATGACCTCGCTCACATCCGTCGTGCTTCCACTTCTGAGGCACCAATTGTCAAGGCCACTACCAGCGTCGACTCGAAGGTTCTCCAGCGCAATGGCACTTAACGGGAAGATCAAGCCGGCGGCGAGAGTTGCAGGCAGGAGACAAGATGTTTGGTGAGCTTTTTGTTAATCTCGCTCCATCAAGTGGACATGGGCTAACCCTGTGAAGGTCCATCATCAACGAGGCTGCTGCTGCATCGCCGGTGCAACCCATTGTAAACATGGGTCAGGGCTTCTTTGGCTACAACCCGCCCGACTTCATCCTGAATGCCGCCAAGGACGCGCTCAACCGGGTGGAATGCAACCAGTACAGTCCAACCAGGGGCAGGCCACGGCTGTTGAAAGCCATTGCCGATGCCTACTCACCGTTTTGGGGGCGGAAGATTGACCCTAATACCGAGGTGACGATCACCACTGGAGCAAATGAAGGTTAGTCTATGGTGTTGTTGCACATGAGTGAGGGGAGCTGACTTGGTGCAGGCATGCTAAGTGCCTTCATGGCCTTCATTGAGCCCGGTGATGAGGTTATTGTGTTTGAGCCATTCTTCGACCAGTACATCAGCAACATCGAGATGCCTGGCGGCAAGATTGTCTACGTGCCTATGCACCCTCCAGCATCGGGCGCTACCGAGACATCCTCTGCCGGAGAGTGGACGGTCAATTTTGAGGAGCTGGAGAAGGCCATCACACCCAAGACCAAGATGATCGTCATCAACACACCACGTAGGTTCATCTCGTCCACGGCAAGGTTGAGTTCGTACTTACACCATCCCAGATAACCCCATTGGCAAGGTCTTTAGGAAAGACGAACTGGAGAAGATTGCGGACCTTTGCGTGAAGAACCAAATCATCATCTTATCCGACGAGGTGTATGACCGTCTTTACTACGTTCCTTTCACGCGGATTGCTACCCTCTCACCAGAGGTGGCTAAGCTTACCATTACTGTCGGCTCAGCGGGGAAGAACTTCTATGCTACGGGCTGGCGTGTCGGTTGGCTTTTGGGACCAGCTGAGCTTATTCAGTACGTCTCAGCTGCTCACACCAGGATATGCTACTCCTCAGTCTCTCCCTTGCAAGAAGCCTGCGCTGTCGGTAAGTCTAGCCCTTTCCCTCTCTTCGTTTCTACAGTATTCCCTAACAACATTCAGGCTTCGAACAAGCCGAGAAGGAAGGCTTCTGGGATGCTTCGATCGCCGACATGAAGGCCAAGATGAACCGCTTCAACCAGATTTGGAAAGAACTTGATCTTCCCTACTCTGAGCCTGAGGGTGGTTATTTCGTCATGGTGAACCTGAACAAGGTCCAGCTTCCCGAGGACTATCCCTTCCCACCGCATGTCGCGGATCGGCCCAGGGACTTCAAGCTTGCCTGGTTCTTGATCCAGGAGGTGGGCGTTGCCGCCATTCCACCAACAGAATTCTACACCGATGACAACGCCAAGATTGTGGAGGATTATCTGCGTTTTGCGGTGTGCAAGCCTGACGAGGT
Organism: Coniochaeta pulveracea; assembly: GCA_003635345.1. NCBI lineage: Eukaryota > Fungi > Ascomycota > Sordariomycetes > Coniochaetales > Coniochaetaceae > Coniochaeta > Coniochaeta pulveracea. The sequence goes on along the minus strand of QVQW01000044.1, from coordinate 31,400 downwards.
TCTGGAAACGGCGAAGGAGAGGTTGAGGGGTTTGAAGAAGTATATTAAGCACTAGGGAGGAGTGGATCGGTTAGGGATTAAGGATGGGCATGACTCGTGATAGCGTCAATGGGAGCTATTGTAGCGTCACACCACGAGTCAGCCAGGGTCAAATATCAGACATTAGAGACACGGACAACAACAAGTCACGAGGTTCGATGGTGTAGTTGGTTATCACGTCAGTCTAACACACTGAAGGTCTCCAGTTCAAGCCTGGATCGAATCACGCTTCACTTTTGCTTGATATCACCAATGTGACGGTTGAGGTGATGAGAGTTCGAAAGGATCATTTTTACTTGGATAGTCGTTTGAAGTGAGGCAAACAATCCGCTGGCTGTGCATCGGTGGGTTTCGATACAGTCACGCATGAGTCGATATCATGACAAGTTTGGCCCATTATGGCTGTTCTGCCACAATTTTTAATAGACTTAAAGGATGATTTCTGTAGCACAGCCAAGTGAAGCATCGTCGTGCAAGCTATATCTTGCTGCAGTGCCCGTTCGGAAAAACCGCTGTCTTTCACCGTAAGATGGACACAGAATATAGCAAAACGCTATAAACACTCCGATGCCCGACTATTCTGTACATTCAGACGGGATCAACCATCCAAAAACCACGGCCCTTTAGCACCCACAGCATGTGTTTCCAGAAGAACACTTCCCACTTTTGCAAGGATTGCAAGGTGCCTCTCCACGCACACGACAAGAAAGAGATCACGAGGTGCAGCATTGCCGTTATATCATGCGAACAACGTTGCGGTTTCGTGGACCACGAGGATGTCCGAGCCTATGAGTACTTGTGCTCCAACTGTGACTTTCAACCTGACACTGATCCTTATACCAGTCCCAGACGCCCGGACATGAAGAAGAAGCAAGTCAGCTGGACTGACGAGGAGGAAGGTGGAAAGCTGGTGACCATCACAGAGTTCTCCTGTTCTCCCACTGAAGGGAAGTTTCGTCTAGATTTCCGCTAAAATATAGGCCACGGACTGCACCGCCGGGATCATTCCAGTCTATCCGCGTACTCTTTGAGCAGGGTCTGACGGTTCTCCTGCCACCTAAGCCATGCAACCCCCTGAAGCAGGCTGTCGGTAACGTCGTCCAGCTTCTTCATCGTATCCGTTGTTTTAGGCGCCGAAACTTGCTTGTCTTTCTTCGTCTTCTTGCCCTTAACGGCCTTCTCCCTGGGCAGCCACTTCTTCAAGAAGATTTCTTGTGTAGACTTGGCCTCTTCTCCGACAATATCAACGTCCGTACCCTCTACGAACCACTTGCCGAGAAGATCGATCTTGAGCTTCTTGTTCTCCTTGCTGTTCTTTTTCGTCCTAACGGCGGAGTTTGCCAAAACCTCGTCGTCATGGACACTTTTACTCTTATCCTTCAGATCCTTAACCGAAGATCTAGACTTCGGCTGCTCATTGCTCAATATTTCAGCCCCATCCTCGCCTAGGAGGAACGGTCCAACCCGTTTCGGGTCAACGCTGTCGACCGTTCCGTTCCAGTGACCGAGGCCCTTTGCCGTCGCGAAAACGGCGTACAGCATCGATTCCAGACTGTTCACCCTCACAGTCCACTCGAACACCGCTGCTCCACCACCTGACCGAAACCGTTGTCGCTCAATGACTACATGTGTCGGTTCCAAGGGCAGCAAATGATCCTTTACCAGCCTCAACGCTATGACTGACAATGCAGTCGGACTGAAATCCTGCGCCGGAAGCTTGAGCTTCGTCTTCGAGTCAGTAGACTCATCATCACTCAGTTCGACTTTCACCGCTTTAGCCGCAGCAGGTGCCAGTTCTATACGTTGCCAGGCGTGGACGGCTGGCTTGGCATCCTTGGCCTTGGATGGTGGTCGGGTGAGGAGTGTGAAAGCCAGGTTGCGAATGCCTAGGTCTATACTCAGCACCCTGGCTTTTGCTGGGAGTGGCTCATGTGTTTGAAGGGTATCTTTGAGGCGCTGTATCAGGGCAGCCCTTGGCCCGGATTTGGAGATGCCGCATTGTGACGCTAGTGTCTGGAGTTGAGCTACAGATAGCTTGGTGGCTGGTGAGGGTGGCATGTCATGGTTAGGTCGATAGAAATGAACGAAGACCGACCTTCTCAAGCTGGTGGTCAAGTCGACTCGGCCGAAATCTCCGTCAGTTTAAGGGGTGCCAGACCTGCCTCGGCTCCGATCTCAAGCATTGGTTGCTAAGAGGCCTCGTTCCACAAATATGGAATGACTAAGCCAGCTGCGGCAGGACCACGGGCGGCACTGTGGCAGCGCGTTCATTGGAGCGCAATGCAATTTGTCAATGGACACCCCACCCAAAGCGGGACGATGCCGGTCCCGCTTCTGGATTTGTGATCTCACCCGATTCGGGGCCCTTCTGCAGCTGAATCATCACCACGCCTTAGTGCAGGGTGTGGTTATTTGACAATCGACATTTTGGTTGCAGCTGTAAGCAGTATCGCGCAATCGTTGCGACCTGTACAAAAGACGCAGACGCCCCCCTCTTCAGCATCTCCTTCTGTCCCGGTCTCTGCAACAGGAGACAGGATAGGTCCTTTATAACCCATGGTGGCTTTTTCTGTCCTTACTCGAGCAACTACACTATCGTATCGTTCAGCTCCCACCATTCGTCTGGCATCCGTGTCTCGGCATTTTTCCACATCGACAGTCACCATGGCGCCCATAAGCAAAGAGACCGATTTCCTCGTCATAGGAGGTGGTAGCGGTGGTCTTGCCTCTGCCCGTGCAGCAAGCGGCAAGTTTGGCACCAAAGCTATGGTCATCGAGGGCCAAAGGCTGGGAGGCACATGCGTCAACGTGGGGTATGTATGCCTTCCAATTCTGGAAGTAACGAATTAAATAGCTAACGGATCGCCAGATGTGTACCGAAGAAGGTCACCTTCAACGCCGCCATGATAGCCGAGACGATGCACCAGGCCAAGGACTACGGCTTCTCCTACCAAGAAACCGCCCCGTTCGACTGGACCACCTTCAAGCACAAGCGCGACGCCTACATCAAGCGTCTTAACGGTATCTACGAGCGCAACCTGGCGAACGACAAGGTAGAATACGTGCACGGTTGGGCTAAGCTGCTCTCGAAGAACGAGGTCGAGGTGACGACAGACGATGGCACCAAGTCCGTCATAAACGCAAAGAAGATTCTCATTGCTGTTGGTGGAAACCCTACCTACGGTCCTGATATTCCTGGCGTCGAACACGGTCTCAACTCGAACGGCTTCTTCGACATAGAGACATTACCCAAGAAGGTCGCCCTGGTTGGAGCAGGGTACATCGCTGTTGAGTTCGCAGGCATGTTCAATGCCCTCGGCGTTGAGACACATCTCTTTATCCGGCACGATACCTTCCTCCGCAACTTCGACCCCATGGTCCAAGAAGTTGTTACAAAAGAATACGAGCGTCTCGGCGTCCACGTTCACAAGCAAAGTTCATCCGTTCGCGTCGACAAGGACGCCTCCTCCGGCAAGCTGACCTACCACTTTACCGAAGCCGGCAAGGAAGGTTCCGTTGCCGATCTCGACCACCTTATCTGGGCCATTGGTCGCACCCCAGCGACCAAGGACATTGGTCTGGAAGCCGCCGGCGTCAAGTGCAACGAGAAGGGATATATTGAAGTCGATCCCTACCAGACCACTTCCGTGGAGAACATATTTGCTCTAGGTGATGTCACAGGACAAGTGGAACTGACCCCCGTCGCCATCGCCGCTGGTCGTCGTCTTGCCGCCCGCTTGTTCGGACCCCCCGAGTTCTCCACCTTGAAGATGGACTACAACGGCATTCCCTCCGTCGTCTTCTCCCATCCAGAAGTCGGCAGTATTGGCCTTACCGAACCGCAAGCCGTTGAAAAGTATGGACGTGAGAATCTGAAGATCTACAAGACGAGCTTTACGGCCATGTACTACGCTATGATGGATCCGGAGCAGAAGGGTCCTACTAGCTATAAGTTGATCTGTGCCGGGCCAGAGGAAAGGGTTGTCGGATTACATATCCTGGGTCTGGGAAGCGGTGAGATGTTGCAAGGGTTTGGTGTGGCTGTGAAGATGGGCGCTACCAAGGCAGATTTCGACAGCTGCGTGGCTATCCATCCTACATCTGCTGAAGAGCTGGTTACGTTGAAATAGAGGGAATGGAGATAGGAGATACCCCGGTTTAGGATAAGCAATGAAAACACTTTTGTGACTACAATAGCTCGATAAAGCTGTCTTTGAAGTTGTGAGACTTATGCTAGATTATGTGAATACCATAAGGAAACGGATGTTGGGAAGAATATTACTATTCTCAAAAATGGACCAGCGGAATAGGGATCGAGAAATGTGAACCCTGGCAAAGCCAATGCATGGTTGCTCGGTCAAGACAGCAGGTTTATGCCCATCGAGAGACAAGAGTTAATGATTTAGAGAACTCTTTGCTCATGTCAACAACTGAAGCTCGAGAGCCTCGTTGGTGTCATCCTAGATTTATGCTTGGCAAGCAGCAGTAACACTAACAACCAACGCCATCAACCCACGGAACCACATATTCCTTCATTCAGTTACTTTAACAACCACCCCTCTCAACCCACAGAACCCTATATATCCTCCTTTCCATTACTTTATGATGTCAAGCCCGTCATGCTTAGTTTTGTACTTGCCCCATTCGATCTCTCCAAGCCGCCAAAAGGTAACGTCGGCTACCCAAGCGCCTCAACGCGGCGTTGGCGTCCACTAATGAATATGGTGTTGGTTAGCCATGTTTTGCTGGTCAACCAGTATTCTTTCACCATAGTCCGACACAAACTCCAAACAGACCTGTAAGAGCTAGAAGCTACTTTGTGACTTGGAACAACATCATTGTTTCGCTGCCAGGTAGAACCGAGTGTCTTGATCATGAGCTGGGTATGATGGCTGGCAATAGGGGACGAGGACCATGAATCTTCAGATTGCTAGGCATCTTTCCGCAAGCCTAAAGATCAAGTGGGAACGGCCCATGGGTTTCTGTGAATGCTTTGAGTATAAGAAGCTTCTCTCTCATCTACTGACAGCGCGTTCTACTACCTGGTACCTGATCGACACCCATCCCGACTTGCGGGGATCCGCTTGGTTGTCCGGATGGACCTATTCCGTGGGTGGCTTGTTGCTCTGACACCAAAGAAGCCGTATTCTGTTGCTGCAATTGCCCCAGCTCTCTCGCCGTCTGCTGGATCTTTTCCACAATGTAGACATGTGTTATTCCCGGGCCAAATTGGCCCTGATGTGGCTGGTCGAGCAAGTGCATCATAAGAAAGTGTTGTCTGGCGTGTTGTAAATACATCCTGGGATTATGTAGGATCAATGACGCACTCTGGGAGCTAGAAGACTCTGGGGTGATGTTGTTCCCGTTCATGGTTTCGTTGTGGTCCAGGGGCTGTTGTTCGTGCACACTGTTCCTAAACCACCATCTGTTAGAAACCCAGGAGATCGAATTGCATCTTTAGCAAGTGATACCCCATAGCATGCAATGTCCGCATACCTTGGATTCTCAAAGCTGTGAAACATATCCTCGTAGTGCTGGGGCACGGGATTGAAATTAGGCTGGCACAGTTGGTACTTCCGGCGAAATAACTTCATCATGGCTTGTCTTGCCCATGCAGAGTGTGACTTGGTCCGTTTTAGAAGGGGAGCCATGTCCTTCGTGACACTAGCGATTAAGTCACTGTTTGTAGGCTATGTGTGAAGGAGAACTTAGGGAGAGAGGAAGAAGGCGGCGGCTGGGGATGGACTTCTCGGATATATAACCACTTCACCCATTCTTGGTCTGATGTTCGAAGCTTTCATCTTACATCTATCCCATATTCAACAACGTGGCAGCACCAAAAGCCGCCTTGGTCGGATGGATTCTCTCGTACACCCTTTTACACCGTACGCCCTTTTGGACATTGGCACAACAAACCATAACGATTGGGTGCCATAGCTGACCTTGAATGCCCTGGTCGCCAAAAGCACCATGAACACGTAGGTCCAAGAATTGAGGTTCGTAGCCGCCCCAATTCCTATTCAAGGTTGGCGTCCTGCATGTCCCCAATACTTGAGACGTACGGTTGTACAGAGCGTCGGTCAAAGGCCCAACATGCTGGTTCCGGATATGGGATGGAGAACGGTCCTGAACGGATACTCCTCATCGAAGACAAATATGTAACCAAAAGGCATAAGATAGGTCATGTTCCTCGCCATGACTTTTCGGGACCATCTTTCCCATGATTGTGTGTTTTGACTCGTTAGTGTAGATAAAAATCCCGGACCCGTCAAAGCGTAATGCTGCACGATGTAGACGGCCACAAGCTAAAGCGTGATACCTGCGTGTTGACAATATACTATTAGCAAGGCAGACCTGCGGCGGACGCAGGAGCCTGTTAGGTGTGGTACTTCTCCCGTGTATGAGCGGCAGCACAGAAATTAAATAGATTACCTAAGAGTCGCCCAGAGGCACCGATCGATTACTTAGTCAGTCTTTGCATAAACTGCATTCCAAGCTTGTGATTTATGAATCCAGTCCAGGGCCCCGTTGGAAGCTTGAACAAGCAATAGCTCGTACTCGCGACAGTAACCTACATTGCGCGCAACGCTCCATTGGCAACCGCTGGGTTCCTGGAGAATATCGCTGTTGGAAATGACACGGATGATATAGCATCACTTCTGCCGCCGTTAAGGCAATTATACCATCCCCTATCGCCATCATGGATGCACCACCCGTGAAGCTCTCGGAGCTCCTCCGTCATCCCGAGGACCTCGACAAGCTCGCTGCCTTGAAGCTCGAGTTCACACGGAAGAAAACAGCAGTCGATGCTAACCTACGCGCCGGGCTCCGCGAGCAACTGGAGACGACTCAAGCCGGCATGAACGGCCTCGTCGACGGGCAAAAGACGGTTCAGCAAATCAAAGAGGAGATGATGAAGATCGACAAGTTATGCTCGGAATCCCAGAACATGATCAAGGATTTTGCGACTATAAACCTTGTTTCTCAAGCGCATAGGAACTTTGGGGCCGTCGAGGCGATGCGCAAGAACCTCGAGACGTTTAACGACCGGCTGGACGCAGTACAGAAGATGTTGCAGCAGGACGAAGAAGACCAGACAAACATGCCGAATCTATTACCAGTACACTACGAGCTTACCCAGCTGCGGAACATACGGGATGATGCCATGGAGCAAATCCAGAGAGGCGATGATCCTAGTCTGCAAGCTACGCTGGAGGACTATTTCAAGTCCTTAGACGGAGCTATTGACTGGTTTGACGAACACGTGGGCTTGATTGCGACGAATCTGATACCGTTGCTTATGGCTGACAACAATGGACTGATTGTCCGATTCGCGGTCATCATCCACGAGGAGGAGAAGAGTGACCAACGGGTGAAGGCGTTGCAGGAGGCTCTGAAGGATCACAAAGAGATCGCGACCCGGTTCCAGAGTATAACGGACGGAGCCAAGACGGTGAGAGGTTACAAAGAGAAGTTCCTCGAGGCCATCGAGGCATACGGAGAAGCACAGCTGGCCCCGGTCAGGGAAGCATTCCTGGACGACCCGAGCAAGCTGGATAAGGAGATGAAGTGGTATTTCAACGACCTCAATGCCGTTAGGCTCGGCTTGACACCATTGATGCCCCCCAAGTGGAAGATCTTCAAGACGTGGACGAACATCTACCATAAGCTCATGCACGACTTCCTCATTGGACTGGTGGAGGATCCAGAGGTTAGCTCGGCACATACATTGGAGATCATCAACTTCCCCGAGAAATACTACAAAAAGATGGCCAAGCTGGGATACAAGCCAGAAGACCTGACGCCACACGTGCTGGACAACCGCGAGGGTGAGCTGGTCCGCGACTTCAGGCAACTGATCATCAAGTTTCTGGATGAATGGATCGAGCGAATTCAAGCGCAAGAGAAGAAAGACTTCCAGAACCGGAATGTGGAGGGTAGCAACCTGGACACGGACGAGTACGGGTACTTTCGCACTCGAAACCTGGTCGACATGTGGCGCATGCTACGGGAACAGATCGATGCCGCCGCCAACTCGGGTCGACCTGACGTTATTGAGGGCGTGATTGACGCCATGTTCTTGCGCCTGCGGAGTCGCCAGCAGAATTATCAGTCCATGCTCGAGGGGGAGGCCGCCAAGTACATGGAGCAGGGCAACACAAATGACCTCGAAGGATTCCAGACGTTGCAAGATTGGCTCATTGCCACGGCCAACGATCAGATCGCCTGTATCGACGATAATCCAGATGAGGGCCGCATCGCCTACCTCTCCGACTTCAAATTGAAGTTCGAACCACTCGTCACGCCACAATACATGGAGCGCGCCAACCAGGAAGTCGAGACACTACGAGACAGCTACCTGGACACCAGCACATCCTGTCTGACCATTTTCACGCAAATGGTCTTCGCCTGCGACTTCAAGGCTGTTATTGGCGATTTCTTCACACCGAAATGGTACACGACCACCGCCATGAGCCAGATGATCATCACCTTTGAGGAATACATCACGGACTACACCCAGGTTCTCAACGCCTCCCTGGTCGAAATCTTCATCGAAATCTTCGCCGACGAGCTACTCTCGCGCTACCTCTCCTCCGTCCGCAATAAAGGCGCCAAGTTCAAGCGCTCGGATCCGTACAAGGACAAGCTCTTCGACGACGTCAAGACAGCGTTTGTCTTCTTCGACAAGGTCGAGCCGGGGCTGGGTGAGGCGCTGAAGCAGAAATGGAGGGTGACGGAGCCCTTCCTTGACTTATTAAGCGTGGAGAAGGAAGCAGTACCGGATGTCTTTGAGCAGATGAAGAGGAATTATTGGGATATGAGCATTGGCTGGGTGGAGGCCGTGTTGAGGGCAAGAGATGACTTTGAGAGGAGTATGTTGAATGCCGTCAAGGCGAGGGCGGCGACAATCGAAGTCGAGAGAGGTATGGAGACCATCATGAGCAAGGTCAAGTAAGTGATAAGTGTTTATGGTGATTACTTTGCGTTGGAGTCTGGCGTCAGTGACACGGATCTGGGGAGATACTGCGCTGTTGCTGCCATTACACAGTATGATACGTGTAAGAAGCTCAGGACGGCATGGGTGCAGCGGTTGGAATACCATTATCCTCACAATGAGTCTAGTACCAAGCTACTAGGGTCGTCAACACACAATGTGCAACGTCGTAGAAAAGCAATTACCCGAACGGCATGTCTTGATCCCTCCGAGTGACGTGACTGCATCTGTCAAAAACATGGGCAGCCTCCATTGATGGTCACTCAACACGTGGGCTGACAGTGCAAACAGACTCAAGGTACCTAAGGTACCTAGTCTAGTACCTATCCAGCTTGGCGTTGTTACACTCGAGACGGTTAGACAGCAGAACTACCCGCGTTGATCTGGCATAACCGAGAAGCAAACACATAGTAACATGACCAGTATATGATTCCCTTTCAATCTGCAATTTGTTATTCGTCTCAGGGCTCAATTGCCAGCCGTCTTGGTCCTGCCGCTGGCCGGGGGGTGATATGTCGCCCGTCTTCGCTGAAGCTCGCACTTATCGCGGGATGTGGCGTTCGATCCCTGCATATTCTCGTCGCACCTCCGAAGGTATAAGTAAAAGCCTTCCTCCTCCCCATTCCTGCCAGATTAGTACTTGCTGCCAAGTGATAACCAATTCACTACTTACGGTTGAAAGATAATCATTTACTTTAAAACGTCGTGCTACAAATAGGACGGCATCCTGATTCTTCTTCCTCGGGGGTTCACATCAGTCTACCTCTAACTTAGACACACACACACACACACACACACACACACACACACACACACACACACACACACACACACACACACACACAGAGACGGAGACAGACACACATACACACAACCAACAACAAACAATTCGAGATAAAAAGTTCTCACCACTACATTTCACCTCCCCAACCAACCTACATCCTCAAACCATCCAGAGATCAAACATCATGCCCTCCCACGCCCAATGTCCCTGCAACGACTGCTTCAACGCCCCGGGCCCCTCTCTCAGCGAAATCGACAGACAAACCCAGCTCCAACGAAAGTCCATCGTCGTCGACTTCGATTTCCTCCACAGATTACCCTTCTCCAGCATCAAGAGAGCGGGACACAGATTACGGAGGATAGACAGCTTTGCTTCGGATCGCGTACCGTTGCGACTGGCTGGTGCCGATGTTCCCTGCTCGTGATTGGGTGTACAAAAAAGAAGATGGCGAGACATACCGAATGAATCCCGGACCAACTCCGATAAAGAGATTGACAGGTTCCGGACAGAATCGCGGCGGCGCGGGAAAAACTTGGGCTAGTGCTGATGATAGCACGAGAGCATCACAGGTTATGCCACAAACGCGCGGATTGAGCTTTTTGAGCTTATAGCGGCAGGAAATGGCGCGAGGAGGATTCTGCCAGAGGCGCGATAGAAGATGCTGCTGAGGAGGAAGCACTGGGAAGTAACGGACCATGGCCTGCGGCGGGATGCGCAGTGCCCAGCATTATGGGACTGATAAGCTCAGCTGCAAATGCAGGCCTGGTGTCGTGGCGGTGCCCAATCAGATCTTGTCGTTAATGACGCCCATGCATTAGCTGGGACTGCACGCACAGGAGTCTAGATCTCGTTAGGGGTTTTCTTTACATCTTTTTTATGTCTGAATGGCGCTGGGGGCTCTTGATCGATAGGTACCAGGTACCTACCTTACTGGCGCATGGCGTTTTACGGTAGCCAGGTGTCGTCTCATACCCTAATGACGTTCTCATTGCTGAAAAGACGTGGAGTCGGGAGGATTAATGCTGTTTACCAAGCGAGCGACGGTTCCAAAGACGAGCAGTTAGAGCCTCAGATTTTTGAGAGTCAATGCCGTTCGCAATATTGGTACCTGGAGGTACTGTTCTGATGAATTCAAAAACATACGGCGGAAGTCTCCTCGTAAGATCATACCTTGCACGTTCCGCCTGCTACGTGATACACCCGGAGAATACGATGAAAATGCTACCCTACAACCGTGCTGTGTGCTAAGCTTAAGGTTCAGCAGAGGACGGAAAGCAACGGCCAACCAATGTGACTGTAAACGTGTCAGTGACGCAAGACTCAATGAGTTTCCCGTCTGCGCACATGTGCCCAGAATGTGTATATCATGGCCTTAGGAGCCATGGTTGGACAGACTCGGTAGTCCGTCGAGCACCGGCGAAGAGCGTGGCAGTCTCAGACTACACCACAATATCAAACGCATAGGTGGTACAGTCACGCGGGACTCGGGAGGAACGACACCAAAGTCAACACCAAAGTCAATTACCAACCAACCCACGAGATTCCTGATCTCATCCCCCCAAGCGTTGCTTTAGTTACACCGCGCATGACAGGTCAATTCCATCCCACGCGCATAAGAGGGACAAGTCGCCAGTTGCTGATCTGATTGTAATACAAAGCGGGCTCGAAACCGAATCGACGACGAGTGAAACCAGGACCCAATTCTAACCATGCAAATACCCGCCTCTACCAAAGGCCAAGAGAAACGCTTTAAATTCCAAGAGTAAACTCGACGCCAACGTCGATATCACGAGCTATAAGAGAGAAAGAAACAAAGGTTAGGACCGGGACCTGTAAAGCGAATATGGACCTTTTCTCAAAGGTAGTGTTCCACGGGGGCGTTGATATCAAACTTACCCATCTTCACGACCTTGGACAGCTGCACCGCCTTCTCGGCAGCGACCTGCAGGTCGTCAATGGCGAAGATCTTCATGCCCGAGTCGGAGATGATCTTGGCGGCTTGCTCGTTGTTGGTACCTTGCAGACGGGCGATGATGGGGATCTTGAGGTTGAGCGACTTGACCGTGTTGATCAGACCCTGGGCAATGGCGTCACAGCGGACGATACCGCCGAAAATGTTGACAAAGATGGCGGTGACCTTCTGGTCGCTGGTGATGAGCTCGAAGGCCTCCTTGATGGCGGCAGGGGTAGCACCACCACCGACGTCGAGGAAGTTGGCAGGGTGACCACCGTTGAGCTTGATGATATCCATGGTGGCCATGGCGAGACCAGCGCCGTTAACCAGGCAGCCGATATCACCGTCCAGCTTGATGAAGTTCAGGCCAGACTGAGCGGCACGAACCTCATCGGGATCCTCTTGAGTGGTATCGCGCCACGAGAACACCTCCTTCTGGCGGTAGTCGGCGTTGTCGTCGAAACCGAACTTGGCGTCCATGCACATGACCTTGTGGTCAGAGGTCTCGGACAAGGGGTTGATCTCGATCTGGGTGGCGTCCTTCTCGAGGAAGATCTTGTACAGCTTCTGGACGGTGTCCTTGGCCTGCTCGACACACTGCTCGCTGAAGCCGAGGTCGACAGCGATCTTGCGGGCCATCTCATCGGTGACACCGACGTTGATATCCACGTAGGTGGAGACAATGGCGTCTGGGTGCTCCTTGGCGACACCCTCGATGTCCATACCTCCTTGAGACGAGGACACAATGACGGGTCCCTGTGTAGCACGGTCCATGAGGATGGCGAGGTAGAACTCGCGACGAGCGAACTTGCGCTCGCAGATGTAGACAGCGTTGCAGAGACGGCCCTGAGCGCCGGTCTGCTTGGTGATCAGCTTGTGGCCAATCATCTGCTCGGCGAACATCTTGGCCTCGGTAGGGCTGTAGATGACGCGAACACCGCCCTTCAGACCATTGTCGAATGTGCCCTTTCCACGTCCACCGGCAAGAACCTGGGCCTTGATGACCATGTCGGAGTTACCGATCGTCTTTGCGACCTCCTCAGCTTCGGCAGCGTCGTGTGCGACGGCGCCCTTGGGGACATCGATACCATACTAGATAAAGAGAAACACACAATTGATAAGCCAGCTGCCTAGTAGTAAACAAGGAGTAAAAATCATGGCGGCAACACTCACCTTGCGGAGAAGATCCGCAGAGCGGTACTCGTGTATGCTGAGAGCTCTCCGTTGTTGCGCAATGCCGGGTACTCTGATGGAAGGGGAGACCTGAGAGGTTTCCAAGTCAGCTTCACCAGACACAAACTTGATGGTTGCGACAGCCAAAACGTGTCATTCTAACAACATACTCTGGGTGCGGCAAAGGCCGAAGCCACAGCGCGTCTGCTACCGAGCTTGAACATTGCGTAAAGGAGGGGGCGACTCTAGATTGATAGGGCCGTTGGGAACTGTTGATGGTAGCGATCGCGAGAATCACCAAAAGCTGGTCGTCGGGGCTGCTGTCGCTGGGTCAATCTCGGCCGGAAGAAATGACGACCCTGCCGATGTAACCAAGGGGGGAGCGCAGCGGGAAATTCCCGGCTCCTCTCAACATTGTACCGAGCTCTGGAGCTCTCTTGGTTGGTCGCGCTGTCAAGCTCCGTGTGCCGAGCCTTGGTCCGTGCTGCAACAACTTTGAATGATGCGTATTCGTACCTAGCGTTGGGGTACGCGCACCTAGATACCTCTCTTTACCTAGGCTCCCTCGGCTTACTTTACCTTCCTGTCCGCTGTGTCACTGAAACAGTTCAGACAGACGGCAGCACAGCCCGACACCCATCTGAGCCGGCAAAAGGTCTCTTTGACATATCTGACGTCCAACCTATATCGAAGGACCTCTACACTCTTAGTACAGCAGCGTAACCAACTGTATCTGCAGAATATAAGGTCGAGTGTCTTGTCCACAATATACTCTACAGCGAAGCAATATCTTTTTCTGGTATGGTGCCAGATGGCGCCCGTCGAAATCCTCAGGAGGGTAACACGAACCAACTGTGGCAGGCACTCCTAAATAATGATTCTTTCACATGCGATTACACCTGGATAATGTTGAGAAGCATGTCTACACGAGTACTATGTACAATATAGCAGGTAGTTGGTTACTTGGAAACATGATCACCGATCGACATCTCATTACGAGTCACCTGCTTCAAAATCAACCTATAACGCAATTGGCCAGCCGTTGGAGATGTGCAATTGAGCATCCCTGGTCAGCTTGCGGAGAAGTGGGGGATAATTCAGGGTAGCAAATGCCGACTAACATGTGCTTTCGCTTCGTCTACGAAGTATATCAATAACTTCGACATGTGGTTATAGACAGAGGCCAGCGTTTTGCTTCGAGGCTCGTACAAGGATTACTATACCATCCACCTTGATATCAACCTGGTGATGGCTTCCTGACCGTCTGCCAATCCATCCCCGATTTCCCCAAAGTTGCATCAACGTCATCCACCATGTTCGCAACTCTCATGGCCTTGGGACCGGTCTACCTCAGCGGCCTAACCTTCGCCATGCTAGCCATCTTCTTTGCCACACGAAGACTGGTCAATGACCGGCGTATATACGATGCCGGCGGCGTCCGCGCCAATGTCATGGCCACAAATCCCCTGTTCGGTACGTCCGACTTAGACCCATCACCATCTCTTGATACTGACTAGAACGCCCTAGCGATACCCTTCTTCGTCTCCTCTGGCTGGGACCAAATGAACAACCGCCTGGACAAATTCTACGCCAACCTATTTCGCCGTTTCGGCACGCCATCCCAACCCAACGTGGTCGAAATCTCCTTCTTTGGCGGCACTCGCTTCATCATGACGCGCGAACCAGAGCATGTCAAGACCGTGCTGACCTCCAAGTTTTCCTCCTACGGCAAAGGCCAACAGTTCCACGACGCATGGCACCCCTTTCTCGGCGACAGCATCTTCACCACGGATGGAAAGCTGTGGTCAGACTCGCGGGCCCTGATTCGACCCATGTTTTTGAAGGACCGTATCCGGGATTTGGAAATCTTTGACACTTGGGCTGCCAGGCTGATAAACAAACTGCCCGCAAGTGGGGAGACGGTTGATATCTGTGATTTGTTTTATCGGATGACACTGGACGTCACGACGGATTATCTGCTTGGAGCAAGCGTGAACAGCCTGGAGGATCCAAAGAATGACTTTGCCAAGGCCTTCAACGAGGTCCAACGAATCCAGATGCTCATCACCATTTTGAGCCCGCTCAACGGCCTCATCCCGAAATATCGGTACAACCGCGGGATACGGATCTTGGAGGAGTTCATGAATCCTTACATCGAGGCCACCCTACGTATCAGCCCGGAGGAGCTGGAGAAGATGTCCAAGAACGACAAGGAGTTTACTTTCCTCCATAACATTGCCCGATTTACCCGGGACCGCACCGTCATCCGCGATCAGATCATGGCTGTCCTTATTGCAGGGAGAGATACGACAGCCGCCACCCTGTCATGGACCGTTTACGAGTTATCCAACTATCCGCACATCGTCCGCAAATTACGGAACGTTATTCTCAACACCGTGGGTTCAAGCAGGATGCCGACCTACGAAGATCTCAAGAACATGCCTTACCTCACACATACCATCAACGAAGCCCTTCGTCTCTATCCTGCAGTACCATACAACGTCCGCGCAGCACTGGAGGATACCAGTCTCCCCGGTCTCCCAGGCCAGCCGGAAATCATCGTCTTCAAAGGCGATGTCGTCGTGTACAGCGCCCTGTCCATGCAGAGGAGGCCGGACATCTATCCTCCGACAAGTGAGAAGTTCCCGGACCCACAGGTCTTCTGTCCCGAACGGTGGGATCACTGGACGCCTAAGCCCTGGACTTACGTGCCGTTCAACGGAGGACCGAGGATTTGCGTGGGGCAGAACTTCGCCATGACGGAAATGGCGTTTTGTTGTGAGTGTCATTTGCCGTTACTACACTCGACGGGATTGTTGGCTAACCGGTGTGATAGTGGTGAGGTTGCTGCAGAAGTATGAGCGGATCGAGTACAGGGGTGACTGGAGCAAGCAATTCCACAAGGCCGAGGTGGTGGGTTGTCCTGGGCAAGGAGTCCCTGTTGCGCTGTATGAAGCTCAGTATGGAGAAGTTGTCTGATGGAAGATTCCCCCTGTTGCTTTTTTCATATTTCAGTTGGGTAAAGGTACCTGAAGTATTGCAAGCGTTCTCTTAGCCTCGCGTATCATCATCATAAACTTCGTAATTCGGGGCCCCCACGTCCCACGTACTCTTTCTCCCGCGGCGTTGCCTTCGATGCGCAACATAGCCGGCCCCCGTCTGGTCTGGGCTTGTATACTCCCAGCATAACCTTCACCGCCCCGATCCACCCCAGCTGCTGAGGCCTGCGTAATGGGCCGTTCATAATCTCGTCCCGCATCTCAGCCAAGAGCAAGGTAGTAAATGATGAATGAGCATTGGTATATCATCCAGCTAGCTAGCCCAGCTAAAAACGCCTCACATATCTATGCAACCATTGCGCCTAGCTAAAACTGCCCGTAGCAAAGCAAACGCAAAGCTCTTGGTAAATGCCCAAAATGATACATATTCACATCAGACCAAACCATGCAACGGCCTCCACAGCGCTACCTTCCACCGCCCTGTAGTCTCAAAGGTAAGGGCATGACCGTTCCCGGATGATTCAGCAATTCCCTCTCTTTGTTGTCTCTGCCTGTTCCGCCGCTCATACCGCTACCACTGTCGGTCATGGTTCCTGTCCGACTATGTCCACCAGGACCAGGGCCTTGAAGACTGGCCATGAGCGCATCGGCCCTCTCGAAGACGTTGCCATGGAAGGCCCCTTGAAAACTGGCGCTCTGCGGTGTTGAGGGCACGGTGGCCTGCACGGCCGGCCCCAAAGCGGCCGATTGGGGTGTCATGGGTAATGGAAAGCTGCTGTTCGGTGATTGAATGTGAAGCTCGTAGCTGGGGGGGCTGGTGATGACTGTTCCTGCCCGACTTCTCGACTTGTAGCTCGTGGAAGTCGGAGTAGGAGCTGGCTGGCGAACATAATCTGCCCACGGTGAGGCGAATATGAGATTTGACGTCTCCTTCACTGATTGCTGGACGGGCCGAAGACGAGATCGGATGTCGAGAGGCAGAGGGATGGATTGAGTTGCGTCTTTGAACAAGATGATGAGGTTGGCCCATGAGTCGAGGAAGGCCTGGCACAAAGACCAAAAGGAGGCTTGGGTCCGTATCCCAGGTTCCTTGACGCGGATGAGAGACAGTCGGGATCGCAGATCCACACATTGTTGCATAAGCGTGTTGCATTCTGCGACCAGAGCCCGCCACCACTTGAGGGTTGACTCCGGTGCGCGCTGGGCGGTAGCATTGCGGAGGGCCCCGGAGAACTGGGCATTGATGGATGGTATGGTGCGGTGAATCATTTCTGATGAGCGTTGTAGCGAGAGGAAGATCCTTTCGAAGAGCATGTCTTGCTCGGTGAAATCGGCCGTCATCACGCCTCGGACAGAAGACATGTTGGAGGATGCAAAGGACTCGCCGGAGCGAGGTGTCGCGGAGCCCACGGCTGAGCTTATGGCTGAATTTATGGTGGCAGTTCTGCCTGTGCCCTGGATGAAGGCTGATGGAGGCATGACATCGGTTGCGACACGAAGGTTGGCCGGATTATGGCTCAAGGTACCGTTTCGTGAACGGGTCCCAACTCTCTCGGCTGTGGGTGTGACAGAGGGTTCTCGTGAGTGCGGACGGAGGGTGCTGTTGATGTCCCTTGACCGGCTGACGGTACGCCGATAGTCCCCGTTCCGAGACGTGACTTGGTTGCAGGTTACCCGCAGTTCCATGATGCTGTTGTAAAGTTGAGTGAGGAGAGAGCGTATATAGCGCGGGTCCCCGTTCTCAATGAACAAGTCAACATGGCTGACCAAAAGAGAGCAGACGTGTGCATAAGCGTTGACCAGCGTCACACAAGCTCGCTGGACGTTCTCGTTCTCTCGCTGACCGTAGCCACCCTCGTCCAGCGCACGGTCATGATTCTGGATTTCTAACTCCAATTCCTCCACATGAGCATTGGTGTTGTAGAGGACAAACTCCAGGCTTGATCGTTTATCGGTGTCGTCGCTGGCGAGGCTAATGAAGCCTTGAATGGTCGGATGGATCTGGAAGATGGAGTAAAGGATGCCTTTGGCGGCCTCCAAAACTGGGTCAAAAACTTTGGACTCCCGTCTTCTCTCAGGAAGGACGGATAGTCGTCGAACATAAACGGGTCGCTGGAGGTAGGGTTCTTGTGCCGGGCTGGATGTTGGACTCTTGACCGCCAAGTTGGCTCCATTGGGCTGCATTGCCGAACCATGACTGAGACCACGAAAGTGATTGCTGAATCGGTTGTTGGCCTGGGTCTCATCCAGTGTTCCCAGCTCGGAGCCCTTCTTCTGCAGCATACCCATGCGTCGTAACCTACTTTCAGGTCGCTCGGCGCGATTGACGTGCAGCCGGGTTTCTGAATTGCTACGCAAGCGTTCATTGATGTTTCCGCTGATAGTCAGAGGCATTACCCCAGGTCGTCGCATTGCTGGAGTCTGCTGCGACAGACCACGGTAATGCGACCGCGTCGGTATCGGTGGTGGACGAGACATTCCTGGCGATCGGATAAAGTCTGTAGCTTCCGGATGGCTGGCCATGGTTGGAACTTTGATGGGGAACCTCCCGCTCATTGCGCGCTTTAAAGGTTGTCGTGGAGTTTCGGTCCCTTCACTAGACTCGTCGCCCGTTGTCTCTGTATCGGAACGGGCGTTGGCGTTGGCCGTGACGGTTGCTGCCAACTGTTTTTGTTTTAGGAATTTCTTGATGTGTGCCGTGACTGTGACCTCGTTCACCTCGCTATCCTTCAAGAACCCTTCGTTGGGTGGACTAGGTGCCTGGACCTGCAACACTTCGGAGGGAGGGAAGATGATGGGATTTCCCTCGATCTTCAAGACCTGCAACGAGACCATGTCGCCCAAACACAATGGCAGCTCCGATATCATATTCTTTTGTACCGACAACACCTTCAGCGATGACAGCTTGACAATGTCTGGCGGTAGGACTTTGAGCTTATTCTTGCCCAGGTCCAGAATCTCCAGGTACTTCAGCTCGCACAACTGTACCAGATGATCCGTTAGCCACGAACCTCCACATCTTCAACAATCAATCTTGAGGGGAGGAAACCATGACTGCATACCGGTAGTGGGAACTCCTTAATCTTGTTGTTCCGGACATTTAGATAGCGCAAGGATGTGCATTCGGAGAATCTTGGCGGAAACGACTGCAGGCCGTTATGCGACAGCGCCAGCCTCTCGAGCTCATTCTTGATAATGTCCACCACCTCTTCCGGCAGCTTGACGATGTTCTTCCTGCTCAAATCGATCGTCAAGCCGGGCTTCAGCTCGTTGCTGACGCCCGACGCCTCGGCGGCCTGATTCTGTGTCTCACTCTCATCCAAGGCAACCTTCATGGCCTCACGAGCGAGCTGAATGACCTGCTCGCTCGATGGCGGCGCCGTCGGAAACAACGACCCGTTGGATGCGACATCTCGAAGCGGTGGGACGGGCGGGAGGGGAATGTTTGCTGCGGCAGCGGCTACTATTCTTCGGCCTTGGGCTGGGTTCTCTGGAAGACCTCGCGGCGTACGGGCGTCCATCTCTGCCGATGAGAGGAAGCGATTGAGCTCTCGCGCGATCCGGGATTCGATCGAGTCCAGTCCCCACGGAGCTAATCGGATGGAAGCTCGGCTGGTATGACGGTGGAGAAGGTAGGACGATTCGTGTACGTGTAAAACCAAAGAGTCGCTGTGTTTCAGGTGTTCGGTGCTTAATCCAAGATCACGCTCGATTATGGGTTCGCCGACTTGGT
The DNA here is from genome assembly GCA_003635345.1 of Coniochaeta pulveracea. Taxonomy (NCBI): domain Eukaryota; kingdom Fungi; phylum Ascomycota; class Sordariomycetes; order Coniochaetales; family Coniochaetaceae; genus Coniochaeta; species Coniochaeta pulveracea. The sequence goes on along the minus strand of QVQW01000044.1, from coordinate 11,723 downwards.
TGGCTCTTGAGTTTGGGGTTGGAAATGACGACGGTACAACTCAGCCGCTGTAGGGCGGCGCTGTCATGGTTGGATGTTCCCTTCCCTCCTTCCACCCTGTTCAGGACCAGAGCTGAGCTGTGGGCAGTAGGTATCCTCGGATTACGAAGCTGAGGCCAAACACTCGGGGAAGGTACGGTAGGATCAGGAAGACGGTGAGCAACACAGATCACATGCAAGCTAAATGGATGAAATGGTAAAGGAAAGACAACATAGGCTAATCGTACATGGTGAGGTTCGCGCTTAATTCGTTATTGACATCAAAATTGCGAAATGGAATGGACGGATGTTCGATTGTTCGACATCATCCTTTCAAAGTTTCCCCAATCTATTCCCGTGCAGGCCCTTGTGGTGCGGCAGCCAGAGCCATAAGCTCGCACACCAGGGGCCGCCTTAGCCAAGAAAGGGGCTCTCTCAGTGGTGTGCGCAGGAGCCACCGTTGAGGGTGCCATGTGCTTTGCGTTAGGGGTCGCGGCGCGGCGTTCAGAAAGAAGCATTTGTGCCTGACAGCTGCAGGGGGTGTGTGCATAAACTTACTAGCGGGGTGACGCGTTGGGCGCAAATCGAGCTGCAAGGCACCCCCCGCGTCACTGCAGGGTATGCGTTTCTCTTTGCCACTGCTGCCGAGCGGTTGCCAGCTGTCGCTGTTCCAGCTGATTGGTCCAAGGATTGGAGACGAGTCAAGAACAGAAACAGCACGACTCTGAACACGAGACGGCACCACACGGGCTCGAAGGGGGGTCCTCATCACTTCGCCAGGAAGTGATTGGCGAGCACTGTGTTATTTTCTAAAGAGCGAGCAGCGTTGTCTGAGTTGCTTCAGTCCCACGAATCTGTCTCAATTTCACTCCATCCCCAACGAAGAGAGAGAGCGCCTCGCAGCGACGCCATCGCGAGCAACTCGGGTTTGGAGCATCAGGGAAGCACAGAATAGGCTGCTACGGGTGAAAAGAGTCATCTAGCAGAACGCCACTGAACCAGGTAGGTTCGTCGCAGTTGCAACTCTGTGATTTATGTAAAGTAGCTAAAACCGACCAAGTCCAAATTCCATGAATCACCGCCCGGACTGAAGGCTTGGTAGCTCTACTTTGTTCATGATCGTGCGGCAAGTATCCGCTCAAGTCGCTGCTGCCTGCGTAGCGGGAGCTGCATTTCTATAGCAGTCGATATTCTTATCTCACGGACATGTCTGCCAATCTGCCGGCTGCCCTCCGAAGCCCTGCATTCGTTACCGTAAAGAAAGACGCTCTGAGCGGTGCTCAATAACACGAAGAAGTGGTATCAAGTACATGGTCTAAACACCGCGCGACCTGAAGCATGCCGCCTCTCGCGAGGACAGGCTCATTCGTAAGAACCGATTCCTTCCAGGATGTTGACTTCACGCTCCGGCGTCAGTTCAACAAAACATCATTTAGGTGTGTATAACCCCATAGCAACATGCAGCCTTCGCATACGTGCTAACTTGCCACATACAGACCTCAGCAGAGAGAGATCATTCTCGCGGCAAGAGAAGGTCGCGATGTTTTTGTTCAGGCTGCCACCTCCTTTGGCAAATCTCTTTGCTTCCAGCTGCCCGCAGTCCTTGACATGGGGATTACGATTGTCATCTCCCCGTTGCTGTCCCTGATGATGAACCAGGTTGTCGCCCTTCAAGCTGCCAAGGTCGATGCCAGGACCCTCAACAGCCAAACTCCGCCGCAAGAACGAGATCATATATACGCGGACCTGGCCACGGGGCACCCTCGCACACGGCTGTTGTACGTCACGCCTGAACTGTGCTCGACAGACAGTTTCCGCAAGCGCCTGTCATTCGTCTACGAGCAAAAGGAACTTGCCAGGATAGCCGTCGATGAAGCACATTGCATTTCCGAATGGGGTCATGACTTCCGCAAGGACTTCAAGAAACTCGTCTGGTTCAGAGACACTTTTCCCGACGTCCCCATCATGGCCCTGACAGCTACAGCCAACTCCCGGGTACGAGACGACGTCCTCTCCACACTAGGCCTTAATCGCAACCCGGAGAAGCTTTCCGTCTTCACCATGACCGCTCACCGCCCCAATCTCCATCTCGAAATCCGATACACCTCCGACGAAGCAGATGACCGATTCGACGACTTCTGCCGCTGGTTCGAGGGTGTCATCGCCCGACGCCGACGACCCGAACGGAAACGAGAGCTGGTCGAAAAACAGGAACGAGACGACTGTGTCCCTGGCATCATCTACACCATATCCCGTGACGAATGCGAATCCCTCTCCGCCGCACTCCGGCACCAGGGTATCGGGGCAAGACCTTTCCACGCTAAGCTCACCAAAGAGGACAAGGAGAAGACGTTAGCCAACTGGATCGCCAACGTACCGGGGTGGGACATCATCGTCGCCACCACGGCGTTTGGCATGGGCATCGACAAGGACAACGTGCGGTTCGTGGTCCACTGGCGCTTACCCAAGTCTTTCGAGGGTTACTACCAGGAAGCAGGACGGGCTGGGAGAGACGGAAATGCTTCCTACTGCTTCTTGTACTATTCCCGGGAAGATCAGGAGAGGATCAGTAACATGGTCATGCGGGATATACCGAAGGACGGCGAGAACAGGCTGGCGAGGATGGAGAGCTTGCAGGCACTCGTGAGGTATTGTGAGGACACCAGTGGTTGTCGGCACGCGGCTGTATGCCGGTACTTCGGCGAGGTCGAGGTGCCGAGGTGTGACTACGCCTGTGACTGGTGTAAGGATGCCGAAGGAACGAAGAGACGGATGAGGAACGGGTTGGCAACGGAGGAGTTTGTGAGCACGCAGCGGCAGGAAGGGCGCTATGATGAGTACTATAGCGACTGACGAAGACAAGATCATTCCATGCTACTGCTTCCGCCACAACTGGAGTTTTAATGCTAGCAGGCTTCCCGCTCATGATAAGCCGGCGCCCTCCCTTTGCATGAGGCATCACTTGCCTGAGAAGCCCGTAACGCAAGCGATATGATAATCCACAGATGATCCTGCATCACGCCTTGAGGCGTCTCACAAAATCATCTACTACCATCTCGAATCGCTTCTGGGTAAAGACGTCGACCCGCACCTCGTTTCTGGATTCTCTTCTGGGAGCTTCCCCCCCATGGTAGATTTCCATCATTAGCACCTTGAAACTTGACTTATTCCGCAGCAAGACGCGCCTCACCTTCTGAACTCGGCAAGACAACGAACAATATGGTCATGGTCACCGGGGTAGTGATGCCTGTCATTGAAGGTAATATAGGAATCCAGCGCTCAGGAATTGACGTAAAGTATGCTCTTCTCCTATACCATCACGGCCGTCTGGTATGTCTGAATCCAAAGTACACCCATGCGCCCGTCACGGGTTCTAACCATCCATGGATAACAGCAGTCCTTACCAGCAAATCTGGATACTTTCGAGGACATTCACAGAGCAAGAGGCCGCCGTTCCCTTCAAGCGTTATATAACCTACGTCTGTTGTACCCATTCATCACAACACATGGAAAACCGAGCACAGGATGTTTGTGAACTATTTAGTTTTGATTGTTCGCTGCTACCTCATCAAGGGGGTTGCTGGCGCGCTTAACAACAGATAGCCATCCATTCCAAAGTACAAGGAAAGAAAAGAAAAAAAGAAGTCAAAGTGTCGAGTTCATTCGCCTCGCATCCTCCTCCACCAGATCCGATTTCCTTCCGTCAATGTATCCATCTTGCAAGATGAACCTCCTTCTGGTAGTCGTCTCCATGGAGGTGAGTGGCTGCTGGCTCTTTTAGAACGTGTGGTGCCTATGTGGAAGAGGGTTTTTGGTGATTGAAGATGTGTGGAAAAGCAGACCGTAACCACACCATTTGTCCCAGATTGCCAGGCAAGAAGTAAAGTCGCCGAAGACAAACCCCAAGGCCAAGTTGACCGTCACCCATATGTGCAGGTTTCTCTCTGCATATTCCCATTGCAATCTGGCTGACCACAAGGCTCGATGCTAACTCCGACGCTGCAAATACGAGACCAAATCGCCGAGTAGAAGCATAATAGCTCGCATCAAGTGATGGCAGGTGGACGCAATATTCTGGTCGTAGATGCTGAAGTTTGGCAAGAGCATTCTGTACCTAAGAAAACTGATGTGCAGTCGCCGCCCAGATTCCACGCACTGAAGTAAAGAAAGAAAAAGAAGATTGCCGTCAAAATCCGAAGGACTGGCCGTCGTTTTCCAACCGTTATGTGAAACCCGGCACGCCAGTCCAGCTGAATATGATACTTGGGATGTCAATCCAAGTCTCCCCATCGTGATGATGGCAAAGACGACGAAAAGAAGATATCGAAGAAGGCGTATCCAGCTTCCAGAAGGGATGCAAGATGTCCTCCGTAGTCGTAACCCATAAGCGGAGATTGTACAGTTGAGCAGCTTGGCAAGGAGTCGAGACTCCTGGAATGCTTCGTGCCCGATGGAATGTAGGGTGATCCATGATGCCGCTAGAGAAAAGGAAATCTGGTCGTGACTCTCATTGCATGTCATTTCGTGCCTGATGAAGAAAGGAAAGTGATGCAGTACGACGGAGTTCATGAGAAGTTAAGAACGTATGCTCAAGCCTCTGATCGTGTTTACCGTTACAACTGTGCGAGAAGACGGCGTGGAGAGGTCTTCAAAGCCAGTGCTCCTGGCCCGCAGGTGGAGGCACAAACTGCTGCTGGGCGCGTTGGGTTTGAGGTGGTGGCACGCCGGCAACTGAGCCGCTCTGGTAAGTCACAGTAGCTTGAGTAGGAGTGGCCGTGCCATTGCTCATGTTGCCGTTGACGTCAGTGTTGCCGCTGACACTGCCGTGAACGCTACTTCCATCGGAGCTGCCATTCTGGCTGCCCTTGGCGAGAGGGGAAGAAGTGTTAAGGACGCTGTTGTTGTTGCCCACAAGACGCTGATGGGTAGGGCGTTCGGCAACCTGGCCCATGTTACCCTCGACAGGCGTGGCGTGGCCACTGGCAGCATTGTTGTTAGCTCCGCTGTTCGGGGCGCTAGTCACGGCCGTGTTGGAAGTGGCGCCGGCCGTGGCACTAGTCTGACTGGGACCTGTGCCGTGGCGGTTGTCGTACTGGGTGATCTTCGTCTGGATGCGACGACCGTACGGAGTGGAGCGCACACCGGGCAACAGGGGGCGAATAACCTCAACCAGGCGGTGCTTCATGTGAGGGGTGGCAAAGTCCATAGCCGTCTGAACGACATAGTTGGCGTAGTTGTCCCGGAGCAGCTTCTCCATCTCGCCTGGCTGGACAAGCTCCTCGACAATCAGGTCCTTAGACACATCGTGAGAGCAGCGGAGACACTTCTCAATGACGTTCGAACTGAACTTGTGGCGTGACAGGTCACTAATCTTGCCACGGAACTGGCCAACAATCGGCTCGGTGTACTTTGGATCGTTGAGGTCGATGATGTACTGGACTACGTAGTTGCCGAACGGATCCCGCACCAAGGGGTAAGCACTCTCGGTGATCTTTTGGATCAACCAGGCCTTCTGTTCACCAGAGGCGTGGTCAATGCAGCGCTGCAGAACACAGCACCCGTGACGATGAGTGCCAACCTCAACACAGTGGTTACCGACGGCGTCGAAGATGAACTGAGCCTCGGGCGCGCTCAGCTTGTTGAGACACTTCTGGATGACATGGTTGCCGTTCAAGTCCTGGATGAGATCGACAACCTGATTGCGAAGAGCATCGACGATGATCTCGACCTGGTGAGAAGTCGAGACATACTCAATCATCTTTTGCAGAGCGCGTGTACCGTGCTGGTTCAGAGCAATCCTGACCATATCCTGAGCAGCGTTCTGGATGAGCACGGTACGCTCTTCATCGTTGCAGAACTCGAGAAGCTTCTGGCACAGGTAGTTGCCGAAGGGGTCAATCATCAGCTCGGTGACATGCTGGTTCGTCTCGAGCCAGATCTTGTGGACGGCGTGGGGGTCGCGCTGTTCCAGCTGCTTCTGCAGGAAACGGCACCCGTGCTGATCCTTGCAAAGCTCGTAGATCTGACCAGTGCACGACTCCAGGTCCATGTTGTTGAACCGACTCATGACTGGATAGACACAAAAAAGGTTAGTCGATACTTGCCTAGGAGGATAGAGAAGTTGTACAGATCAACTTACCTTCATTGTCCATAGCACGGCGACTTTGAATAACGCGCGCCTGACTATCCCGCTCCGCAACACGGGCCACCTGGCCTTGGTACCCGCTGCCGTTGTTGTACGGCTGGTAACCCTGAGGAGGTGGGTACATTGGCTGACCACCGTGACCGTTCACATTGAGACCTTGCATACCCATGGTGAGCGCAGCATAGCCGTTCTGGGGACCACCGTAAGCCGCTCCATTGACCGCACCGTTGTACGGGGCAGTTGGCTGGTAATACTGGTAGGGGTTGGGCGCGTATGAAGCTGCAGGACCAGGTGGCACAGTGGGTGGATTGATGGGGCCAAACGTAGGAGCATTCGCATGCAGAGTCGAGTTGATCGATCCGTACGAGGATGTCTCACGAGAGGCGGCGGTGTTGTTGTTCTCATTTGACATCTCACGGCTGTGGCGATTGTTTGGCTGAGCACCAGCAGGATAGCGGCCACTGTTCAGGTTGTGATTGTGAAAGTGCTGCTGAGCGTGGTTGTTGGCATTAGCTGACACAGGAGGCATAGCAGCTGGACCATTGGGGCTCTTGAGTGCAAGGCCTTCGTTGGCAGAATAAGACTGCTGCAGCTTCGGTGGAGTAGCCATGATGTTGCCGTGGTGAGCAGTTGGTTGGGAGACGGCAGCTGTGGTGCCAGACATGTCTGAACCTCCGGGAGAAGCGACTTGGTAGCCCTTCAATTCCATAGAATGGCGAGGGGTGCGGCTACCAATAGTAGAAATCTCAGATGCCGGGCCCGAAGCAACCGAGCTGTTGTTTGCAAGCTGAGCTGAGCCGAGGGTAGACAAGCTCTGCTGAGGACGATGGTGACGAATGCTGCCCCAACCGTTGGCCGATGTGTTATCTACGGCACCAATTTGACCTTGAGTCGAGTCAAGAGCGGTAGAAGTTGCTGACAGCTAATATAAGGATAGTTTATTAGCACCAAAACGTGCGGAAGAGGTGGGCGAACTGGTGGGGAAGGGCCAAGAATAGTAAAGGTCAATGACAGCTAACAAGAAAAAAAGTCTTGAAGGAGCGATGGGGTAGCTGCAAACTGCTTTTTTTTGAAAGCGAAGAGCCGTCGAATGCTGGAGCGCGGTGAGGTGACGAGAGGTTGTCAATCAAAATCAACTGCTAGGTGAAGAATAGAGGGTGGGTCAAGCGTTGAAAGTCTTCCGGGCCAGGCAAGGCTGTTGAGAGCACAGACCAACAGCTAACTTTTGGTCAAGAAGCCCATCTCGCTGGAACGGGCAAAATGTCTTATGGCGTCTTAAGGGAGGCAGGAATGACCACAAAACAATATAAAAAAGCATTGACAGTGGGCATTGCAGGGGAACGGAAGCTCGGAAATGTGGTCCGATATACGTGCCGGAGTAATTTGAGCTTGCAAGGATAGGGAAGACAAGAACCGAATGAACTCACCATGTTTCCGTAAGCTGAGTTGCGAATGCTAGGGTAAACGTCGGTCTGGTTGGCGGCCTGGTAGCTCTTCTCGCCGTTGCCCGAGTCCTCGTCGCCAAAGAGAAAGCCTGCGGTGTTGTTCGAGTCGATGCTGCTGTCAATGTTCAGCTCGCTGATGTAACTGCGGGAGCGCGTGACCGGCATCGAGTAGCGATTGAGGCTGTTGTTCGTCATATTAGCTTCGTCTGCTTCTGAGATGGTTGCGAGGCGCTGAAACGCGGGCATGCTCCGCTAGTAGTAGATTGACAAGAAATAGTGAAGTCTACTCCGCGCGCAGCGTAAAGGTAGGCGCAGCGTTTCAAACGGAGCTGAAAGAGATACTCGGGCAGTAAGAATAGGCAAAAGATAGGAAGAGGATGGAAAGGAAGAGTAAAAACTGATCGAGAATGTAAAGTTCCCAGTCTTCAGACGTTTCGCTTGGAACGTTCAAGCCACGGCTTCGTCGAGCTCACAAGTGGGAAGCTGGTGAGAGTATTGATGGAAACCTGGATAAGTTGAGACCTCAGGAAGCTCAGATATCCCATAGGTCTCGAAGAGGGAAGGAAAGAGGGGAAGGAAGGGAACGACAAGAAACAGGTACAAGGAAGGTAGGTACCAGCCCAAGTCAGAGCTGTTGATACTCGCACAAATAAAGCAAAAGGTCGAGAGTGATGTAGTAGTTCCAAGGAAAGTGAGTAAAAGAATAAGGTATCGAGGCAGAAGTGAAGGGTGTAGAGGTGATGAAGGGGCACAGGTCGACACTGGGGCGACCCTGAAGAAGAAGGTACAACCAAATGGCTGGATGAGGCTCGTCTGATTCATAAGGATTGTGATGAGCTTGATGAGGTTGAAACGCACTTCCTGGAGTGTACCAAGAGGTAGGTGGAACCAACGCACACGAAGGCGTATCCTGACGACTAAGCGCATGCTCGAACACAAGTAGAGTGCTGGATCATCCTCTCGGCATGGTATGTATTGGGAATCACTCCTGACCACATGGGGTCTTGGCGTGCCCGTAGTTCACCAACACTTCGCTCCTAGGCGTGAATGATCCAGCAATGAACTTCCAGGTTCAAACCAGGAGCCAACAACAAACGCAATGGGGATAATGGAGCCAAAAGCATCTCGTAAAATCAATAGAGTTAAGGGGTTGTTGATGACTTACGCATTGGTAGACCTATGGCTGGTTGGATCCTGACGAACAGCCTCTTCCTTTTCGTCCTCATCGCTGTTTCTCCTCGAGGCAGGAACCGATCGCGAGGGTAATTGGTTATTAAAGGCGAATTGAGATGATCCCAACGACTGCAGCAAGCCAGGCGGGGGCGAGGTCAGCTGTGAGCCGGACCGTCCAGGGCGGGTAAAGAAACCCGGCGGAGAGATCAAGGTGGAGGTCGAGTAGCGGTTGGGTCGAGAGAAGACGCCAGGAAAGCCGTTTATGCTGTCCCGGTATTCAGGGGGTGTGGTGGGCTCGGACTGGTGACCGAATCTACCCAGGTCAACCGCCAAACGTGCCAATTCCTTCTCCTCGTCGCGCTGCTGTTGATCCAGCTTGTACATCTCGACTTCAAAACGTCTTTTCTGCTCCCGAATGCGCTCGTACTCGGCCTTCTTCTTCTCGAGCTAGATAGACAATGCCGTGAGTCAAGTGTCCTACAGGCCCAACAGGAGGCGCACGCTGGGTTCCAACTGCGACCGGACGGTCGATATACAAGACCAGGCGGCAGTACCCCAAGTGAGCCAACGCGAAATCAGTTGTAGGCGCCACATACCAGTTGAACCTTATAATCAGTCTATGGGCCTGTTAGTAATGGATCTTCTACACGCAAAAGGGGGGCTTATAGCCAGCGTCGGTAGGGGTAATGCTGCAGTAGCCTCTACCACATACCATATGAGATTCCTTGTTTTCAGACCCCCGCATATTGGTGATGGAAGACAGTGTTGGTACACGACCGGAGTCAGTAGTGAATCGGCGTGGCAGCTGGGGTACAGTCCGAGGCGGGGAGACGAATGTCCCAACGTTGAGATGCGAGTCCCCGCGAGGGCTCTGCTGGCTGCGGAAGTATTCGTCCATGGTTTTATATCTTGGTTCCTCCCGATACAACTACAATTTGTTTATACACACACGCAACAATACACTGTTTGTACAAGCGGTGGTGGAGATATCGAGGGGTTCGGAACGAGGTAAGGAATTGGCGACAGCGGTTCGACTTCTGGGCGTCTCTATCGTATCTGGAGGCCGCGTCCCAATGTCAGCGCATCTCGCTTCTCCAAATGTTCACCCGTCCGTCCACTGCAGTATCCCATTCCAAGTCATAGGGGGGAAAGAAAGGAGCTGGATGTGCGCGGGGTGTGATGCGCGGGGCTTTGAGCAGAACCGTGTTCCTCGCGGTCCACCGCCTTGTCGCCAAAAGAGAGGCTGGCGTTTCGGCTTCCTCTACGGCACCCCCAACACTCAAAACCAGATAATTGCTGGGAGGATGCATGGACTCACCCTGAAAAAATCTTACAAAGGTCTCGATCTCTGTTGGCACACCGTCGCGCCCTGGATAACCAGGAGCAACTCAAAGGAGGGGAAGACAATCACTGTACAGAAGAAAAGAAACGTCGAGAGTGGGATGCGGGAAGCGAAAGGGGACCTTGGAAACTGGAGCCTCTTTTGGGTGGAGGTGTGTGCCTTTTGGGAAAACGGGGACCACAGTCCACACACTATGTACACTGCTCTCCAATCCAGGTAGCAGACTGCAGTGACATGCACGAACTGGGGGCCATTACTGGTAAAAAGTGACTTTGTGGAAAAAGGTATGACCCCTGGCGCAGGACAAGGTTGCATGGTCGATGAAGACCGGACGGCGGACCGCACGTCACCCTCGGTGGCTCCTGCTCGCTTACGCTAATGGTTTCTGGCGACAGAGTCTCCCAGCCGCCATCTAAACGCAACTGTCAGCGACGTTACCAAGCAGAAAGGTCATTTGACAACGAATCCAGAATGCTGTTTTCACCTTGAAACTCGCCTCTTCCTTCAGCTTCTGGACGCTCAGAGCCCCAGGTTGGTGGACTAGAATGTGTCTGCCAATGTTGAAGCAACCCCCTAATCTTCCTTCGACGGACTAACTACACGTGTACCTCTACACACCGTCTTTCTCCACAACAGCTCCGTTGTTGTTTATGTCAACAAGAGCCCTGAAGCTCGGTTCTTCTGAACGTCTTCTTGTCTGGACACCTTTCTTATGTACATGTCCACGAAAGAAATAACGCTCGGCATTCCACTTCACCGGCCATGAAGTTGGCTTGGAGGACGGTTTATACGGTGCCTAACATCTACATGTACATTGGACATGGCGCCCATCCTTCAAGCAGCGGTATGCTATTGGCTGGTCCGCTTTTGGTACTACTGGTCTAGTACCAGTAGTGGCTGGACGAACCCCTAAATTGCGGTTTGCATCACAATGTTCCGTCTGCCATTGTCCTCTACCTACCAGACCAATGCTATTCCACCAAGCTCAGCCAGACGGTGAACCTGACCAAACACCGTTTGCCCTTTGAGTTGTCCCAGGTCATTCGAGGTTTTCCCTCGGTTATGCAGCGCTTTGTAGCAGACACAGTTCCATGTTCTGCACGGCGTGAATTCAAAACCATGGCACTCACTGACGCACTGTAGCGGATACGTAGCTTCTCGAACTGCATCTCCTTCCCAACATGGCATCTTTGAGATCCACCACGGGCCTATCCTCGGTGGCAACCGCCGTTAAACGGCTCAGGATGCATCGCCCGCTAAATGAGACCACAGACAGGTGTCAGGCTCGACGCTTGTAACGATCACATCTGCTACAGCATCAGCATTGTGGTGCAGATGATGACTCGACGTCGATGGCACTGTCTGCAGTCTATCGGGTTTCGTGCCGACAATGACATGCCTACAGCTGGCAGAAGCTGGTTAAGGAATACGTGGATATAGGCGGCATTGTGACCTGGTGGAAATGCTTCGGTTATCAAACCGAAGGTTTTATGAGGAATGGCCTTTTTTTGCTTCCTTGCTGTTAGCCAGATAGCTAAATGTGGATCTGGAATACCTATCTGCAATTGGTTAATGGCGAAATACCTATCTGCGATTGGTT